>CM038144.1:175540897-175865826 GCA_021437245.1 Aegilops speltoides | reverse complement strand
CGGTGTAGCTGGCATCAGCATCTCTTGTTAGGTTCGCACGCACAAGGGTGGTGGGTAGGTCTCTTTACGTGTCCCGCGAGGCAAGGAATTCTTCGACCAATGATCATTGGAAGTGTATAGGAATACAATATCGTCAATGACATATTCTTCAATAGCACATGTTTCTGTAGAGAGGATCTGTACAACCTTCTTCAATCTGGATCAAAGTATTGAGGTAACTTTATTGTCATTCAGGTTCACCCGGCTAGGTTGAAGAGCTCAGAGAACGATGTGGTTATTTTAGTCCTAAAGCCAGGAACTAAAGATAGATTGGTCGCCAGTCTGAATTTTATATTGCTTCATATGTTTTTGGCTCCGTGACCTGTACGATTCCACCAAGCTAACTGACCATTCTGCTAGCTGCTACGATCTGACCATCAGTTCAGTTGTTGCCACTAACCTCTACCCACCATGTTGATTGATTGCAGATAGATGTCAAGGTGAGGGTCATTTCTGGCATGGTGACCATCGAGTCATGGCGAACACAGACAACATTGGCAACGTGGCGAACAGGTAATGTCACAACAGCTCAATTTCTTCATAATTGGCATATGTAGTCATATACTCATGTGCTGCTATTTCTAGAGGAACACTACTCGAATCAGGATCTTTGCCGTCAGCCAGATCTTTTGTCGTCAGCTAGCTGATGGCAAAGGTCTTTGCCATCAATATACAAAAAGCTGACGGCGAAGAGCGTGTTTGCCGTCAGCCAGATCTTTGCCGTCAGCTAGCGGGTGGCACAGAAGCTTTCCCGTCAGCCAGCGGACGGCAAAGAGACAGGGTGGCTCACTAGTGAAAACCACCTAATGGCCACTTTCTTTGTCGTCAGCTAGCAGACGACAAAGAAAGTGCTTAAACTGACGTTCGTTAGGTAGGCTTTTTGTCGTCTGCTAGCAGACGACAAAGAACCGTGCCCTAACTAAAAATCAAACATGCCCACGCCCGACCACTCTCTCTGTGCCCTTTCTCTTCCCCGAGCCCGAGCCGCCGCCGCCCACCCACCCGCCTCCCTCCCAGATGTCGCCGTCGCCCGTGCCACCCACATCGCCATGCCCCGGCGACCCCTCTCCGCCTTGACGCCAACACCGTCGCCAAGCCCGCCCTTACTGGCGCCCCTCCTCCTCAGCCACCCCGACCTCGACGTCGACCGCTCCTCGCCCTCAAGTAAGTGTGCCCATGATGTGAAATCTGTTATGACCTAGTCTGGGGTTCAAAAGGCCTAGGGTTCAAAATCTGTTATGATCTAGTTAGTTTTGATTTGCCTGGTACTGTCTGCCCATGATGGAAAATGATAGCACAATCAAAAGGCCTGCCCTACGTTATCTCAATATCTTAGAAGAATGCCAGTCAAAGCAAGGGCAATAGAAGTTGGTCCTAATTTTGACATATGGTTCCCACTCATTTTGACATATGGTATAGTGCTAACAACCATATGGTACAGTGCTAACAACCCACTGGTCCTAATTTTAGATCAAGCAGAAGTTGAACATTGCTAAAATGCCAGTCAAGTTTCTAGTTTTCACAGCAAGGGCAGTAGTCGTGTATATGTTAGTTTTTGGTTAGTTTTTATTAGTTTTTGTTACTTTTTGTTTTTCGTTCTAGTTAGTCTTTGGTTAGTTTTTGTTAGTTTTTGTTTCTGGTTCTAGTTAATATATGTTAGTTCTAGTTACTTTTTGTTAGTTTTTGACAGCCACCAGTTCTAGTTTTCAAAGCAAGGGCAGTAGAAGAATATGTTAGTTTTTGATCACTACACAAGTTCTAGTTAGTTTTTGTTTTTGGTTCTAGTTAGTATATGTTAGTTCTAGTTAGTTTTTGACAGCCACAAGTACTAGTTTTCAAAGCAAGGGCAGTAGAAGAATATGTTAGTTTTTTATCACCGCACAAGTTCTAGTTAGTTTTTGTTTTTGGTTCGGATTGAATGCTCCCTCTTGATTGTAGTTTTTTTAGCTGTTAAGAGTTATGGTCTCGTTGAGGGTGAATACAGTACACCAGGCAGTAGTCGTGTATATGTTGTTCTTATTTTCATTGCCCTCAAGAAACCATGCATTATTATTACAGTCAAATGCTAGTTGCCTAGGTTGCTGACCGAAAGAAGTTAAAATAGTTATTATATGAAATTCAACTAAAGTCAACATTTTTGTGTCTAGCCCGTGCGAAGGCATGGGTTGACGACTAGTGCTACTAATAAATCTTGTGCTCAGCTCTAGTATGTCAACCTAGAGCCACCTAAAATATGCTTTGTTTTTTAGATTACTATGCTCTGTTGATATTGTTGAGCACAAGTGCATTGCTTTTTTTCTCAGTTTTCTTTCATGCCTAAAAACTTGGCTCTCATCGATTAAGTGTAGTTGATTATCTTCTGCTCAAAACTTGTGCTGCTATAATGTTGTATGATAATGTTGTAAGGGTACTAATTGGTCTCTTCTGCTGCTTATCAAAGATGAGGGGAGGCCGCCACCGCAGGCTGCGCTCTGCCACATTGGAGTACGAGTTGGATGCTTTTGAGTTCTTCAATATCATACTTGAGAATTCATCCAGGAGGCAGGTATGTAAAAGGAGAGATCTCCCCTTCACCCATCTCTTTATGATAACTCTATTGTTTGCTACATCACTCCTTATCCCATGCTGCAGAGGCTGGCTGACACTTTCATGAAGATGCTGGACGACCATCGGCCAAAGAATGTGAAGTTGCGACAGGCCGACAGCGGGCTTCGCAGGCATTAGGACGTGTAACTGGTGATCAGGTACGGCCACATGTACCTGTGTCATGGCTAGGAGCAGTTCTACCGTGCCTACGACCTGCGGCACGGGTACTTCCTTCTTTTCAGGTACGGCGGCGCCACCATGCTCACCATGAAGGTGTTCAACACGACTATGTGTTGCATGCGCTACCAGGACGACGATGATGCCAGTACATTCTGCCTCTTCTTCCTCTACATCTGGCTTTGTCTCACATCGATTGTTAACGGTCATTGTTGCATTTGGTCAGGCAATGGGAGCAACAACACCGACTCTGGATACAGCAAAAGCAACAACGAGGATGATCCGGAATGGAGTGTGGAAGAAGAGGAGCAGAGTGGGAATGAGGAGGTGCTGGCTGATGATGGGCAAGACATGGTGGTGGCTGAGGATGACCTAGCGATGGTGGTGGCTAATGATGGGCAAGAGATGGTGGTGGCTCATGATGGGCAAGAGATGGTGGTGGCTGAGGATGACCTAGCGATGGTGCTGCCTGAAGATGGCCTCGCGATGGTGGTGGTGCCTAACAATGACCTCGCGATGGTGGTGGTGCCGGCGATCCCACAGCCGGGCGACATGACCATGTCAATTGTGGTAGAAGACTACATCCCACTTCCTTCATTGCCTCACCGCTCTTGGCGCATCAGGATGAAGAAGGAGAAGGAGAAGAAGGAGGAGTGAACTATGTCAGGCATGTCAGATCTCCAAAATGATCTACACTTAGCTTTATTTCCTCCGAAATGACCTAAGTTAGCTCTAATATGCTTAGTTACCTAGGTTTGCTCAATAATGACATACACTTGGCTTACTTGTGTAAAAAAATGGCATATTTATGCTTAGTAAATTAAAAAATGGCATAATTAGTTAAGTTAGATCCAAAATGACACATTTAACCTTGGTTAGCTCCAATATGATCCATTTTAGCTAGATTAGCTCCAAAATGATCCATTTCACCTACGTTAGCTCAAAAATGGCATAATTACTTATGTTAGCAGAAAAATGACCTATACTTGCCTTATTTTCATCCAAATTGACATAATAAGCTTAGTTAGCTAAAAATGGCCCATAATTAACTATGTAAGCTCTAAAGTGACACAAATAAGGAATAAGAAGAAGAAAAACAAGGAAGGGAAGAAAAAGAAAGAATAGAAGAAGAAAAGGAAGAAAAAGAAAGAGTAAAAGAAGAAGAATGAGAAGGAAAAGGGTAAAAACCTTCTTCTTCTTCTTCTACTCTTCTTCTTCTAGTCTTCTTCTTCTTCTTCTTATTCTTCTCCAAAATGACCTAAGTTAGCTCTGATATGCTTAGTTACCTAGGTTAGCTCAATAAATACATATAGTTAGCTGCTTTATATAAAAAATGGCATAATATGCTTAGTACACTCAAAAATGGCAAAATTAGCTAGGTTAGCTCCATTTTGCCTAAGTATGCTTACTTCTTCTTCTAGTCTTCTTCTTCTAGTATGATGCGGAGCATCCCTCACTCATCCCCATGGACGTACCTACATCTCCCTCGACACCACTTGGACCCATGACAAGAGCTCGAGCAAAGGCTATCGAAGATAAGGTGAACTCGCTCCTCTCCGAACTCCCTCTCCCTACTCACGAGACATGGCTACTACCTCTATCACGCCCAATATGCGACCCTATCCAAAAGGAACTCGAAGGTCCCACCAAGGATAGACCCAATATTGGGCACGCTTTACAAGGTGGATATCATTACATCAACATTACATAATAGTGGGGATACATCCAATACATACAATGTCACATGAATACAACAATACAACATACAAGAACAACATCCGACTACGGATGAATCATAAATGAAAACTCAAACAATATCCACCACGCTAGCCCAGTCACCGACACGAACCTATCCCCGATCGAAGAAGAAGCGTAAGAAGAACTCCAAAACAAGCAAACATCGCTCTCGCGTCATGATCATCGGAAAACACATGCACTGCAATCGTTGTTGTAGTAATCAGGAGCCACGAGGACTCGGCAATCCCATTACCATGGGTATCAAGACTAGCAAAGCTTAATGGGAAAGGAAGGGGTAAAGTGGTGAGGTTGCAAAGCAATGACTAAGCATGATATGGTGGCTAACATACGCAAATGAGAGCGAGAAGAGAAACAAAGGAACGATCGTCATCTAGTAATGATCAAGAGGTGATCCTGAACTCCTACTTAAGTCAATCATAACACAGAAACCGTGTTCACTTCCGGACTCCGAGAAGAGACCATCACGGCTACACACGCGGTTGATGCGTTTTAATTCGGATCTGGTGTCAAGTTATCTACAACCGACATTAACAAATTCCCATCGCCACATAACCGCGGCACGGCTCTCGAAAGTTTAAACCTGCAGGGTGTCCCAACAACACATGACAAGCTCTCGCGATCAGCGAAGGAATAGATCTTCTCCGGGAAGACCCGATCGATCTCGGAATCCCGGTTTACAAGACATTTCGACAATGGTAAAACAAGACCAGCAAAGCCGCCCGATCGCCGACAATCCCGATAGGAGCTGCACATATCTCGTTCTCGTGGCAACACCGGATGAGACTAGCTACGAGTAAAACCAGACTTGAGTTTCCCGAGGTGGCCCATGAGTGACTTAGTTCGGACCAACACTTAGACAAGCACCGCCCGGGAGGGGCTAAAATAAAGATGACCCTCGAGAGAGCGACTCCCAAGGAAAAGTAGGTGGTGGTGAGGCAAATGGTAAAACCAAGGTTGGGCCTTCTTTGGACAAGTTTTATTCAAAGCGAACCGTCAGGGGTCCCATAAATCACCCGACCGCGTTAGGAACATAAAATCCAGAACATAACACCGGTATGACGGAAACTAGGGTGGCAAGAGTGGAACAAAACACCGGGCATAAGGCCGAGCCTTCCACCCTTTACCAAGTATATAGATGCATTAATAATATAAGAGATATTGTGATATCCCAACATAAACCACTGCCCACCATGGAGAAATCTTCAACTTCACCGCAACTAGCAACGCTATAAGAGGGCTGAGCAAAGCGGTAACATAGCCAAACAACGGTTTGCTAGGAATGGTGTCAAAGGTTAGAGGTTCATGGCAATATGGGATGGCTTGATAAGCAGTAATAGGTAGCGCAAAGATAGCGATAGAACGAAGCAACTAGCATAGCAATGATAGTAGTGAGATCCGTAGCGGTCATCTTGCCCGAAATCCCGCAAGGAAGAATAACGAGTCCATGAAGAAGACGAGCGGATGAAGCCGAACCAATCGTGAGCGAACGAATCCTCACGATCGCAACGAAACAGAACTAACAAGAAGAAGCACACAACATAGGTAAACACACCACACATGAACAAGGCATGATGCACAACAAGCATGATGCATGACCAAGCTACATGAATCTACTCATGGCAAGAGATGATGCAAACAAGAACAACACATCAAGGCAAGTTTAAATGAGGCCGGGAACATATAACAATTTCGATAAGTCCTCCTATGCAAATTTCGAAATTGGTCCAGAACTGAATAAACCACAACAATACATGAACACTGAGCTATCTCCAGAAACAACTAGAACATGCTCAAAAAGACATGGGAAGATTGCAAATAATAACAGTTTCAGACTTTAGCAGAAATAACATCAAGTTGCAATGTTTAGAGCAAGCAAACAACATGTTACAGGAACATATCATGGCAAACAAAGGCATGGCATAAATCTACTAATAGCATAGATCAAAAGTCCCTTACTGACCATGAGCCAAAAGGGCACGGAGAATGATTAGTAGAAGCATGTTAACATAGCAACAAAATATAATGTAATCATCTAGCAAAACAAAGAACAACAAGTACTCTACTTAACAAGCTCGATTCACTCACCACAAGTCATTGCATGACAAGATAAGCATAGCATCATCAAGAAGACATGTTTGTGAAACAAACCAAGTCAAGAACAAGTCCATAGCATGCAAGGATCAACTATAACAACCTTGGCTAAATTGAATAACAAGTAAACAATCTGCCAGGAAACATTTTGAAGCAAAAGTAGAGCACTCAAATGACATGCTAGGCTACTCCATAATTGCAAACAAGGGCATGAATGGATAGAAAATAACCATATGTTCAAAACACCCTTCTCAAGTATCTCTAAATATGCATGGATCTCTCAGAGCATCAAGTTTACATGGCATCAAAATAACAATGAGTAAGGGGACTAAAATCAGCAATATCACGAAGCCTAGTTTGCATGCTTGTGCTAGTCACCACATTGATCACAAAAATACATGGCATACACCTGGAAAGATGGCATGGCATAGATCAAAACACATGAAGACATCAACCTCATAGGATGCACACATCAATCATGGCAAAATGACAAATGAGCAAGTTATAACAGTTTAAAGAGATTAACATCAACATGCACTCTTCCAACAAAGATTTCGGGCATCAAGATGAGCTCAAATGCAAATGGTGCAATGGAATGAAATGAAGTACTCGTCGAGACGAACAATTTGACATATTATACGCACGAAACGGAGCTACGGATGCGGAGATACAGTAGGTCAAACATGGCATGATTATGCAATAATTTAGGACTGGCGTTTCGGGGTCAACCTGGATCCAGATCTAGGGTTCGTCCGGCACAAACTTCGAGGCGAGGCGGGCTCGCCGGAGAGGAGGACGGGGAGGCCGGAGAAGGACGCCGGAGAGGGCCGGGGTCGCCGGAGGAGGCGGTGGCGGCGCGACTCGGTCTTGAAGTCGGCGGGCAGGCTCGACAGACGCCAGCCTTGGCAAGCAGTGGTGGCGGCGTTGCGGCAGGCGTAGGCGCGCGCTTGAGCCGGCGGCGGCGGCCGGAGCCGGGCGCGGGCGGGTTAGGAGGAGGGCGGCGCGGTGGCAATGGCGGCGGCGGCGGCGCGAGCAGGGCGGGCGATGAGGAGGGGCTGGCACGCACGGCGGCGCGAGGCGGCAGCGAGGGCCAGGCGGGCGGCAAGGCGGCGGCAGTGTGCGATCCGGGCAGGGGGCGGGCGGATCTGGGCCGGGCGGTCGGATCTGCCCCTGTGGGGGCGCAATGGGGGACGGCGGGGGAGGACAGGTGGCGGCGTCCGATTGGGAGTGGGGGCGGCGCGGACATTTCCGGCGGCGGAGTGGACATGTCCGGCGCGCGGAGGTGGAAGAAAGCTAGGGCTTGCCCGAGATTTTGGGGGAGGGGGCTAATTTATAGGTAGAGGGAGCTAGGAGAGTCCAAATGAGGAGCGGTTTTCAGCCACGCGATCGTGATCGAACGCATCGAGAGCATGGAGGGAGTTTGATGGGTTTTGGGCCACTTTGGAAGGGTGTTGGGCTGCAACAAAAGAGGCTTTAGGCTTACCGGTTAACGTTGAGTATCAAACGACCTCCGAATGGCACGAAACTTGACAGCGGTCTCACGGTGCTATACCAAGGCCGCTTGGCAAACCTCGGGCCATTCCGAGAACGTTTAACACCCGCAGAAGAGAAGAGGCAAAAGGGGGACGCCGGAGGACATAGGAGTGCCGGATTGCAAAACGGACAACGGGGAAAATGCTCGGATGCATGAGACAAACGCGAATGCGAAATGAGATGCACATGATGACATGATATGAAATGCATATGATGACATGGCAAACTGCAACACGCAAGCAAATGACATGGCAACAACGACGAATAACTGGCGGGCACCTGGTGCATCGGATCCGGGGCGTTACAACTCTCCTCCACTAACAAGAGATCTCGTCCCGAGATCTTAGGACCAAGACGGAAGGGAAAAAGGGATGAGGTGAAAACAAGAACTCAAGGAGCAAAGAATATAGAGCACTCGAGAAGAAGAAAGGAATGACGAGAATGAAGAGAATCAAATGCTCATGGAAACAAGATAGACTCTGAAACAACTCCTGTTAGAACGAGATAGGAAACGAATAAGGGCTGAAAGGATTTAGGCAACACTCCGGCTGAAACATGGAGGAATAGAGCACGAACTTAAGAAGATGGAATGAAACTTGTTGAACTCTTGAAGAATGAATTAAATCATGAAGAACCACCATGAAGAACTCCGGTGACAAAAGGATGTTGAGATAGAAATGAAGGATGAAAGAATAAGATTAAAGCTTACGGTGATTTAGATGAAGGTTCCGACGAGATGGCCGAGGAAATTGAACTCCGGAAAAGAAAAGATGAAAACACTTGGAACTAGAATTTATTCATCAAGAACAACTCTGAAGGAAGGATTACTCACTTGGGGAAATAAGAATAAGATTTATTATATGCTTATCCTTCATCAAATTAAATTGATGACAAGCAATGGATTTAGCATACTACTTATTCTTCTTGAAAAAGGATTGAGAAGTGACATATCACAAACTTGAGAAGGTCTTCATGAACCACCGGTAGGATTGAAAAGATCGAATGAATTAATTTGATAATCAAGGAAAAAGAATCTTGAACGAACCACCGTAAGAATTCAAAAATGACTGATGAAAGAGTATGAATCACCGGGAAGAATTAGAAGAACCAATATGCTTGAGAGGATTTAGAAGCAAAAGAGCGAAGAGATCGCGAACTGGTTGAAGAATACTTGAACGAAGCACCGGGATAAATAGAGAACGATAACAGGAATGATGGCCTCGGGTGAAAAGAAATGGAAAACAACTTCTGACATACTCCGGATGAGTAAGAAAAGAATATCTAACAAATGGAATAATTTGAGAGGGTAAGATGAAGCTAGAACCACGAAACTTGGAGAGAACGGGCAAGATTGAGAGGGAAACTCTTCTTCGGTCTTCAAATGACGATGGAAAAAACCACCAAAATTACTGAGATACTCCGGGAGAATGAAAACCGAAAAGGTTGAGCCAACAATGAAATGATTTGAAAGAGATTCTGGAGAAGGCATGTGACTGATGGAATCCATTTTTACGTCACACTTGAAAAGAATTGAGAATAACTCCGGGAAAATTAGAAGAGTCAGGTAAGATCCTGGGAAACGACCTGTGGGTTAGGGCCCACTAAAATAGAACACTGTTGAAAGAGATGATGAACAGATAGATGATGCACCGGAACAATGAAATATTTGAATGAGGTGACAACCTCGAATTAATTCAAACATAGACAAATCTCCTGAGATATCTTGAACTCTGGAATGATTAACTGGCAAGAGGCGAACGAGCAGGGAAAACACTTGAGCCGAGGAAAAGAATATGATCAACCCGAAAAACTTGAATTGAATCCACCGGAAAAGAAAAAAAAGAGATGAAGAATGTCCACCGAGACGAGAATCCACCGGTAGAAATAATTAAGGGAAGACTGAAGAGACTCTGTATGAATGAAAATTGATGCTCGAAAGAGACTCAGGTTCCGGGAAGAAGAGGGTGGGAGGGCGGGAAAAACAAAGGCAACTTGGAAGGGGAACCATCGAATGCCTTGAAGAGAAAACACCGGTTGAAATCATTGAGGAGAGAAAGCAAAGGCTTCGCACGAGTAAGATGGATACTCAATTACAGACTCCGGTTCCGAGAGGAAGAAGGGTGGGCGGGTGGGAAAAAAAACTGAGGATTGAATTTTGAAACGAAGAAGAGGCTCGAGTCAACTTGACGAGAAATGCACCGGATAAAAGAGCTGAGGAACAACGAACGAAAACTAACCACGAGATCCTAAAGAAAAATTTGAAGGGGAAGAGGAGTAGTTCAAAACACCTACGTCAAGATTCCTCACCAGAGCGACGAAGGGGCAGAGGAGTAAAAAGAATTCCTACTCTCTGATATAACTAGACTCCAAAATCAGTTTTCTTCTAGACTCAACAACGGCCAAACTACACGATCAATCAAGGGGGCTCCTAGGGTCGGTCGAGGCTCTGATACCAACTTATCACGCCCAATATGCGACCCTATCCAAAAGGAACTCGAAGGTCCCACCAAGGATAGACCCGCATATTGGAACGCTTTTGCAAGGTGGATATCCTTACATCAACATTACATAATAGTGGGGATACATCCAATACATACAATGTCACATGAATACAACAATACAACATACAAGAACAACATCCGACTACGGATGAATCATAAATGAAACTCAAACAATATCCACCACCTAGCCTAGGCTGCCGACCGAACCTATCCCCGATCGAAGAAGAAGCGTAAGAAGAACTCCAAAACAAGCAAACATCGCTCTCGCGTCATGATCATCGGAAAACTGTACCTGCAAATCGTTGTTGTAGTAATCAGTGAGCCACGAGGACTCAAAGAATCCCATTACCATGGGTATCAAGACTAGCAAAGCTTAATGGGAAAGGAAGGGGTAAAGTGGTGAGGTTGCAGAAATACTAAGCATGATATGGTGGCTAACATACGCAAATGAGAGCGAGAAGAGAAACAAAGGAATGGTCGTCATCTAGTAATGATCAAGAGGTGATCCCGAACTCCTACTTACGCCAATCATAACACGTAAACCGTGTTCACTTCCGGACTCCGCGAGAAGAGACCATCACGGCTACACACGCGATTGACGCGCTTTTAATTCGGATCTGGTGTCAAGTTATCTACAACCGAAATTAACAAATTCCCATCTCGCCACATAACCAGGCACGGCTCTCGAAAGTTTAAACCACAGAGGGGTGTCCCAACTTAGCCCATGACAAGCTCTCGCGATCAACGAAGAATAGACCTTCTCCGGGAAGACCCGATCGCCTCGGAATCTGGTTTACAAGACATTTCGACAATGGTAAAACAAGACCAGCAAAAGCCGCCCGATGCAAACAATCCCGATAGGAGCTGCACATATCTCGTTCTCGAGGCAACACCGGATGAGACTAGCTACGAGTAAAACCAGACTTTGAGTTTCCCGAGGTGGCCCTTGAGTAGCTTCGGTTTGGACCAACACTTAGACAAGCAATCGGCCGGGGGCTAAAATAAAGATGACCCTAGAGAGAGCGACTCCCAAGGAAAAAGTAGGTGGTGGTGAGGCAAATGGTAAAACCAAGGTTGGGCCTTGCTGGACAAGTTTTATTCAAAGCGAACTGTTAGGGGGGTCCCATAAATCACCCGACCGCGTTAGGAACACAAAATCTGGGAACATAACACCGGTATGACTGAAACTAGGGCGGCAAAAGTGGAACAAAACACCAGGCATAAGGCCGAGCCTTCCACCCTTTACCAAGTATATAGATGCATTAATAATATAAGAGATATTGTGATATCCCAACATAAACCCTGTCCACCATGGAGAAATCTTCAACTTCACCTGCAACTAGCAACGCTATAAGAGGGCTGAGCAAAGCGGTAACATAGCCAAACAACGGTTTGCTAGGAATGGTGTCAAAGGTTAGAGGTTCATGGCAATATGGGATGGCTTGATAAACAGTAATAGGTAGCGCAGCATAGCGATAGAACGAAGCAACTAGCATAGCAATGATAGTAGTGAGATCCGTAGTAGCGGTCATCTTGCCGAAATCCCGCAAGGAAGAAGAACGAGTCCATGAAGAAGACGAACAGATGAAGTTTAACCAATCGTGAGCGAACGAATCCTCACGATCGCAACAAAACAGAACTAACAAGAAGAAGCTCACAACTTAGGTAAACACACCACACATGAACAAGGCATGATGCACAACAAGCATGATGCATGACCAAGCTACATGAAGCTACTCATGGCAAGAGATGATGCAAACAAGAACAACACATTAAGGCAAGTTTAAATGAGGCCGGGAACAACATATAACAATTCCGGTAAGTCCTCCTATGCAAATTTCGAAATTGGTCCAGAACTGAATAAACCTTATGTTGAAGTTGTTAAACAGCAAGTTAAGATGCACCACGAGAATCTACATGAAATTCTAGTCAAGTTAAATATAAAGTTCATTAGATTCGGAGCTACGACCTAGAAGATATGAGCAAAACAAGTTAAGCATGTCATCGATGCAAAATGCACCCAAACATCAAGCAAACACCTCAAAACAAGGATGCAACATGATAATATGAAACTACATGCAAAATCAAGCAAGTTTCATATAGAGCACACTCAAAACGGAGCAACGGTGCAACACACACACACTATACAAGTCATAACAACAATCTGTCCAAAACAGCAACTAGGCATCTTACAAGCATCAAAACAACAAGATACAGCACCCCAACATAATAACAAAAGGCATGATCATGATGTACAGGTAAAGCACAACAATACATGAACACTGAGCTATCTCCAGAAACAACTAGAACATGCTCAAAAAGACATGGGAAGATTGCAAATAATAACAGTTTCAGACTTTAGCAGAAATAACATCAAGTTGCAATGTTTAGAGCAAGCAAACAACATGTTACAGGAACATATCATGGCAAACAAAGGCATGGCATAAATCTACTAATATCATAGATCAAAAGTCCCTTACTGACCATGAGCCAAAAGGGCACGGAGAATGATTAGTAGAAACATGTTAACATAGCAACAAAATATAACAGAATCTGTCTAGCAAAACAGCAACAACAAGTACTCTACTTAACAAGCTCGATTCACTCACCACAAGTCATTGCATGACAAGATAAGCATAGCATCATCAAGAAGACATGTTTGTGAAACAAACCAAGTCAAGAACAAGTCCATAGCATGCAAGGATCAACTATAACAACCTTGGCTCAATTGAATAACAAGTAAACAATCTGCCAGGAAACATTTTGAAGCAAAAGTAGAGCACTCAAATGACATGCTAGGCTACTCCATAATTGCAAACAAGGGCATGAATGGATAGAAAATAACCATATGTTCAAAACACCCTTACTGAAGTATCTCTAAATATGCATGGATCTCTCTCAGAGCATCAAGTTTACATGGCATCAAAATAACAAAGTGAGCAGGGACTAAAATCAGCAATATCACGAAGCCTAGTTTGCATGCTTGTGCTAGTCACCACATTGATCACAAAAATACATGGCATACACCCTGGAAAGATGGCATGGCATAGATCAAAACACATGAAGACATCAACCTCATAGGATGCACACATCAATCATGGCAAAATGACAAATGAGCAAGTTATAACGGTTTGCAGATTAACATCAACATGCACTCTTCCAACAAAGATTTCGGGCATCAAGATGAGCTCAAATGCAAATGATGCAATGGAATGAAATGAAGTACTCGCCGAGGCGAACAATTTGACATATTATACGCACGAAACGGAGCTACGGATGCTGAGATACATCAGGTCAAACATGGCATGATTATGCAACAATTTTAGGACTTGGGCGTTTCGGGGTCAACCTGGATCCAGATCTAGGGTTCGTCCGGCACGAACTTCGAGGCGAGGCGGGCTCACCGGAGAGGAGGACGGGGAGGCCGGAGAAGGACGCCGGAGAGGGCCGGGGTCGCCGGAGGAGGCAGGGCGGCGCGGCGGCGGGGGTGGGGTCGGCGGGCATGTGACCGACAGACGCCGGCGCGGAGGCGGGCGAAGGCCGCAGGCGTAGGCGCGGGCGCTGGGAGCCGGGCGGCGGCGCCGGCCCAGCGGGCGCGCTAGGAGGAGGGCGGCGCCGGTGGCTGGCGCTGGCGGCGGCGGCGGCGCGAGTTCGGCGCGGCGGCGAGGAGGCGGGCGGGGCGCGCGGCGCGAGCCAGGCGGCGGCGCGGCGGCGTGGCGGGGCGGCGGCGGCAGCAGGGCGCGCTGCGGGCAGCGACGCGGGCGCGGATCCGCCCGCGGGCCGGATCTGGCCTGGCTCTGGCTCGGGCGACGCCGGGGGAACGGCGGGGAGGACAGTGGCGTGTCCGACATAGGGGCGGCGGACATGTCCGTCGCGCGGAGGTGGAAGAAAGCTAGGGTTTGCCCGAGATTTCGGGGGAGGGGGCTAATTTATAGGTAGAGGGAGCTAGGAGAGTCCAAATGAGGAGCGGTTTTCGGCCACGCGATCGTGATCGAACGACCGAGAGCATGGAGGGGAGTTTGATGGGTTTTGGGCCACTTTGGAAGGGGTGTTGGGCTGCAACAAAAGAGGCTTTGCGGTTACCCGGTTAACCGTTGGAGTATCAAACAACCTCCAAATGGCACGAAACTTGACAGGCGGTCTACCGGTGCTATACCAAGGCCGCTTGGCAAACCTCGGGCCATTCCGAGAACGTTTAACACCCGCAGAAGAGAAGAGGCAAAAGGGGGACGCCGGAGGACATAGGAGTGCCGGATTGCAAAACGGACAACGGGGAAAATGCTCGGATGCATGAGACGAACGCGAATGCGAAATGAGATGCACATGATGACATGATATGAAATGCATATGATGACATGGCAAACTGCAACACGCAAGCAAATGACATGGCAACAACGACGAATAACTGGCGGACACCTGGCGCATCGGATCCGGGGCGTTACAACCTCATACGGAAACTCTGTGTGTGATCAGGTGCTTGGAGGAGAGCCACGGAACAGCTACATGCAATGGCCAAGACGGCGAGGACACCAAGCGTGAAGGACAAGTGATACGTCTCCAACGTATCTACTTTTCCAAACACTTTTGCCCTTGTTTTGGACTCTAACTTGCATGATTTGAATGAAACTAACCCGGACTGACGCTGTTTTCAGCAGAACTACCATGTTGTTATTTATTGTGCAGAAAACAACAGTTCTCGGAATGATCTGAAAATCCACGGAGTTAACTTTCGGAAAATATAAAAAATACTGGCGAAAGAATCAAGGCAGGGGGCCCACACCGCCCACGAGGGTGGGGCACGCCCCCCCGGCGCGCCCATATCTCGTGGGCCCCTGCTGCTCCACCGACCTCAACTCCAACTCTATATATTCCGTTTAGCGGAGAGAAAATCGAGAGAAAGTTTCATCGCTTTTACGATCACGAGCCGCCGCCAAGCCCTAATCTCTCGGGAGGATCGATCTCGAGTCCGCTCGGGCTCCAAGAGGGGATTCGTCGCCGTCGTCATCATCAACCATCCTCCATCACCAATTTCATGATGCTCACCGTCGTGCGTGAGTAATTCCATCGTAGGCTTGCTGGACGGTGATGGGTTGGATGAGATTTACCACGTAATCAAGTTAGTTTTGTTAGGGTTTGATCCCTAGTATCCACTATGTTCTGAGATTGATGTTGCTATGACTTTGCTATGCTTAATGCTTGTCATTAGGGCCCGAGTGCCATGATTTTAGAACTGAACCTATTATGTTTTCATGAATATATGTGAGTTCTTGATCCTATCTTGCAAGTCTATAGTCACCTATTATGTGTTATGATCCGACAACCCAAAAGTGACAATAATCGGGATACTTCTCGGTGATGACCGTAGTTTGAGGAGTTCATGTATTCACTAAGTGCTAATGCTTTGGTCCGGTACTCTATTAAAATGAGGCCTTAATACCCCTTAGTTTCCATTAGGACCCCGCCACCACGGGAGGGTAGGATAAAAGATGCCATGCAAGTTCTTTTCCATAAGCATGTATGACTATATTCGGAATACATGCCTACATTACATTGATGAATTGGAGCCAGTTCTGTGTCACCCTATGTTATAACTATTACATGAGGAATCGCATCCGACATAATTATCCATCACTGATCCAATGCCTACGAGCTTTTCACATATTGTGCTTTGCTTATTTAGTTTATCGTTGTTACTATTACAATTACTACAAAACTGCTATCTTTACTTTTGCCACTGTTACCATTATTATCATACTACTTTGCTACTAAATATTTTGCTGCAGATACTAAGTTATCCAGGTGTGGTTGAATTGAAAACTCAACTGCTAATACTTGAGAATATTCTTTGGCTCCCCTTGTGTCGAATCAATAAATCTGGGTTGAATACTCTACCCTTGAAAACTGTTGCGATCCCCTATACTTGTGGGTTATCAACAAGAAGAAGAACTGCTTTGGAAACTACAGGCCCCAGACGAACAGCCCAGCCCGGACGTCCGACCCCTGGAGGTCGCTATAGCCAAGATAAGAGAGGCAGGATAGAGCTATAGGCTCCGGATGACCGGACCAGCCCGGACGTTCGAGCACTCCCAGGCCCCGGACGAACGAGCCCTTCCGGAGGTCCGGCCCTTCCCCAATAGAACTGAATCTACGAAATTCCGAGGAAGATCGGACGACCGTGCACCTGCCAACAAAACTGAAACTGCGGACATCCGAAGAACTCCAGACGTCCGGGACCCCGCGAGCCTCCGGACGACCGGCGCCCCACGGACGTCCGGACCCTAACTACGTCCAGCTGCGGGCTGATGCCCTTGTACCCCTTCACTTCGCCCCTCATTTGCACTATGACTATAAATAGACCTCTCCCACCTCCTAGCTAGGGTCAGCGTTGATTTAGCTCATTTGTGAGGTAGAGCCTCGCTCATCCATCCGGATATACTCCTCGTGAGGGACCGACACCTCCATCCGGAGAAGATCCACCTGGATTCAGGACCTCCATCCAGAGAAGACCCCATCAAGACCTCCTCACGGAGAAGAATTGGTTACCCTTTCTATCGTCCTTTGTTGGACTTGGATCTTGTATCTCTACTTGTGTTTCGATGATCTAGCGCATGTATGATCATATTCTCGTTGGTTGAGTGTTTTCCTCTTGTGTTTCTCCGTTTTCTCTCGTTCCCCTCCTCGTGTTCTTCGTGTTCCTCATAGGGATCCTCTCCAAACGTGAAAGATCGGCCCCTAAGGTTCCGCCCTACATCATCTTGGTATCATGAGCCACGTTGATCACGTTTTTGGAGCCCCTACCCCGTGTTTTCTAGCTTGATTTTGTTGTTTTCTTCCTAAATCCGAAAATCCCCACCAAAAATAGCCCCCAAATTTTTTTGTGATTTGTTGGTGAGTTGAATTTTTTTTGGAGTTGATCCATTGATTTGTGTTGCCATGTGTGGATCTAGCTTTCCCCACCCTCCCCACCCTTTTCCATCCACAGATCCGCCCAAATTCGACATCACCATCTCCCTCCACCCCGAAATCGTGCAGTTCCTCCTGTGCCCGATTTTCACCTAGGACCCGGACGACCGGACCCCGCCGGACGTCTGACAACTGGACGATCGTGACCACCCGAACGTCCGATAAAACCTGACAAAACTAAAAGTTTCCAGTTCGGCCACCACCACTTCCCCACTTTCCACCACATCTTCCAAACCATTATACCACCACAGCTGCCCACATACACCACCATCATCCCCCCAATACCTCCTATGACGATTTTGACACGTTTTGGTCTTTGAGATTTTGAGTTGTGGTTCCCATGTCCTATTGTGTTTCAGCTATATAGGTACAGTTCGACATCATCATCACCACCACTCATCTTCGCAAAGGGCAAGGACGGTAACCTCAACGACATCTTTGTCATTGTCGGTGTACTAAAGTAGGGGTACCTTAGTATCCCGAACACATGCACGGCAACATGCGGCGCTTGACAGGGCAAGGCTTGCCGGTGACCGCCAAGGTCCTCCGTTGGTTCCTTTGGAGCCATTCAAGAACAAAGTGTTTAAGCCGAGAAGACAAGGCCCCGGCAAGAGGAGCTTGCCGGGAAGGTCAAGGCCCCGACAAGAGGAGCTTGCCGGGAAGGCCAACCAACGCATTTCAAGGAACTTGCCGCGACACGCCAAGGCGTCCGGCAAGACCCGCGAGCGACAAGCTTCCGGCGCGACAAGACAACGATCGCGGCAAGGCGCTTGCAGCGGCAGTTACCACTTTGCACTGCGCTCCCAAAGACATCCACCAACGTGTCGCCTGGGGCCGTTCCAGGCGTGCGTGGCAAGAAGCTGTGCAGCTAGCGGTGCGAGGTGGCAAGCGGAGATGACAAGATGGCCATCGTGGCGAGCGGTGGCGCCCCTAACGGTCACTTTTCTACACTGTTTAGGCGACGCAGACGGGCATTTAATGCTTTTGTCCCCTGCCGTCAGGGTTAGGTACGATGCACTATAGAGGTAGCTGTACCAACCGCAATTCCGTTCCGGTTTTGCCCTTGTCTACGTTGCCACCTGTCGGTGACCCCTTGAGCATATAAAAGGAGGCCCATGTGCAACGTAGAAGGGGTTCGAGGCATTCGAAACAAGAACACTCCCACGCTCTGGAGCAAGAACATAATACAACCACAAAGCAGCAGTAGGAGTATCATCTCTCCGGAGAGCTCCGAAGGTGGGTAAAAACCGCTCGCGTGCTTCGCCTCAATCCGCTCTTCGTGCGGTCTCCGCCCCCCACCGGATCGAAAGGGGCTCCGGTCCCATAGGTGTTCATTCCCATGACAGTCATACCTTGCAATTGCATTGATAACCACATGGCCTCACTTTTGCATTGCTTACCCATCGAGACTAGCCTTTGAGTATTGCCAGCAACGTGACTTGTGCACATTAGTGTTCATACTCCATAGCATACATACCATACCATAGTGGTGCATATCTTGGCATCATCTTTTGTGTCACAAAGTTGTCATCGCATACACAATTGCTATCTTGGTTTGCAAAGTTTTGCATGAGAAAAGAGCTCAAAAGTGAAAGAGCCACACAAGCTTTTAAGCAAAGAGGGAAAGATAAGCAATGAGCTTATAAGCAAGAACCATAGCATCATGCTACATTAAGATTGTCATATCCGATCATCTTGGATCATATCACAAAGCAGCAGTAGGAGTATCATCTCTCCGGAGAGCTCCGAAGCTGGGTAAAAACCGCTCGCGTGCTTCGCCTCGATCCGCTCTTCGTGCGGTCTCCGCCCCCCGCCGGACCGAAAGGGGCTCCGGTCCCATAGGTGTTCGTTCCCACGACATCTTTGGCGTGCCAGGTAGGGGGCGTCGAGGTTGTGTGAACCCGATCCGGCGTTCGCGCGAGCTAGATCTTCATCATCTTCATCGACATGCCACCGAAGAAGAAGGCTTCGGAGGTGGATGCTCCGTCCGCATCGAACCCACCACCACCGAACAAGCGGTGGTGGGTAGACGCCGGAGGAGGAACGGGCGCCGACGAGGAGCTCATCTCGCCGCCAGTCAAGGACAAGGCAGCCTGCACCTCGGCATCGGTACACGCACCGCGCCCATCTCGGAGCGCGGGATCGACAACGTCATGGTACACGCGGTACCATCGTTCATTAAACCAAACCAAGCTGGTGGATCTCGGGATGCTCAAGACCAGCATGCACGCCAACATGCTGGCACGAGCGCGGCATGGTCGCCTGGACGAGATGCCGCTCCTTCTAACACAGTTAGAAGTTCGAGCATATCCCGCTCCTCGCACCGTTCGCCACCGCCACCCACGACTCCAGAAGAAGCGTTGGCCCGAGCTCAACTGCTCCTGGATTACCCTCCAACGGCGGACAAGATCGACGATTGGAGGGCCACCATTCAGAGTCTAATTGGCTTCGCCAACGGCGACACTCCCCGGCAACCGAGCACATCGAAGCCGCGGCAAGACGCCCAGGCACGAGCCGATGGCGACAAGACCGGTGGGGGTGCAACTACCGTGCACTCTCCACCCCGAAGGCCAAGATCGCCGACTCGTCGGGTCAACCTCGACAGCGACTCCACCGCATCGTCGGATTCGCGAACTCGTCGCGATCAGCGCCAAGTTCTTCAGGAACGGCAGCAAGAGGACGCTCGTACTTGCATCGAGCGCCGAAGAGAAGCGCGACGTCAATCAGACCAGCGCGCTGGGCCCGCTGGCGACATGCATGCGCCAGGGGAACCAGGTGACTTGCCGTACGCGGTAGGTTGCCCTGCATTCACTCGTGAGCTGCGACAAGTCCATTGGCCCAGTACGAAGAATTTCAAACCAGATGTACCAGAGAAATACGATGGCAGGTTGCATCCGTCGGAGTTCCTCAGCATCTACACCATCGCGGTGCAAGCTGCCGGGGGACGAGACGACAAGATCCTTACCAACTACTTCCCGCTGGTGCTCAAGCCCAATGTCAGATCCTGGCTCATGCACTTGCCGGACAACTCCATATCCTCATGGGCGGATCTGTGTCATCAGTTTGTCGGCGCCTTTACAGGCGGCCACAAGCCTCATGGCCAAGAGAGCGATCTTCATCTGCACGCCCAGAAGGAAGGAGAGCCCCTGCGCAAGTACATTGAGAGATTCACCAAGTGCAGCGTAACATCCCAGATGTCCACCCCGCCGCATCATCGGTAGCGTTCCATCAGAACGTACGTAACCGCAGGATGCGGGAGGAGATGGCGATGTGCAAGATCAGAGACGTCAGTGAGCTATTCGCCCTGGCCGACAAGTGTGCTCGTGCTGAGGAAGGGAGGAAACTCCCCGGAGAGAATGCAGGAGAAGGAGGATCTGATAGCGAGGATGCCGCCCCGGCAAGGAAAAACCGGCGGCGGAACAACAGGAAAAGGAAAGGCAAAGACGTGCTAGTTGTTGAGCAGTCCGGCAACGGAGGTGGCGCCGAGAAAGCCAAAGCTGGTGGCTCCGGCGAGGCTGTGGCAGCCGCCAACAAGCAGGACGGCTCCGGCAAGCAGTATTGCAAGATCCACCGCACCAAGGGTCATGATCTCCAGAGCTGCAAGAAGGTCGAGCAGCTTGTCGAGCAGCAGAAAGCTGAGTACGAGCGACGCGACAAGGAGAAGGCCCAGGAAGGTACTGGTGGATCCAGCAAGAAGTGTCCTGGTCAGGGAGGACGTCGCGGCAAGGCCAAGCAGCGTCAAGGAGACAGGCCTCCCGCGGCCGCGACAAGGATGAAGACGAAGACGAAGATGAAGATATGGATGATGACGAGGCCAACGGCGGGGAGTTTGAAAGCCACGAGAGGTTACGTGCGTTGGCGGTGGTGCTTCTCGCATACTTCACACCGCCACTCAAGCGGTGGGTGCGGGAAGTTAATGCAGCAGAATCACCGCTGAGTCACGCAAGCCCCTGAAGTGGTCCGGCACGCCTATCATCTTTGACATTGAGGACCACCCTGATCGCATAACTGCGGTCGGGTGCTTGCCGATGTTGGTCTCACCAACTATCCACAACCTCAAAGTCACAAAGATGCCAGTTGACGGCGGGCCGGCTTGAACCTGATCTCCTCAGCGGTTCTCCAGAAACTCCAGATCCCTGACAGCGAGCTTGAAGAGACCGCTACATTCCAAGGAATCAACCCGGGTAGGAGCAAGCCGAAAGGGAAGATCACGTTGCGGTGACATTTGGCGTGAGCTGAACTTCAGATCGAGAGGGTCACTTTTGACGTTGCTGATTTTCCACTGCCTTACAATGGAATACTCGGCCGTCCAGCACTCGCCAAGTTCATGGCAGCCTCTCACTATGCCTACAACGTACTGAAGATGCCAGGTCCGATAAGCGTCATCTCTGTCCCTGGCGACAAGAAAGATGCTCTTATCTGCACCGACAAGATCTACCGGGAAGCAGCAGCCGCAGCAGATCACAAGACACTTGCCGTTGAAGCTCCCGGGGGGAAGAAGAAGACCAAGTCCGGCAAGAGCTCTGATGCCCACTCCGGCAAGCGCACCTCTTGGTCTTTGCGCTACCGTCGAGGACGCACCATCGAGCTCCACCGGCAAGTGTAAGAAGACAAAGGCAGCTCCACTAGAGACAAAGAAGGTGTCCGCCAAGGAGGACGGCACTGGTGGTACCTTCACCATCAGCGCCACGCTCGACCCTAAATAGGAAAGCGCGCTCGTTGCTTCCCTGCGGGCGAATGTCGACGTGTTTGCATGGCAACCGTCTTGTCACACCCTGATTTTCATGGCACAACACTTAAGTCAATAAATCATGCTAAAATGTGGTTTGACAAAAACTTTTGAGTGTTTTGTCTTTGCTTTGATTGAATGTCTGTCTGCTGTTTGCAAGTGCTCTAAAAATCAAATAAATCCTCCAACTTCTATACTTCATCTCCTTGCTCCAAAAACCTTTCCCAATGATCATGCCATGTGTATAGGACATAAAAATATGTTCTTACAAAAATGATTTGGCCAAATAGTATTTTCAAAAATTAGTTTTTCAAAAACCCTGAATTGAGGTTTGCCTTTGCAAGTACTTAATTAAGGGCAGTAAAAATCCTTCTAAAATATATTTGACTCCTTTTAGATATAGGATACCCGAAACCACAAAAATATAATTTTAAAAGTTATTTTCCTATTTTATTTAAAAGCTTTTTCTTAAGGCCGAAATGGTCTTTAATAGGAAAAATTATTTTATTGCTTCAAAAATATTTGACAAAAATTAGGAAACTCAGTGGACATATATTTTCCATATATAAGAGTTTCAACACATGGTCATGTTCAAAATATTGGTCAAATCCTCAAAAACCCTTTTCTGGATATTTCAAGCTTTTGAAATGCTTACAAAGGAAATATTCTCCAAAATTCCAAGAAAATTCTATCATGTCACATATGACATATTAGATGATCTTGCCAAGTCTCATGACTTGGAGAACAAGATAACATCATCAAATCCCCTCAAAACCATTTCTGTCTATTTTGAAGTTTGAGCAACTTTACATTGCCAAACATGTCCAAATGTTCTCAAACTTGGTGCACATGCTCCAATGGTCTAATAATGCATCTAGACCAAATGGCATAGGTTGGAGAAAAGGATATCTTGATCAAAGTGCCTCAAAACCCTCTCTGACCAGAATCAAATTTGAACAACTCTACATTACCAACTTTCTCTCCTTGATTCCAACTTTTGTGAGGATGATCACATGACCAAATGAGGCCACTACACCAAGTGGTGCATCAAGGAGAATAGATTTTCATGGCTAAATCTTGGGAAACCCATTTCTGTTCATTTCTAGGGTTTACCAAAGTTGCATTGCCAACTTGCTCCAAATGAGCTCCAAATTGGTGGAAGGCCCTAGTAATATGTGTCATTTCACCCTGTGGAGCCTCATGACAAATGAAACTCATCTTATTGCCCAAACCATCATCAAACACCTTCTGCCACTTTACCAAAATCCCATTTTTGGCCTCTTCCACTAATCTCCATGGACTCTAATTTTTACCACAACCTCTCCTAGTCCCCCTCTAGCACCTGGACGCTTTTATGCCCAAGTAATATGATGGAGGGGGGAAGAACTCCACTTTTCTATTCTGAACAGCCCCATTTCCACTCTTCTCCTTCCTCTCTCTTCACCCACTGGCCACCCAAAGCATCCAAGGCCAAGATCCCTTCCTTAGCACCCCCAAATGCTACTGTGTTGGGGAACGTAGTAATTTCAAAATTTTCCTACGCACACGCAAGATCATGGTGATGCATAGCAACGAGAGGGGAGAGTGTTGTCTACGTACCCTCGTAGACCGAAGCGGAAGCGTTGACGCAACGTAGCGGAAGTAGTCGTACGTCTTCCCGGTCCAACCGATCCAAGCACCGTTACTCCGGCACCTCCGAGTTCTTGACACACGACAGCTCGATGGCGCACCCCGGCTCCGATCCAGCAGAGCTTGGGAGGAGTTCCGTCGGACGACGGCGTGGTGATGATCTTGATGTTCAATCGTCGCGAGGCTTCGCCTAAGCACCGCTACAATATGACCGAGGTGTAATATCATGGAGGGGGCACCGCTGCACGGCTAAGGAATGATCACGAAGATCAACTTGTGTGTCTATGGGGTGCCCCTACCCCGTATATAAAGCGGTGGAGGAGGGAGGGCGGCCCTCTACTATGGCGCGCCCTAGGGGAGTCCTACTCCCACCGAGTAGGATTCCCCCTTCCTAGTCCACTAGGAGTCCTTCCATGTATTAGGAGTAGGAGACAAGGAAGGGGAAGAGAGAAGGAAGGAAGGAGGGGTGCGGCCCTCCCCTAGTCCAATTCGGACTAGGCCATGAAGCGCGCCTGCCCTAGGCAGCCCTCTCTCTTTCCCTTGAGGCCCAATAAGGCCCAATACTTCTCCCGGCGAATTCCGTAACTCTCCGGTACTCGATAAATACCGAATCACTCGGAACCTTTCCGAACTCGAATATAGTCGTCCAATATATCGATCTTTACGTCTCGACCATTTCGAGACTCCTCGTCATGTCCCCGATCTCATCCGGGACTCCAAACTCCTTCGGTACATCAAAACTCATAAACTCATAATATAAGCATCGCCGAAACCTTAAGCGTGCGGACCCTACGGTTCGAGAACAATGTAGACATGACCGAGACACGTCTCGGTCAATAACCAATAGTGGGACCTGGATGCCCATATTGGTTCCTACATATTCTACGAAGATCTTTATCGGTCGACCGCATAACAACATACGTTGTTCCCTTTGTCATCGGTATGTTACTTGCCCGAGATTCGATCGTCGGTATCAATACCTAGTTCAATCTCGTTACCGCAAGTCTATTTACTCGTTCCGTAATACATCATCTCGCAACTAACTCATTAGTTGCAATGCTTGCAAGGCTTAAGTGATGTGCATTACCGAGAGGGCCCAGAGATACCTCTCCGACATTCGAGTGACAAATCCTAATCTCAAATCGCCAACCCAACAAGTACCTTTGGAGACACCAGAGAGCACCTTTATAATCACTCGGTTATGTTGTGACGTTTGGTAGCACACAAAGTGTTCCTCCGGTAAACGGGAGTTGCATAATCTCATAGTCATAGGAACATGTATAAGTCATGAAGAAAGCAATAGCAACATACTAAACGATCGGGTGCTAAGCTAACGGAATGTGTCGTGGATTTGTCACGGCAGATGTCCTAGCGTAAGGACTTAGTCGTGGAGCCATCGCTACGGGTTTACTTGAAGGGGTTAAAGCGGACACAAAGACACAAGGGTTTATACTAGTTCGGCCCCTTCGATGAAGGTAAAAGCCTACGTCTAGTTGTGATGGAATTGATGTAGTCTCGATGGCTAGGAGCAAACAAGCCGCCTAGGCTCGAGTTGTGGTTGTCTCGTCCTTGAACCGTCGCCGGTCGTCCCTTATATACACGAGTGACGCCCGTCGGTTCACAGAGTCCCAACCGGTTCATACTCGTATCCCGGTTGGTATCTCTCTATTCCTAACTTACAATACAAGTTATACATCAGGCCGGTTTACGGCTACAAGTTCTAAACCGACTATAGGCCTTGGGCCTTTCTCTGCTTGTACCACTAATGGAGTTAACTCGGCCCAAGCTGGCCGGTTTACACCTAGTGGTAATATCCCCAACAGAATGGGTCATGTCAATCAGATCATTCAACTAATGATGTGATCCCGTTAATCAAATAACAACTCTTTGTCTATGGTTAGGAAACATAACCATCTTTGATTAACAAGCTAGTCAAGTAGAGGCATACTAGTGACACTCTGTTTGTCTATATATTCACATATGTATTATGTTTCCGGTTAGTACAATTCTAGCATGAATAATAAACATTTATCATGAAATAAGGAAATAAATAATAACTTTATTATTGCCTCTAGGGCATATTTCCTTCAGTCTCCCACTTGCACTAGAGTCAATAATCTAGATCACATCACCATGTGATTAATCATCGATAGTTCACATCATCATGTGATTAACACCCATAGTTCACATCGCCATGTGACCAACACCCAAAGGTTTACTAGATTCAGTAATCTAGTTCACATCGCTATGTGATTAACACCCAAAGAGTACTAAGGTGTGATCATGTTTTGCTTGTGAGAGAATCTTAGTCAACGGGTCTTTCACATTCAGATCCGTTATGTATTTTGCAATTTTCTATGTCTACAATGCTCGCACGGAGCTACTCTAGCTAATTGCTCCCACTTTCAATATGTATCTAGATCGAGACTTAGAGTCATCGGATCGGTGTCAAAACTTGCATCAGCGTAACCCTTTACGACGAACCTTTTGTCACTTCCATAATC
Source organism: Aegilops speltoides (assembly GCA_021437245.1). NCBI lineage: Eukaryota > Viridiplantae > Streptophyta > Magnoliopsida > Poales > Poaceae > Aegilops > Aegilops speltoides. Next base: position 175,839,316 of record CM038144.1, on the reverse strand, counting down.
GAGAAACATATCCTTATTCCACTAAGGATAATTTTGACCATTGTCGATGATCTACTCCTAGATCACTATTGTACTCCTTGAAAAACTTCGTGTAGGGTATACAATAGATCGGTACACACATGGCATACTTTATAGAACCTATGGCCAAGGCATAGGGAATGACTTTCATTCTCTTTCTATCTTCTGCCGTGGTCGGGTTTTGAGTCTTACACAATTTCACACCTTGTAATACAGGCAAGAACTCTTTCTTTGACTATTCCATTTTGAACTACTTCAAAATCTTGTCAAGGTATGTACTCATTGAAAAAACTTATCAAGCGTTTTGATCTATCTCTATAGATCTTGATGCTCAATATGTAAGCAGCTTCACCGAGGTCTTTCTTTGAAAAAAACTCCTTTCAAACACTCCTTTATGCTTTGCAGAATAATTCTACGTTATTTCCGATCTACAAAATGTCATTCACATATACTTATCGAAATCTTGTAGTGCTCCCACTCACTTTCTAGCAAATCTGGGCTTCACCGCAAGTTCAGATAAACTATATGCTTATCAAAGCATATATTCCAACTCGAGATGCTTGCACTAGTCCATAGATGGATCATTGGAGCTTGCACACTTTGTTAGCTCCTTTGGATCGATAAGACCTTCTCGTTGCATCATATACAACTCTTCCTCCGAAACCCATTCAGAATGCAGTTTTTACATCCATTTGCCAAATTTCATAAATTGTGGCAATTGCTAACATGATTCGGACAGACTTAAGCATCGCTACAGTTGAGAAAATCTCATTGTAGTCAACACCTTGAACTTGTCAAAAACCTTTTTGCGACAAGTCGAGCTTTGTAGATAGTAACACTACTATCAACGTTCGTCTTCCTCTTGAAGATCCATTTATACAATATGACTTGCCGATCATCGGGCAACTCCACCAAAGTCCACACTTTGTTCTCATACATGGATCTCATCTCAGATTTCATGGCCTCAAGCCATTTCGCGGAATCTGGGCTCATCATCACTTCCTCATAGTTCGTAGGTTCATCATGGTCTAGTTACATGACTTCCAGAACAGGATTACCGTACCACTCAGTGCGGATCTCACTCTGGTTTACCTCGAGATTCGGTAGTAACTTGATCTGAAGTTACATGATCATCATCATTAGCTTCCTCACTAATTGGTGTAGTAGTCACAGAACAGATTTACGTGATGAACTACTTTCAATAAGGGAGAAGGTACAATTACCTCATCAAGTTCTACTTTCCTCCCACTCACTTCTTTCGAGAGAAACTCCTTCTCTAGAAAGGATCCATTTATTAGCAATGAATGTTTTGCCTTCGGATCTATGATAGAAGGTTTACCCAACAATTTCCTTTGGGTATTCTATGAAGACGCACTTCTCCGATTTGGGTTTGAGCTTATCAGGATGAAACTTTTTCACATAAGCATCGCAGCCCCAAACTTTAAGAAACGACAACTTTGGTTTCTTGCTAAACCACAGTTCATATAGTGTCGTCTCAACGGATTTAGATGGTGCCCTATTTAACGTGAATGCAGCTGTCTCTAATGCATGATCCCAAAACAATATTGGTAAATCGGTAAGAAACATCATAGATTGTACTATATCCAATAAAGTACGGTTATGACGTTCGGACACACCATTATGATGTGGTGTTCCAGGTGGCATGAATTTGTGAAACTATTCCACATTGTTTTAATTGAAGACCAAACTCGTAACTCAAATTTTTGTCTCCGCGATCAGATCGTAGAAACCTTATTTTCTTGTCACGATGATTTTTCCACTTCACTCTGAAATTCTTTGAACCTTTCAACTATTTCAGACTTATGTTTCATCAAGTAGATATACCCATATCTGCTCAAATCATCTATGAAGGTCGAAAATAACGATACCCGCCATGAGCCTTAACACTCATTGGATCGCATACATCGGTATGTATTATTTCCAATAAGTCGGTTGCTCGCTCCTTTGCTCCAGAGAAGGAGTCTTAGTCATCTTGCCCATGAGGCATGGTTCGCAAGCATCAAGTGATTCATAATCAAGTGATTCCAAAATCCCATCAAGATGGAGTTTCTTCATGCGCTTTACACCAATATGACCTAAACGGCGATTACCACAAATAAGTTGCACTATCATTATTAACTTTGCATCTTTTGGTTTCAATATTATGAATATGTGTATCACTACGATCGAGATCCAATGAACCATTTTCATTGGGTGTGTAACCATATAAGGTTTTATTCATGTAAACAGAACAACAGTTTATTCTCTTACTTAAATGAATAACCGTATTGCAATAAACACGATCAAATCATATTCATGCTCAACGCAAACACCAAACAACATTTATTTAGGTTCAACACTAATCCCGAAAGTATAGGGAGTGTGCGATGATGATCATATCAATCTTGAAACTACTTTCAACACACATCGTCACTTCACCCTTTACTAGTTTACATTTATTCGCAACTCCGTTTGAGTTACTACTCTTAGCAACCAACCAGTACCAAATACCGAGGGGTTGCTATAAACACTAGTAAAGTACACATCAATAACATGTATATCAAATATACCTTTGTTTACTTTGCCATCCTTCTTATCCGCCAAATACTTGGGGTAGTTCGCTTTCGATGACCAGTCCTTTGCGGTAGAAGCACTTAGTCTCGTGCTTAGGTCCGGACTTGGGCTTCTTCACTTGAGCAACAACTTGCTTGCCGTTCTTCTTAAAGTTCCCTTCTATCCCTTTGCCCTTTTCTTGAAACTAGTGGTCTTGCTAACCATCAACACTTGATGTTCTTTCTTGATTTCTACCTTCATCGATTTCATCATCATGAAAAACTCGGAATCATTTTCATCATCCCTTGCATACTATAGTTCATCACGAAGTTCTACTAACTTGGTGATGGTGACTAGAGAATTCATCAATCACTATCTTATCTGGAAGATTAACTCCCACTTGATTCAAGCGATTGTAGTACCCAGACAATCTGAGCACATGCTCACTAGTTGAGCGATTCTCCTCCATCTTTTAGCTATAGAACTTGTTGAAGACTTCATATCTCTCAACTCGGGTATTTGCTTGAAATATTAACTTCAATTCCTGGAACATCTCATATGGTCCATGATGTTCAAAACATCTTTGAAGTCCCGATTCTAAGCCATAAAGCATGGTGCACAAAACTATCAAGTAGTCATCATATTGAGCTAGCCAAACGTTCATAACGTGCGCATCTGCTCTGCAATAGGTCCGTCACCTAGCTGTGCATTAAGGACATAATTCTTACGTGCAAAGAATGAGGATAAACCTCGGATCGCGGATCCAATCCGCATCATTGCTACTAACATTTTTCAACACAATTTTCTCTAGGAACATATCAAAATAAACATATGAAAGCAACAACGCAAGCTATTGATCTTACAACATAATTTGTAAAATACTACCAGACTAAGTTCATGATAAATTTAAGTTCAATTAATCATATTACTTAAGAACTCCCACTTAGATAGACATCTCTAGTCATCTAAGTGATCACGTGATCAAATCAACTAAACCATAACCGATCATCACATGAGATGGAGTAGTTTTCAATGGTGAACATCACTATGTTGATCATATCTACTATATGATTCACGCTCGACCTTTCGGTCTCCGTGTTCCGAGGCCATATCTGCATATGCTAGGCTCGTCAAGTTTAACTCGAGTATTCGCGTGTGCAAAACTGGCTTGCACCGTTGTAGATGAGCGTAGAGCTTATCACACCGATCATCACGTGGTGTCCGGGCACGACGAACTTTGGCAACGGTGCATACTCGGGAGAACACTTCTTGATAATTAGTGAGAGATCATCTTAAAATGCTACCGTCAAACAAAGCAAGAATAAGATGTATAATAGATAAACATCATATGCAATCAAAATATGTGACATGATATGGCCATGATCATCTTGCGCCTTTGATCTCCATCTCCAAAGTCTTGTCATGATCTCTATCGTCACCGCACGACACCATGATCTTCATCATCTTGATCTATATCAATGTGTCATCACATGGTTGTCTCACCAACTATTGCTCTTGCAACTATTGCTATCGTATAGCGATAAAGTAAAGCAATTATTTGGCACTTGCATCTTATGCAACAAAGAGACATCCATAGGGCTTACGCCATTGTCGATAACTTCAACAAAACATGATCATCTCATACAACAACTTATATCTTATCACGTCTTGACCATATCAAATCACAACATGCCCCGCAAAAACAAGTTAGGCGTCCTCTACTTTGTTGTTGCAAGTTTTACGTGGCTGCTACGGGCTTAACCAAGAACCAATCTCACCTCGCATCAAAACCACAGCGATAGTTTGTCAAGTTGATGCTGTTTTAACCTTCGCAAGGACCGGCGTAGCCACACTCGGTTCAACTAAAGTTGGAGAAACCGACACCGCTAGTCACCGTGTGCAAAGCACGGTGGTAAACCAGTCTCGCGTAAGCGTCTGGCGTAATGTCGGTCAGGGCCGCTTCATCCAACAATACCGCCCGAACCAAAGTATGACATGCTTGGTAAGCGGATGACTTATATCGCCCACAACTCACTTGTGTTCTACTCGTGCATATAACATCAAACCATAAAACCTAGGCTCGGATGCCACTTGTTGGGGAACGTAGTAATTTCAAAATTTTCCTCGCACACGCAAGATCATGGTGATGCATAGCAACGAGAGGGAGAGTGTTGTCTACATACCCTCGTGAGACCGAAGCGAAGCGTTGGCGCAACGAGAGGAAGTAGTCGTCGTCTTCCGGTCCAACCAATCCAAGCACCGTTACTCGGCACCTCCGAGTTCTTGACACACGTCAGCTCGATGGCGCACCTCGGGCTCCGATCCAGCGAGCTTGGGAGGAGTTCCACAAGACGACGGCGTGGTGGCGATCTTGATGTTCAATCTGCGCAGGCTTCGCCTAAGCACCGCTACAATATGACCGAGGTGTAATATCATGGAGGGGCACCGCACACAGCTAAGGAACGATCACGAAGATCAACTTGTGTGTCTATGGGTGCCCCTACCCCGTATATAAAGGAGTGGAGGAGGGAGGGCGGCCCTCTACTATGGCGCCCTAGGGGAGTCCTACTCCCACCGGAGTAGGATTCCCCTTCCTAGTCAACTAGGAGTCCTTCCTTGTATTAGGAGTAGGAGACAAGGAAGGGAAGAGAGAAGGGAGGAAGGAGGGGTGCGGCCCTCCCCTAGTCCATTCGGACTAGGCCATGGAAGCGCGCGCCTGCCCTAGGCAGCCCGTCTCTCTTTCTGCGCAGGCCCAATAAGGCCCAATACTTCTCCCGACAATTCCGTAACTCTCCGATTCCGATAAATACCAATTACTCGGAACCTTTCCGAACTCGAATATAGTCGTCCAATATATCGATCTTTACGTCTCGACCATTTCGAGACTCCTCGTCATGTCCCCGATCTCATCCGGACTCCAAACTCCTTCGGTACATCAAAACTCATAAACTCATAATATAACTATCATCGAAACCTTAAGCGTGCGGACCCTACGGTTCGAGAACAATGTAGACATGACCGAGACACGTCTCCGGTCAATAACCAATAGCGAGACCTGATGCCCATATTGGTTCCTACATATTCTCGAAGATCTTTATCGGTCGGACCGCATAACAACATCGTTGTTCCTTTGTCATCGGTATGTTACTTGCCCGAGATTCGATCGTCGGTATCCAATACCTAGTTCAATCTCGTTACGGCAAGTCTCTTTACTCGTTCCGTAATACATCATCTCGCAACTAACTCATTAGTTGCAATGCTTGCAAGGCTTAAGTGATGTGCATTACCGAGAGGGCCCAGAGATACCTCTCCGACATTCGGAGTGACAAATCCTAATCTCGAAATCGCCAACCCAACAAGTACCTTTGGAGACACCTGAGAGCACCTTTATAATCACCCGATTCGTTGTGACATTTGGTAGCACACAAAGTGTTCCTCCGTAAACAGGAGTTGCATAATCTCATAGTCATAGGAACATGTATAAGTCATGAAGAAAGCAATAGCAACATACTAAGCGATCGGGTGCTAAGCTAACGGAATGGGTCATGTCAATCGAGATCATTCAACTAATGATGTGATCCCGTTAATCAAATAACAACTCTTTGTCTATGGTTAGGAAACATAACCATCTTTGATTAACAAGCTAGTCAAGTAGAGGCATACTAGTGACACTCTGTTTGTCTATATATTCACATATGTATTATGTTTCCGGTTAATACAATTCTAGCATGAATAATAAACATTTATCATGAAATAAGGAAATAAATAATAACTTTATTATTGCCTCTAGGGCATATTTCCTTCATACTGGACATGCAAGGGCGCGCCCACAAGCATAGAAAATGGCCTGGACAGCCATATGGGCGCTCTGGAGCGCGCTACAGTGCGCTCCCGCACTGTAGCCGCCCCCTGCCAACCGCCTCCGTCCACCTCGGGCCTCCCCGGCGTGTCTCACGAGGCCGCCTCGGCGTCTGGGACACGGCAAGCTGCCGGCCCCCTCCTAAACCTCTCTCCTCTCCCCTCCACGACCTCACCCGAGCGCGTCCGTGGGCCGCTGCCCATGGTGCTCACAACCACGCCTATTTAATCCAGCCCCGAGCTGTCTCTAGCCTCCTTCGCCTCTCTCACTCCCAAAGAACCTCCCGGACAAGCTCTCTATTCCCTCGTGCTCTCCTTGCCTCTCCATCTCCGCCATGGTCCCGTCGGCCTCCACTCGCTCCGCAAACCAGGGCCTCCCGCCTCCTTTGGCCACCAGTAGAAGCTGCTGATGACCGTCGGAGCTCTCCCTTCGTCTTCTCCTGCTCTGGTGCCCGTGCCACCAACCACCTTCTCCTGAAGCCTCGTCCTTGGCGTCGTGGTCGCCGTCGCCTGGACCTTCCCGGCCTGCGTGGCGCCCATGGATGGGTCGGCTCGGCCTCCGAGTCCGTGGGTATGCGGCGTCGCCGGGGGACGGCCGGAGTCGCCGGGAAGAGCGCCGGCGCCGTCGGCCTCGCTCCCTCTGTCTCCCGTCGCGTCGCGCGAGGTTGGGGACGATCCTGGCGGGCCCGCTTCGTCGATGGCTTAGCCACCGGCCACGCCAGCAAGTGGAGACGGGCGGCTATTCTGCGCTTCCTTCACGGAAGCGTCACCACTAATCGCGCTTGGCGTGGCCTCCCGTCGGTGTCCGCGAGGCTGGGCCAGCCTAGTGCATGCACTTGCTATGCCTCGCCAGTCTTGGCGTCGCCGCCGCCAGATCCAGCCCGTTTGGGTAAAATCCTTTCCTTTTTCTTTTACTGTAAAGTTTGTAAAATCCATAAACAAATCAAATTAGCTCCAAATTTGATGATTCAAATTTCTAGTAGTTTCTAAAATCATTCCCTATCACATGGTGCTATTTGCACATATTTCCAGAATCATTTCCTTCATAAATATTTATCAAATCCTGTTTTTCCATTTCTGTCATAAACTTTAGAAAATCACAGAAGGCTCAAAATTTATCCAATTGCCACGATTCAAATTCCTAGATGCTTCTAAGTTCATAACTTAGTTTATGAACATTTTTATTAATACTTTCTGTACCACATAAATTATTGAGCCATTTCTTCATATTTGTCAACTTTGCAAATTCATAGGAAATTCCTTTGAACTCCAAATCCAGTGAAACCAACTCCTAGATGCTTCTAAAATCATCTTATTTTAAATGGGTGCCTTTGCTCATTTTTCAAAAATATATTTCTGTACACTTCTTGCAAATCCATAAACCCCTTGATTCCACCATATCAAAATGTTCAGAGTTATCCATTCATCGAATCCCAATGAAACCACTTTGGTCATCCCTCATATGACCAGAAGTATCCTAGAAAAGTCCAACTCATATTTTTAGAGCAGTTTTATCTCCTGCCTTGTTGTGTTGCTTATTATGGTTGCTTTCGATGATAGTTGACGAAGTAGATGGAATGCTCGGAATTGGACCAGAGATATTTGAAGACCTCGAAGACTTTGTTAAAAACAGGCAAGCAGCCCTTTGACCATGTCTATGGAACCCTTTTTATGCATGTCATTTAGCTCTTTATTATTGTTGCATCGGAATCATGATGAGATGGTGAACCACGTGGGTGGGTTGCCACGGTTACTTCCTCGTTGATACTTGCATTGTGCATGGCCCTACCTTCTTATGAGGGTTATGCCGGTGGGAGTAGATAGGATGCTAAAGTAGATGCTATGCAAAAAGGGATAGGAATATGCATGGTGAAGGAGACAAAGTGATTTCGAAAGTCTTTTCGAAAACCCCGTCGGGTGCCACTTATGCCCGAGGGAGATGATGAGATGGGTAACCACTTGATGACGAAGTGGTGTACCGAGGCAAGTGTGTGTGTTGTTTTCGAAAACGGATTGGTCGGAGTTGCGACCGTTATTCCAACCTTACATGCGCAACCACTCTACCCTTATATGGGAAAGGGCATTATTGAGTACCTAGACCGATACTAGCTTGGGGCCCGCATTACTAGTGACGAGGAGAGTTGGTGCTCTCTCTTGGGACAGTGGTCGTGCGGGTAGGGCGGCCATGATCTGTTTTCACAGTGGCACCGGACACACGTTGGTACCCGTGCCTTTGGTATGTGATAAGTATGGGAGCGAGGCTCCAAGAAAGTGTTATGTGAAATGTTGGGCACGGGGTTCTTGCTAATCGAGTGGACTCCATGTTAGTGTCGTCTAGGAAAGGTAGTGATCGGTGCTTACCCCTGCACTGAGGTACCGCTGGTCGTGGATGACACGGAAGTTCCCGGATCTAGTGGAGTGCAAGTGTGCAACCTCTGCAGAGTGTAAAACTATTGAATAGCCGTGTCCATGGTCAAGGACAGTTGGGTAACCGCTCTTGGGCTACGTCCACTTGTTTACAAACCAAGTGTGTGTGATGATAAAAATGACTTGGGTCAAGTCAAGGGACTTGACATGATTGAGATGGGTTGGTGCCCACTCTGTTTATGTTAGATGGGTTGGTGCCCACTCTATTTATGTTGATATCTGTAACCAGTCCTCATGGTTACTTGAATTCTCTTGATGCATGCCTTATAAAGATGTTGAACATGTTATTGCACTCAAAACTAGCTTTCTGCAAAAATTTACCTATATCATGCATTGTTGTATCTTGAACCAAAACATGGGTTGCTTGCGAGTACATTCAAAGTACTCATTGGCTTGCCACTGGTTATTTCATTGACCAGGCATGAAAGAACAGGATATGATGAAGAATACTTCGATGACGAACATGCGAGCTAGGACGCTTCCCAGTCAGAATGCCTGTAGGGTTAAGGCAGATGGCATGGGTCCAAGTTATCGACGAAGATTTCCGCTGCGATGATATACTCAAGACTTGACCATAATGGTCCTACTTGTGTAATACGGTATGTATGGATGTAAGCCTCTTGTTATTCAGCTTCTGTGTGTTCAGTGAGCATTGATCTCTGGGATCACTGTACACGTGCATTCGGTGATCACGACTTATGAGTCGGGGTCCCCACAGAGCTGGTATCAGAGCCATCTGTTGTAGGAAGCCTTAGTTAGCATGGTCGTTAGTTAGGGTAAAACTATTTCCAAAACTACTACTAGTTTTCAAAACTATCTATACTTCTCTTCCCCTTCTGAGTTTTTCGAAAACTAAGGTATACTTTCCTTATTGATCGCTTCCCCTTCAAAACCTTTGGTCGCTAGAACCCTTATGCCCTGACCACGAGATTCCTTGTAATCCTCGTGGATAATCTGGAAGGAAGATGCCTTGCCAGGCATTCACCCACATCTCCTGAACACAAGATTGGCGACATCACAACAAGACGATATCAACAGAAGATACATCCTCGAGGAATGAGGACCTGAAGACCTAGGAGATGGTGACACCCTTGACACTGCCCCAAGATGATGCAACCTTAGCCTACGATGATCAGGGCATAGGTGTAACGCCCCGAGACCGATGCGCCAGGTGTCCGCCAGTTATTCGCCATCGTTGCCATGTCATTTGCTTGCGTGTTGCACTTTGCCATGTCATCATATGCATTTCATATCATGTCATCATGTGCATTTCATTTTGCATACGTGTTCGTCTTATGCATCCGAGCATTTTCCCCGTTGTCCGTTTTGCAATCCGGCACTCCTATGTCCTCTGGCGTCCCCTTCTTCTCTCCTATTGTGTGCGGGTATTAAACTTTCTCGGAATGGCCCGAGGTTTGCCAAGCGGCCTTGGTATACCACCGGTAGACCGCCTGTCAAGTTTCGTGCCATTTGGTGGTCGTTTGATACTCCAACGGTTAACCGGGTAACCGCAAAGGCCTCTTTGAGTTGCAGCCCAACACCCCTTCCAAAGTGGCCCAAAACCCATCTAACTCCCCTCCATGCTCTCGGTCGTTCGATCACGATCGCGTGGCCGAAAACCGCTCCTCATTTGGACTCTCCTAGCTCCCTCTACCTATAAATATGTCCACCTCCCCGAAATTCGCGGATGATTTCCCCCTAACCCTAGCCCCTGCTCTCTCAAGCCACGGACACGTCCGATCTGGACGGACGCGTCCGCCGCCGCCCGGACAATCGTGGCGCCACGTAGCTCACCCGCCGCCCGCACACTGCCCACCGGCCCGCCCTTGCCTGCCCAGCAGCCCGCTTCCCGTGCCCCCGTGGCCGCCCGCTGCCACCGCCGCTGGCGCTCGCCGCCGATCCCGCCGCCGCCGGATCTGCTCCGCCGCGATCCTCCTCGCCGCCGCCTCCGGTTGCCGCCCGCCGCCGCCGCCCCCGCACCGCCGGGCGACGCCCGCCCGGCGCGCCGTTCCGTTTCCAGCATGTCCGGCCGCTTCGCCGCCGCCCACCATCATCGCGCCGTCCGCGGCCCGATGCCGCCTCGCCGCCCCTCCGTCCGCCGCCCGGCGTCGCGCTCGCCCACCCGCCGCCCGGCCACCGCTGCTTCCTGCCGTTTCGCGCCCTGCCGCGGTCCCGTCGGCCGCCGCCTCCGCGCCTCCAGCGCCCGAAGACTTCGCCGGAGCTCCGGCCGGATCCGAGGCAAGTTGGACCAGATCCACCAAGCCCCGATCCAAACGCGCCCGCGCCCGTCCCGTACCGCTCCGTCCCGGAATCCCTCCGTCCACTTTTCCCGGAGGTGAAATTCTGCTAAGTCCCCAGGATTCTAACATTTTCATGCCATGTTCATGCCATCACATCTCCGCATCCGTAGCTCCGTTTTGGGCATATAATATGTCAAATTGTTCGTCTCGACGAGTACATCATTTCATTCCATTGCATAGTTTGCATTTGAGCTCATCTTGATGCCCGAAATGCTGTTGGAAGAAGGCTTCAGATCGTTAGTTCCAGAATCTTATCAGCTCGAGCTCTTTTGTCATTTTTGCCATGATTTATGTGTGCATCCTATGAGTGTGAGCTCTACATGAATGTTGAACTATGCCATGCCATCTTTCCAGAGGTGTTGACCTTGTATTTTTGTGAGTTGTGTGCTGAGTGCATTGAGCTTGTAAAGTAGGGTAGTTGCTGTTGTTGTTTTCCTGGCAGATTCTGTTATAATTTGTTGCTATGTTAACATGCTTCCACTAATCAATCCATGCATAATCTGGAGATGCTCTATAAACATGTTTTGATATACATGTCATGCTCTATCCATTCATGCCCTTGGTTGCAATTATAGCCTGCTGGAACATGTTCATTTCTTGCTCCAAAGTTGCTTGAAAATGTTTCCTGACAGATTGTTTGCATGAGATTCAATTTTCACGAGGTCGTTGTAGTTGATCCGTGTATGCTATGACCTTTCTCTTGCCATGCTTAGCTTCATAATCATGCCTTCTTACTGTTGGTTGCCTTGCCATGCCATGTATTGCTCTGTAGTGAGTGGTTTGAGCTCACGAACATACCTACTTATTGTTGTTCCTGCCATGTTCAAATCTGTAATATAACTTGCCATGTTTACATGGGTGCCATCATATTTTCTATGCCTTTTTGGCTCATGGTCAGTAAGGGTCTATTGATATATGCTATTAGTAGCTTCATGACATGTCTTTGTTTGCCATGATAAGTTCCTGTAACATGTTGTTTCATAGCTCTCAACATTGCAACCTGATGTTATTTCTGCTAAAGTCTGAAACTGTTATTACTTGCAATATCTCCATGTCATTTTGAGCATGTTCTAGTTGTTTCTTGAGATAGCTCAGTGTTCATGTTTTGTTATGCTTTACGTGTACTTCATGACCATGCCTTTTGTTATTATGTTGGGATGCTGTAGCATGTTGTTTTGATGCTTGTAAGATGCCTAGTTGCTGTTTTGGACAGATTGTTGCTATGACTTGTATAGTGCCATTTTGAGTGTGCTCTATATGAAACTTGCTTGTTTTTGCATGCAGCTTCATATTATCATGTTGCATCCTTGTTTTGGTGTGTTTGCTTGATGTTTGAGTGCATTTTGCATCAATGCCATGTTTAACTTGTTTTGCTCATATCTTCTAGCCCGTAGCTCCGAATCTAATGAACTTTATATGTAACTTGACTAGAATTTCGTGTAGTTCGTCGTGGTGCATCTTAACTTGCTGTTTAACAACTTGAACATAAGGTTTATTCAGTTCTGGACCAATTTCGAAATATGCATATGAGGACTTACCGGAATTGTTATATGTTGTTTCCGGCCTCATTTAAACTTGCCTTGATGTGTTGTTCTTGTTTGCATCATCTCTTGCCATGAGTAGCTTCATGTAGCTTGGTCATGCATCATGCTTGTTGTGCATCATGTCATGTTCAGGTGTGGTGTGTTTACCTTGTTGTGTGCTTCTTCTCGATAGTTCCCGTTTTGTTGCGATCGTGAGGATTCGTTCGCTCACGTTTGGTTCGGCTTCATCCGTTCATCTTCTTCATGGACTCGTTCTTCTTCCTTGCGGATTTCGTGCAAGATGACCGCTACCCTGGATCTCACTACAATCATTGCTATGCTAGTTGCCTCGTTCTTTCGCTATGCTGCGCTACCTATTACCTGTTTGTCCAGCCATCCCATATTGCCATGAACCTCTAACCTTTGACACCTTTCCTGTGCAAACCGTTGTTTGGCTATGTTACCGCTCTTGCTCAGCCCCTCTTATAGCGTTGCTAGTTGCAGGTGAAGTTGAAGATTTCTCCATGGTGGACAGGATTTATGTTGGGATATCACAATATCTCTTATATTATTAATGCATCTATATACTTGGTAAAGGGTGGAAGGCTCGGCCTTATGCAGTGTTTTGTTCCACTCTTGCCGCCTAGTTTCCGTCATACCGGTGTTATGTTCCCGGATTTAGCGTCCCTAACGCGTCGGGTGATTTATGGGACCCCCGACGAGTTCGCTTTAATAAAACTTGTCCAAAGAAGGCCCAACATTGCCTTTTACCATTTGCCTCACCTATTACCTTTTTTTCCTTGGGAGTCGCGCATCCCAAGGGTCATCTTTATTTTAGCCCCCGGCCAATGCTTGTCTAAGTGTTGGTCCAAACTAGAGCCACTTGCGCCGCCACCTCGGGAAACTTGAGGGCTGGTTCTAGTTATGCGTAGTGCTCATCCGGTCGTGGCTCGAGACGAGATACGCTGCTACTATCGGGATGTCGACGCCGGGAGGTTTTGCTGGTCTTGTTTTACCATTGTCGAAATGTCTTGATGTACCGGGATTCCGAGACTGATCGGGTCTTCCTGGGTGAAGGTTTATTCCTTCGATGATCGCGAGAGCTTGTCATGGGCTAAGTTGGGACACCCCTGCAGGGTTTAAACTTTTGAGAGCCGTGCCCGCGGTTATGTGGCAGATGGGAATTTGTTAATGTCCGGTTGTAGACAACTTGACACTTGATCCGAATTAAAACGCATCAAAAGTTGTGTAACCGTGATGGTCTCTTCTCGGCGGAGTCCGGGAAGTGAACACGGTTTCTGTGTTATGTTTGACGTAAGTAGGTGTTCAGGATCACCTCTTGATCATTGCTAGCTTCACGACCGTTCCGCTTGTTCTCTTCTCGCTCTTATTTGCATTGGTTAGCCACCATATTATGCTTAGTCGTTGCTGCAACCTCACCACTTTACCCCTTCCTTTCCCATTAAGCTTTGCTAGTCTTGATACCCATGGTAATGGGATTGCTGAGTCCTCGTGGCTCACCAGATACTTCCAAAACCAGTTTGCAGGTGACGCAACCAAGCTCAAGGAGGAGCTCGATGAAGCTCTTGCCCTTTGTGTTGTTTCGTTCTAGTTGATCAGTAGTGGAGCCCAGTTGGGGTCGATCGTGGACCTTTTGTCGCATTTGGGGTTCTTCTTTTATTTTGGTTCCGTAGTCGGACCTTGATTGTATCTGGATGATGTAATGCTTTATTCATGTAATTGTGTGAAGTGGCGATTGTAAGCCAACTATGTATCTCTTTCCCTTATGTATTACTTGGGTTGTGTGAAGATTACCTCACTTGCGACATTGCTTTCAATGCGGTTATGCCTCTAAGTCGTGCTTCGACACGTGGGAGATATAGCCGCATCGAGGGCGTTACAAGTTGGTAATCAGAGCCTTCCCCGACCTTAGGAGCCCCACCGCTGATCGTTTTTAGCGGCGAGTTGTGTCTAGAAAATGTTTTGAGTCATTTAGGATTATATATATCGGAGAGTTAGGAATTCTTTTTACTCCTCAGTCCCTTCGTCGCTCTGGTGAGGTATCCTGACGTAGAGTTTTGACTCTCCTCTTCTCAAATTTCACTAAATTTTTTTTTAGGATCACGCGGGTATCTTGGAATCGTTCCGATATTCTTATGACGAGAACATTGTTCTTGGTGCCTCCTGACATTTAGGGGTTGTGGCAGTGTCCCGGGGAGTTGAGCTCCGAGGTGTTGTCGTCATAATTTTATCGTTGCAGTTCTAGAATACCTGAGTTTAGTACGCCGACATCGAAAATCTCTTTTTTGCAGTTGTTGGTGAGATAATCCCGCTAACCCAGTACTGAGGTGAGTACGGGAGTATTGCCATGACTCGTATAACGGATGCTTTTCGAAGGTTGAGGTAGACGATTTCCGAAGGTTTCTTGGTTATGTGTTGACGGATGGATACAGCTGGATGTAGGTATTGTTAGTTTGGGTGAGATATATTGCTCCCCTGTATCCCCAACACCAGATTGCATAACCAGAAAGTTTCGGGAGTTTTATAGGTGGGAATTCAAGTAGCTCCTAGAATATCTTTCCGACAGATGCATGATATGGGATTGGGTAAATCTCTATCATATGTTTGTTTCCGGCTTATTCTGCAAGCCAATCCTTTGTTTTGTTTTATGGTGGTATTCGAGTTGCTTCGTTGTCAAATGTTGAATCCATACCTTTCCTAAGTGGTGTTCTCATATTGCTATGTGAATACTAATCCTTTTTGATCACTGAGGTTGTCATGTTAATTCGTTTCCAACCGGTGTGCTTCTCTTCAAGTGGATCCCATCATTTTTCCCATCCGCAAGATCAAATCTAAGTTTTCTCAACGGTGTTTGTTTCATCCATCCCAAGTTGCCTTTGTTTTCCCGCCCTCCCACCCTTTTTCTTCAAGGACTAAGATTTCTTTATCAAGTATCCATTTATTCATGTAAAGTCTCTTCATTCTTTTCAATCAATGTCCTTATCCGCGGATTTCCCATGAAGATGCTCAACAGCTTCAAGTTCATCATCCTTCATTGTTGTTTCTTATCCGGTGGATCCTATTCAAGCTTTCGATATTCAGCATATTCCTTTTTCCTCATTTCTAATGTCTTCTCATACCGGTGCACCTCATTATCATTCTTCTTCTCGCTATTTGTTATTCCGGAGTGCTCAAGATATCTCGAAGATTCGTGTTTCCACTCAGCATTCGTTCAAGCTCTTTCGAGATTGGTATCTCATTCAAGACATTTAATTCAACCGGTGCAACATCTCTTTTAAATCATTTCAACGGTGTTTTCTTTTGAGTGGGCCCTAACCCACAGGTCTTTTCCCAGGATCTTACCTGACTCTTCTAATTATTCCAGAGCTATCCTAAATTCTTCTCCAAGTTTGACGTAAGAATGAGTTATCATCAGTCAAATGCTTTTCTCCATGATCTTTCAAATTCTTTTCATAGTTGGCTCAACCTCTTCGTTTTGATTCTTCCGGTGTGCCTCAATAATTCTTGGTGATGTTTCTCGTTGTCATTCTCATCATTTGAAGACCGAAGAAGGATTTCTCTTAAATCTTGGTCCATTCTTTCGAAGATTCATGGTTCTAGCTTCATGCCATCCTCATAATTGTTTTTGGTTGTGACAATTCTTTTCACCCATTCGGAGCATCTCATGAGTTGTTTCCACTTCTTTCCTCCGAAGGTCATCATGTCATAATTCCTCATTGTCAGCTTTCAGCTCTCGTTCTCCAAAATCATACCGGTGCATCATTCAAGTATTATCTAATCAGCTCGGGATCTCTGCGTTCACTTGGATCTAAATCCCCTCAAATATCTTCACTCGTTTTTCAATTCTTCCCGGTGAATTGAGCCTTTGCTACTTTCATTTTCAATTCTTACGGTGGTTCTTTCAAGATCACTCTTCCTTGTTCATCATATCAATTCATTTGTTGTTCCAATCCTACCGGTGGTATGTTGAAGACCTTCTCAAGTTTTGATATATCTCTCTTTATCCTTTTTCGATGGGAATAAGTAGTATGCCAAATCCGTTGCTTGTCATCAATTTAAATTGGTGAAGGATTTGCATAACGTAATTCTTATTATTGTTTCATCCAAGTGATCTAGTTTCTTCTTTCCATCGTGGTTCATCATATCACATTCTCGGTTCGAGATGCTTCATCTATTCTTTTTCCGGAGTTCCAAGTTTCCCGCATTATCTCGTCGCGAAGATCCATCTAAATCATTGCAAGGATTCACCTTGTGTTTTCAATTTCTCTTTCTTTTCATTCCTCTTGTTTACGGAGTTCTTCATGGAGGTTCTACATGATGGTTCATCAAGGATTTAATTCCTTCTCAAAGTTTTCATCGAGATTCTTTCCTAAGAAGCTCAAGCTTTCTTCATATGGTAATCCGGAGTGCAATTCTTTCTACCTTATCATTTGAGGTGGTGTTATGTCATTCTTGACAATTTGAGTTCGTGTTTCATGATTCGCATGTTGTCAAGAATGAGGTATTTTAAATCCATCATTTTCTCTTCGTTCAAGAGATATTTTCGACCAATCAACTTCTTCATTGGAGTTATCTTGGGTTATATTTCACCTAAAGCCTTTCCTTAAGGGATGTTGCTATTTGTGGTGCATATCAATGATCCGAGTTTTCTCCTATCCTCTCGGTGAAGAAGTTTTTCATCTCTTTGGTGTTCTCAACCAATCAATTGTTTCCATTAGTGGCCGGTTGTCACCTCATCATTTTGAGAAGTTTTCCATAAGCCCACTACAAGTTTGTGCTTTTCGTTGTTGATTTTCCAACAACTCCGTTCTATCCTTCTTTTTAAAGAGGCTCTCTCAAATTCATTTGGGGTAGTACATGTTGTTTCTTCTCCATTCTTTTATTCCAATGATCTATCTTATATTCTTTCGTTCCGGAGGCATTGTGATGTTGTGCTCTTCACCCATCACCTCGTTTTGTGAGGGTCGTGTTCTTTTCTTGCTTATCCATTTAACCGGAGTGTTGTGTCATCTCTTCAAGTTCTTTCATCTTATCAAGTTTTGCCTCTCGTTTCAACCAGAGTGGTTTCGAACTCTATCTTGTCCATTAAGCTCTTATTTCCATGTCTTTGCAACCTTCAAATTCTCGTAATACTACTTGTTCCTCTTTTCTACCGGATTGTTTGCAATCTCGTTCATCTCTGTTGTACTCTTTCTTTTAAATTGCTCAACCTCTCAAGGTTCATGGTTTCACTCGTTCGTCGAAGAAGCAACTTAGTTTTACCTCTTATCTTCCTCTTCCGTTTTTCCCTCCGGTGCCATCCTAGATCTCGGGACGAGATCCTCTCGTAGTGGTGGAGTGTTGTAACGCCCCGAGACCGATGCGCCAGGTGTCCGCCAGTTATTCACCGTCGTTGCCATGTCATTTGCTTGCGTGTTGCACTTTGCCATGTCATCATATGCATTTCATATCATGTCATCATGTGCATTTCATTTTGCATACGTGTTCGTCTTATGCATCCGAGCATTTTCCCCGTTGTCCGTTTTGCAATCCGGCACTCCTATGTCCTCTGGCGTCCCCTTCTTCTCTCCTATTGTGTGCGGGTATTAAACTTTCTCGGAATGGCCCGAGGTTTGCCAAGCGGCCTTGGTATACCACCGGTAGACCGCCTGTCAAGTTTCGTGCCATTTGGAGGTCGTTTGATACTCAACAGTTAGCAGGGTAACCGCAAAGGCCTCTTTGAGTTGCAGCCCAACACCCCTTCCAAAGTGGCCCAAAACCCATCTAACTCCCCTCCATGCTCTCGGTCGTTCGATCACGATCGCGTGGCCGAAAACCGCTCCTCATTTGGACTCTCCTAGCTCCCTCTACCTATAAATATGTCCACCTCCCCGAAATTCGCGGATGATTTCCCCCTAACCCTAGCCCCGCTCCTCTCCGCGCCGCCGGACACGTCCGATCTGGACCGGACGCGTCCGCCCGCCGCCGCCCGGCCAATCCGCGGCCGCCACGTGGCTCACCCGGCCGCCCAGCGCCGCCCACCACCCGCCCGCTGCCTCAGCAGCCCTCCTCTCGCGCCCCCCGCACGCCGCATGCGCCACCGCCGCCTGGCGCTCCCGCCCCCGCCGCCGCCGGGATCTGCTCCGCTGCGGATCCTCCCACCGCCGCCTCCGGTTGCCGCCCGCCGCCGCCATTTCGCCCCGCCGCCGGGCGGCGCGCCCCACGCTGAAGCCGCCGTTCCGGCCCATGGTCCGGCGCTTCGCCGCCCACCCATCGCACCGTCCGCGGCGATGATGCCGCCTCGCCGCCCTCCGTCCGCCGCCCAGCGTGCCGCTTCGCCGCCCGACCGCGCCGGCCACGCTCCCGCCGTTTTCCGCCGCCCGCCGGTCCCGTCGACCGCCGCCTGCCTCCGCGCCTCCCCGCGCCGCGAAGACCTCGCCGGAGTTCGCCTCGCCGGAGCTCCGGCCGGATCCAAGGCAAGTTGGACCAGATCCACCAAGCCCCAATCCAAACGCGCCCGCGCCCGTCCCGTACCGCTCCGTCCCGGAATCCCTCCGTCCACTTTTCCCGGAGGTGAAATTCTGCTAAGTCCCCAGGATTCTAACATTTTCATGCCATGTTCATGCCATCACATCTCCGCATCCGTAGCTCCGTTTTGGGCGTATAATATGTCAAATTGTTCGAATCGACGAGTACATCATTCCATTCCATTGCATCGTTTGCATTTGGGCTTATCTTGATGCCCGAAATGCTGTTGGAAGAAGGCTTCAGATCGTTAGTTCCAGAATCTTATCAGCTCGAGCTCTTTTGTCATTTTTGCCATGATTTATGTGTGCATCCTATGAGTGTGAGCTCTACATGAATGTTGAACTATGCAATGCCATCTTTCCAGAGGTGTTGACCTTGTATTTTTGTGAGTTGTGTGCTGAGTGCATTGAGCTTGTAAAGTAGGGTAGTTGCTGTTGTTGTTTTCCTGGCAGATTCTGTTATAATTTGTTGCTATGTTAACATGCTTCCACTAATCAATCCATGCATAATCTGGCGATTCTCTATAAACATGTTTTGATATACATGTCATGCTCTATCCATTGATGTCCTTGGTTGCAATTATAGCCTGCTGGAACATGTTCATTTCTTTCTCCAAAGTTGCTTGAAAATGTTTCCTGACAGATTGTTTGCATGAGATTCAATTTTCACGAGGTCGTTGTAGTTGATCCGTGTATGCTATGACCTTGCTCTTGGCATGCTTAGCTTCATAATCATGCCTTCTTACTGTTGGTTGCCTTTCCATGCCATGTATTGCTCTGTAGTGAGTGGTTCGAGCTCACGAACATGCCTACTTATTGTTGTTCCTGCCATGTTCAAATCTGTAATATAACTTGCCATGTTTACATGGGTGCCATCATATTTTCTATGCCTTTTTGGCTCATGGTCAGTAAGGGTCTATTGATATATGCTATTAGTAGCTTTATGCCATGTCTTTGTTTGCCATGATAAGTTCCTGTAACATGTTGTTTCATAGCTCTCAACATTGCAACCTGATGTTATTTCTGCTAAAGTCTGAAACTGTTATTACTTGCAATATCTCCATGTCATTTTGAGCATGTTCTAGTTGTTTCTGGAGATAGCTCAGTGTTCATGTTTTGTTATGCTTTACGTGTACTTCATGACCATGCCTTTTGTTATTATGTTGGGGTGCTGTAGCATGTTGTTTTGATGCTTGTAAGATGCCTAGTTCTTTGTTTTGGATGATTGTTGCTATGACTTGTATAGTGTGCATGTGTTGCCCCGTTGCTCCGTTTTGAGTGTGCTGTATATGAAACTTGCTTGTTTTTGCATGCAGCTTCATATTATCATGTTGCATCCTTGTTTTGGTGTGTTTGCTTGATGTTTGAGTGCATTTTGCATCAATGCCATGTTTAACTTATTTTGCTCATATCTTCTAGCCCGTAGCTCCGAATCTAATGAACTTTATATGTAACTTGACTAGAATTTCGTGTAGTTCGTCGTGGTGCATCTTAACTTGCTGTTTAACAACTTGAACATAAGGTTTATTCAGTTCTGGACCAATTTCGAAATATGCATATGAGGACTTACCGGAATTGTTATATGTTGTTTCCGGCCTCATTTAAACTTGCCTTGATGTGTTGTTCTTGTTTGCATCATCTCTTGCCATGAGTAGCTTCATGTAGCTTGGTCATGCATCATGCTTGTTGTGCATCATGTCATGTTCAGGTGTGGTGTGTTTACCTTGTTGTGTGCTTCTTCTCGATAGTTCCCGTTTTGTTGCGATCGTGAGGATTCGTTCGTCTACGTTTGGTTCGGCTTCATCCGTTCATCTTCTTCATGGACTCGTTCTTCTTCCTTGCGGGATTTCAGGCAAGATGACCGCTACCCTGGATCTCACTACTATCATTGCTATGCTAGTTGCCTCGTTCTTTCGCTATGCTGCGCTACCTATTACCTGTTTGTCCAGCCATCCCATATTGCCATGAACCTCTAACCTTTGACACCTTTCCTATGCAAACCGTTGTTTGGCTATGTTACCGCTCTTGCTCAGCCCCTCTTATAGCGTTGCTAGTTGCAGGTGAAGTTGAAGATTTCTCCATGGTGGACAGGATTTATGTTGGGATATCACAATATCTCTTATATTATTAATGCATCTATATACTTGGTAAAGGGTGGAAGGCTCGGCCTTATGCAGGTGTTTTGTTCCACTCTTGCCGCCTAGTTTCCGTCATACCGGTGTTATGTTCCCGGATTTAGCGTCCCTAACGCGGTCGGGTGATTTATGGGACCCCCGACGGTTCGCTTTGAATAAAACTTGTCCAAAAAGGCCCAACATTGCCTTTTACCATTTGCCTCACCTATTACCTTTTTTTCCTTGGGAGTCGCGCATCCCAAGGGTCATCTTTATTTTAGCCCCGGGCCAATGCTTGTCTAAGTGTTGGTCCAAACTAGAAACCACTTGCGGCGCCACCTCGGGAAACTTGAGGGCTGGTTCTAGTTGTGCGTAGTGCTCATCCGGTCGTGGCTCGAGGCGAGATCTGTGGCTACTATCGGGATGTCGGCATGCCGGAGGTTTTGCTGGTCTTGTTTTACCATTGCGAAATGTCTTGATGTACCGGGATTCGAGGCCGATCGAGTCTTCTGGGTGAAGGTTTATTCCTTCGATGATCGCGAGAGCTTGTCATGGGCTAAGTTGGGACACCCTGCGGGTTTAAACTTTCGAGAGCCGTGCCCGGTTATGTGGCAGATGGGAATTTGTTAATGTCGGTTGTAGACAACTTGACACTTGATCCGAATTAAAACGCATCAACTGTGGGTGTAACCGTGATGGTCTCTTCTCGGCGGAGTCCGGGAAGTGAACACGGTTTCTGTGTTATGTTTGACGTAAGTAGGTGTTCAGGATCACCTCTTGATCATTGCTAGCTTCACGACCGTTCCGCTTGTTCTCTTCTCGCTCTTATTTGCGTTGGTTAGCCACCATATTATGCTTAGTCGCTGCTGCAACCTCACCACTTTACCCCTTCCTTTCCCATTAAGCTTTGCTAGTCTTGATACCCATGGTAATGGGATTGCTGAGTTCTCGTGGCTCACCAGATACTTCCAAAACCAGTTTGCAGATGACGCAACCAAGCTCAAGGAGGAGCTCGATGAAGCTCTTGCCCTTTGTGTTGTTTCGTTCTAGTTGATCAGTAGTGGAGCCCAGTTGGGGTCGATCGTGGACCTTTTGTCGCATTTGGGGTTCTTCTTTTATTTTGGTTCCGTAGTCGGACCTTGATTGTATCTGGATGATGTAATGCTTTATTCATGTAATTGTGTGAAGTGGCGATTGTAAGCCAACTATGTATCTCTTTCCCCTTATGTATTACTTGGGTTGTGTGAAGATTACCTCACTTGCGACATTGCTTTCAATGCGGTTATGCCTCTAAGTCGTGCTTCGACACGTGGGAGATATAGCCGCATCGAGGGCGTTACAATAGGATATGCAAGGTTATGATATACACCGCTAATAGAGTAACCCTGTCACTACCGTTGTTGTATCGGCAACCACCGGTGGATGAGAACCTAGCCATTTGGTCCGCCTCACTATAGTGAGCAGGAAAACGGTTCTCTTCATCCCCCGCTCTCGGTGACGATATTGTCAACAATGTAACCGACATGATGGACCTCTATTGTGTGTTGTTAATGTCATTGCATAAAGGATTATCTACTTAGCACCTTCGACACCTTAGAAGACAAAAAGGGATCGTCATGATTGAGAAGACAACAGAAGACCGAGTCAATGCCTGCTATGAGAAGCCACCTTCACCCCATCACTTCAACAGGCAAGAAGTTGTTGAAGACTCTTCAAGCTCAACCGGGATCATTTCATCAAACAACTACAAGAGACGTAGCAGCACCTGAGGAAAACCCGGGAGACTGCACGAGGCACAAGGCATGACTATAGAATCAAGAACCCCTAGGGTAGGATGAGTCGTGTACCCCTATCTTGTGATCGAGTCCGTATGATGGTTCGAATAGAACCATGATTGTGTGTTGCTTGCTTTTATTTGTTTGTGTTTTGATATCAGTCGCCCTTTTTGCCCTAGGCAACAAGAACGCAACTATATCACCTGCCTCATTTTGTTGTTGTGTTTGGCCCTTTTTGGCACTTGTTTGTTTGCACCTGCACTATAGAACCCCTTTAGGCATTCCCCTCCTCTATGCTACTTTTCCCTCTCATCTCTCTCCTCAACTGAAGACAAGCAAGACAATATGCACCAAGGATTCCACCTCGGCGACCAACAAGCATCAAGACTTTTGCTACAACCTCCTCGACCAAGTACAACCCGTATGTTTGCACCTCAAGACTAGAACCCTATCCCTAGACCTCTGAGGACTTCACGAGATACCCCATCTCGAAACCTTAACCCCGAGCTTAACCTACGGAATCACAAGAGAACAAGTTAAGCTACAAGAAGCCTTGCTTATCCTTTGGGTTCATTATGGAACTAGTGGATGTAGTGAATGAGCACATTACCATCCTAAGGTAGCACCGTAACCCATTTATGCCATAGGGAAGACCAATTTAAGGATATAGGATCAGAGGGCAAATGACTTGCTGAGTATATAGCAATGACTTGAGGAATTATATGAGACTATTTGGTGGGTTATAAGGCTACCATGTTGGTAGATGAACTTGGTGGGATCATGATTATAGAGTAGCATAGCTTTCATTACCCCTGAGTAAATTGGATTCATAGGACAATTATGATCGCAAGCTGAAACTCCTGGAAGTGCAAGGATTTGACTTGATGGTATTGATAGGAGACAGTTGATATTACGTAAATAACTTGAGGGAAGCATGTAGGAATTCTTGTTGGACATGAGATTTGGATTTAAATAGGTGATCCTAGTTGAGTATAGATGCTGAGTATGTTTACATGGTTCGGAGTAAATTGGATTTAGACTAATGATCTTGATCGTGATACCATGTTTCTCGGTGGACAATAAACTAGGAGATTGGACTAATTGTCGGAGTTTATTTAGGGAGTCTATATAAGCTTGACCTTGGAGTTTACTTGACCATGATAATAGAATTGGTGGACTGACTATAGTAAGGCAACCCTTTCAAGTATTTGGGGACTAAAGGACTTTAGAAGATCATGTGGAACACCTTAACCATTGGATTTGTAGAATTAAATGGATTATGTAGTGATTGATGGTAGTTAATGGGCTATTGGAGTTGATTCATAGGAAGGAAACAAGATCTTGGAGTGGCATACGACGTGTTTCCCTAGGATAGAGGTGCTTTATCTTAGACCTTGGAAGGATAGGCTGAGCACTTGGATTGTCACGTTCAAGCTTAGCAGCTTATATGTTCTACCCATGGATTTTTAGGGGTAGACATACATATGAGTTTGGGGATTGTAGACATATATGATTTTGTTAGACCTCCTCTCGAGAGTCATGAGGATATGAATCACATGAGTGATGATTGGAGTTGACCTATGCAAATGATGCTATCGGTGAAATGATGTGATTTGCTTAAAGGACTAGATAGAACAATTGGCATCTCAGGAACCGTGCTTAAGGATAAAGATGATAAATGTTCACTCGCACACTAGAATCCTTGAAACCCTTAAGCCCTACCAAGCCACAACATGGTGGGATCGACCTTGGGCTTTGGCTCTAGATCAATAAGACCACGGCCAATGCTCAACCATGACCACCACCAATGCCTCAGCCCACTTTACGTACCCCATAGACTTCATGGAGTGCTTGGACAAGTTAGTTGTCATCTTTCTTTGATGACATACTTGTCTACCCGAAGACGGAAGTAGAGCCGTTCAGCTAGTCAAGGGAACGTCTGAAGATCGCCATGTCCAGGAGGAAGGACCACACCAACCACCGTCGTCAAGAACTAAACCTCTGCATTGAAGACCGTGCATATCTACAAACCACTTCTCTCGAAGGAACCAACATTTCCATGTCAAAGGGAAGCTCACACCAAGATTTAACAACCCCCTCCGAGATCACTTCAAGACGAAGAGTAGATGACTACCAGCTAGAGTTACCACCTGAGCCACCTAATGTGCACAACGCTTTCCATGCATCACAACCCCGGAAGTGTTTCCAACTTCCTAGCTAGCCCGAGCACTAATAAGGACATTGATCACCGAGCCATTGACCTCCAGTCCATTATGACCACCGCAAGAAACCCCTTAGAAACCTGGATCGAGAAGAACGTCATCTGCCGGCCACACCATCAAGTACTTCAAGTTCAATGGAGCACCAAGCGAAGCGATAGAAGCATGAGGACGTGAAGACTACCCGAATCCAAGTTTCCATACTCCTTTCGCGCCTAGTTTGGGAATCTCGGGACGAGATTCTTGTAAGGGGGTAGGTCTGTCACACCCGATTTTCATGGCACAACACTTAAGTCAATAAATCATGCTAAAATGTGGTTTGACAAAAACTTTTGAGTGTTTTGTCTTTGCTTTGATTATTTGTCATGTCTGCGGTTTGCAAGTGCTCTAAAAATCAAATAAATCCTCCAACTTCTATACTTCATCTCCTTGCTCCAAAAACCTTTCCCAATGATCATGCCATGTGTATAGGACATAAAAATATGTTCTTACAAAAATGATTTGGCCAAATAGTATTTTCAAAAATTAGTTTTTCAAAAACCCCTGAATTGAGGTTTGCACTGCAAGTACTTAATTAAGGGCAGTAAAAATCCTTCTAAAAATATATTTGACTCCTATTAGATATAGGATACCCAGAAACCACAAAAATATAATTTTAAAAGTTATTTTCCTATTTTATTTAAAAGCTTTTTCTTAAGGCCAGAAATGGTCTTTAATAGGAAAAATTATTTTATTGCTTCAAAAATATTTGAAAAAATTAGGGAAACTCAGTGGACATATATTTTCCATATATAAGAGTTTCAACACATGGTCATGTTCAAAATATTGGTCAAATCCTCAAAACCCTTTACGGATATTTCAAGCTTTTGAAATGCTTACAAAGGAAATATTCTCCAAAAATTCCAAGAAAATTCTATCATGTCACATATGACATATTAGATGATCTTGCCAAGTGTCATGACTTGGAGAACAAGATAACATCATCAAATCCCTCAAAACCATTTCATCTATTTTGAAGTTTGAGCAACTTTACATTGCCAAACATGTCCAAATGTTCTCAAACTTGGTGCACATGCTCCAATGGTCTAATAATGCATCTAGACCAAATGACATAGGTTGGAGAAAAGGATATCTTGATCAAAGTGCCTCAAAACCCTCTCTGACCAGAATCAAATTTGAACAACTCTACATTACCAACTTTCTCTCCTTGATTCCAACTTTTGTGAGGATGATCACATGACCAAATGAGGCCACTACACCAAGTGGTGCATCAAGGAGAATAGATTTGCATGGCTAAATCTTGGGAAACCCATTTCTGTTCATTTCTAGGGTTTACCAAAGTTGCATTGCCAACTTGCTCCAAATGAGCTCCAAATTGGTGGAAGGCCCTAGTAATATGTGTCATTTCACCCTGTGGAGCCTCATGACAAATGAAAGTCATCTTATTGCCCAAACCATCATCAAACACCTTCTGCCACTTTACCAAAATCCCATTTTTGGCCTCTTCCACTAATCTCCATGGACTCTAATTTTTACCACAACCTCTCCTAGTCCCCCTCTAGCACCTGGATGCTTTTATGCCCAAGTAAGAAATGATGGAGGGGGGAAGAACTCCACTTTTCTATTCTGGACAGCCCCATTTCCACTCTTCTCCTTCCTCTCTCTTCACCCACTGGCCACCCAAAGCATCCAAGGCCAAGATCCTTCCTTAGCACCCCCAAATGCTATGGCCATGCAAGGCGCCCCACAAGCATAGAAAATGGCACAGACAGCCATATGGGCGCTCTGGGCCTTCTGATCTTGCTCCCAAGACTGTAGCCTCCCGCCAACCGCCTCCGTCCACCTCGGGCCTCCCGGCGTGTCTCACGAGGCCGCCTCGGCGTCTGGGACACGGCAAGCTGCCGCCCCCTCCTAAACCTCTCTCCTCTCCCTCCACGACCTCACCCGAAGCGTCCGTGGGCCAGCCGCCCACGGTGCTCATGACCACGCCTATTTAATCCAGCCCCGAGCTCTCTCTCACTCCCAAAGCAACCTCCCGGACAAGCTCTCTATTCCCTCGTGCTCTCCTTGCCTCTCCATCGCCGCCATGGTCGCCGTCGGCCTCCACTCGCTCTCGGCAAACCAGGCCTCCCGCCTCCTTTGGCCACCAGTAGAAGCTGCAGATGACCGTCGGAGCTCTCCCGCTCGTCTTCTCCTGCTCTGGTGCCCCGTGCCACCGCAACCATCTTCTCCTGAAGCATCGTCCGCCGGCGTCAGGGTCGCCGTCGCCCTGGACCTTCCCAGCCTGCGTGGCGCCCATGGATGGGTGCGGCTCGGCCTCCCGAGTCCGTAGGTATGCCGAGCGTCGCCGGGGACGGCCGGAGTCGCCGGGAAGAGCGCCGGCGCCGTCCGGCCTCGCTCCCTCTGTCTCCCGTCGCGTCGCGCGGGAGGTTGGGGACGATCCTACAGGCGGGCCCCGCTTCGTCGCTGGCTTAGCCACCGGCCACGCCGGCAAGTGGAGACGGGCGGCTATTCTGCGCTTCCCTTCGGCGGAAGCGTCACCGCGAATCGCCTTGGCGTGGCCTCCCGTCGGGTGTCCGCGAGGAGCTGGGCCAGCCCAGCACCGCCTGCTATGCCTCGCCAGGTCTTGCGCCGCCGCCGCCAGATCGGCCCGTTTGGGTAAAATCCTTTCCTTTTTCTTTTATGTAAAGTTTGTAAAATCCATAAACAAATCAAATTAGCTCCAAATTTGATGATTCAAATTTCTAGTAGTTTCTAAAATCATTCCCTATCACATGGTGCTATTTGCACATTTTTCCAGAATCATTTCCTTCATAAATATTTATCAAATCCTGTTTTTCCATTTCTGTCATAAACTTTAGAAAATCACAGAAGGCTCAAAATTTATCCGATTGCCACGATTCAAATTCCTAGATGCTTCTAAGTTCATAACTTAGTTTATGAACATTTTTATTAATACTTTCTGTACCACATAAATTATTGAGCCATTTCTTCATATTTGTCAACTTTGCAAATTCATAGGAAATTCCTTTGAACTCCAAATCCAGTGAAACCAACTCCTAGATGCTTCTAAAATCATCCTTTGTTAAATGGGTGCCTTTTCTCATTTTTCAAAAATATATTTCTGTACACTTCTTGCAAATCCATAAACCCCTTGATTCCACCATATCAAAATGTTCAGAGTTATCCATTCATCGAATCCCAATGAAACCACTTTGGTCATCCCTCATATGACCAGAAGTATCCTAGAAAAGTCCAACTCATATTTTTACAGCACTTTTATCTCCTGCCTTGTTGTGTTGCTTATTATGGTTGCTTTCGACGATAGTTGACGAAGTAGACGGAATGCTCGGAATTGGACCAGAGATATTTGAAGACCTCGAAGACTTTGTTAAAAACAGGCAAGCAGCCCTTTGACCATGTCTATGGAACCCTTTTATGCATGTCATTTAGCTCTTTATTATTGTTGCATCGAATCATGATGAGATGGTGAACCACGTGGGTGGGTTGCCTCGGTTACTTCCTCGTTGATACTTGCATTGTGCATGGCCCTACCTTCTTATGAGGGTTATGCCGGAGGGAGTAGATAGGATGCTAAAGTAGATGCTACGCGAAAGGGATGGGAATATGCATGGTGAAGGAGACAAAGTGATTTCAAAAGTCTTTTTCGAAAAACCCGTCGGGTGCCACTTATGCCCGAGGGAGATGATGAGATGGGTAACCACTTGATGACGAAGTGGTGTACGAGGCAAGTGTGTGTGTTGTTTTCAGCGGATTGGTCGGAGTTATGACCGTTATTCCAACCTTACATGCGCAACCACTCTACCCTTATATGGGAAATGGCATTATTGAGTACCTAGACCGATACTAGCTTGGGGCCCGCATTACTAGTGACGAGGAAGAGTTGGTGCTCTCTCTTGGGACGGGGTCGTGCCGGGTAGGGCGACCATGATTGTTTTCACGAGGCACCGGACACACCGTTGGTACCCGTGCCTTTGGTATGTGATAAGTATGGGAGCGAGGCTCCAAGAAAGTGTTATGTGAAATGTTGGGCACGGGGGTTACTGCCAATTGAGTGGACTCCATGTTAGTGTCGTCTAGGGAAAGGTAGTGATCGGGTGCTTACCCCGGGTACCTGAGGTACCGCGGGTCGTGGATGACACGGAAGTTCCCCGGATCTAGTGGGTACAGTGTGCAACCTCTGCAGAGTGTAAAACTATTCGAATAGCCGGGTCCACGGTCAAGGACAGTTGGGTAACCGCTCTTGGGCTACGTCCACTTGTTTAGAAACCAAGTGTGTGTGATGATAAAAATGACTTGGGTCAAGTCAAGGGACTTGACATGATTGAGATGGGTTGGTGCCCACTCTGTTTATGTTAGATGGGTTGGTGCCCACTCTATTTATGTTGATATCTGTAACTAGTCCTCATGGTTACTTGAATTCTCTTGATGCATGCCTTATAAAGATGTTGAACATGTTATTGCACTCAAAACTAGCTTTCTGCAAAAATTTACCTATATCATGCATTGTTGTATCTTGAACCAAAACATGGGTTGCTTGCGAGTACATTCAAAGTACTCATTGGCTTGCCACTGGTTATTTCATTGACCAGGCATGAAAGAACAGGATATGATGAAGAATACTTCGATGACGAACATGCGAGCTAGGACACTTCCCAGTCAGAATGCCTGTAGGGTTAAGGCAGATGGCATGGGTCCAAGTTATCGACGAAGATTTCCGCTGCGATGATATACTCAAGACTTGACCATAATGGTCCTACTTGTGTAATACGGTATGTATGGATGTAAGCCTCTTGTTATTCAGCTTCTGTGTGTTCAGTGAGCATTGATCTCTGGGATCACTGTACACGTGCATTCGGTGATCACGACTTATGAGTCGGGGTCCCCACACGTCTGACATCCCCGGTGTTCCCAGGAAAGTAATTGAGCACCACCTTGCCGTCTGTCCTCATGCGCGGCCCGTCAAGCAGAAAGTCAAGAAACAGGCAGTGGAGCGCCAAGAATTCATTGCAGAAGAAATCAAGAAGTTGGAAGCAGCAGGCCTTGTCAGAGGAGTGCTCCATTCCACGTGGCTGGCCAATCATGTAGTCGTGCGCAAGGCAAACGGGAAATGGAGGCTCTGTATCGACTTTACTGATGTTAATAAAGCTTGTCCCAAAGACCCATTTCCCTTGTCGCGCATTGACCAGATTGTTGACTCCATGGCCGGATGTGATTTGCTTTCATTTCTTGATGCATACTCAGGATACCATCAGATCTTCATGGCGGAAGAGGATGAGGAGAAGACCGCATTCATTACTCCATGTGGCACGTACTGCTTCGTACGGATGCCTTTCGGACTAAAGAATGCTGGTTCAACATTTGCAAGGGTAGTTCACGAAGCTTTTGAGCCACAGTTGCATAGAAATGTAGAAGCTTACATGGATGACATAGTGGTCAAGAGCAAGGACAAAGCAACTCTGATTCAGGATTTAGATGAGACTTTTGCAAATCTGCGCAAGATCAACCTTAAGCTCAACCCCAAGAAGTGTGTGTTTGGAGTCCCCTCCGGCAAGCTTCTCGGGTTCTTTGTGTCTCAGCGGGGAATTGAAGCCAACCCCGACAAGATCAAGGCCATTGAGCAGATTGAAGCACCGAAGCGCATCAAGGATGTACGAAGACTTGCCGGTTGCATGGCTGCTCTCAGCAGGTTTATCTCTAAGTCTGCTGAGTGCGCCTCGCCATTTTCAAAATTTTGAAAAAGGCGGGTCAATGAAATGGACTCGAAGCGGAGGCTGCTGCTGCAGACTTAAAGAGATACTGCCCTCCACTCCAATACTTGTCGCACCTAAGCCACAAGAGAAGTTGCTGCTGTACCTAGCGGCAACCAATCAAGTGGTTAGTGCTGCATTAGTAGCGGAGAGGGAGGCGGACGATGAGACGACAACAACGACAGATGCATCCAACGACAAGCAGGGGGCTTCCCCGACAAGCTCTGGTCCCGACAAGGATCGATCTGCGCAAGCACAGGAGGAGAAACAGAAGAAAATGGTGCAGCGCCCAGTTTACTTTGTCAGTTCCCTTCTACAGGGGGCTAGGTCAAGGTACTCTGGCGTGCAGAAATTGCTTTTCGGCCTTCTCATGGTCTCGAGAAAGCTGCGCCATTACTTCCAAGCACATGAGATCAAAGTTGTCACTCGCTTTCGGCAAGAGGATCTGCGAATCCGAAGCAGCAGCGGGATTGTCGAGTGGGCCTTTGGAACTATCAAGCTTTGGCCTCAAGTTTGAGAGCACTTCCACTATCCAGCGAGCATTGGCAGAATTTATAGCGAGTGGGCGCTAACACGGATGAAGAAATTCGAAACGAGCATCCCGTCAAGGAAGCAAGCAAGGAGTAGCCGATGTACTTTGATGGTGCCTTCTCGCTGCAAAGCGCCGGTCTTGAGCGTCTTTGCTTATCGCGCCTAATCGGAGAGCACCTCAAGTACGTAGTCCAGATGCACTTTCTCAAGGAGCAAGCGACAAATTATAGTGCAGAATATGAAGGTTTGCTTGCCGGTCTTAGGATCGCGACAGACCTTGGGATCAAGAAACTCATTGTCAGGGGTGACTCGCAGCTTGTCGTCCGCCAAGTGAACAAGAATTACCAGAGTCCGTTGATGGAAGCTTACGTTGATGAGGTGAGAAAGCTAGAGGAACACTTTGACGGCTTGCAGATGGAACATGTTCCGAGAGCTCAGAACGACATTGCCGATGGCCTGTCAAAGTGCGCCGCACTTAAGTTGCCTGTGGAACCAGGGATCTTTGTGCTCAAGCTGACTCAACCATCTGTAACACCATCAACTGGACAGAGCAAGAATAGGAAGTTGATTTCTGGTGACTATTTTCTGGCAAAGCTACCCGAAGCCGCCGCTAAGAAGGTCCCCAAGATCAACGCCAAGGGTGCTGAGGAGCAGTCTGCTCCGACAAGCCCTAGGGTTTGTTCCGTTGAAGCAGACGCTCCCAACAAGTTTTGCTCCGGCAAGCTTGCCGAGGAACATCAAGCTCCGGCTGAACCGCAGGTTCTTGCCGTAGAAGCTGATGTTTCCGCAGCAGCATATGTGCCTTTAGTCCTTGTTGTCGAGCCGCAAGCTCCAGCATGGGCGCAGCAGATTGTCCATTTCCTTCAGACAGGAGAACTTCCCGAAGAGCAAGAAGAAGCGGAGAGAGTAGCCCGGCAGTCAAGTATGTACCAGTTTGTCGACGACATCTCGCATGAAGAGACTCAACAGTGTGAAATTGAAGTGTATTCCCCGGGAAGACGGACAAGAGCTGTTGGCGGAGATACATGGAGGCATATGGTCACCACATTGGCGCAGAGCACTTGCCGCCAAGGCATTCGGCAAAGGTTTCTTTTGGCCGACAGCCCTCCAGATGCAACGCACAAGTAACTAAGTGTGAAGCGTGCAGTTCCATTCCAGCAGATACATCAGCCAGCTCAAGCTCTCGGGCGATCCCTTTATCACGCCGTTTTCGGTGCAGGGGCTCAACATCCTCGGCCCCTTTCCCGAGCTGTCGGGGCTTTGAGTACTTGTATGTCGCAATCGACAAGTTCACAAAGTGGCGGAAGTGGAAGCGATGAGGAAGGTAACAGCACAATCGGCGATCAAGTTCTTGGTCAATTGTTTGCCATTTCGGGGTACCTAACATGATCATCACCGACAATGGTACGCAGTTCACGAGCCGCACCTTCATGCGACGTCCAAGATCTTGGCGCCAAGGTGCGCTTAACTTCATTGCTCATCCGAGAAGCAGCGGTCAAGCGGAGAGGGCAAATCTTGAAGTCTCTGCGCGGGCTCAAGACTAGGACTTTCGATAGGCTGCACAAGTGCGGAAAGAAGCATGTCGAGGAGCTGCGGTGGTTCTTTGGTCGATCAGGGCGACACCAAATCGAGCCACGGCGGACACCTTTCACTCTAGTCTATGGAGCATGTGCGGTTCTCCCCACGAAACTTCGTATCGGGTCGCCTCGAGTGCTCGCTTATGATGAGCTTGAGCAAGAGCAGCTGCGACAAGATGACGCTACTGCTCCTTGAGGAAGATCGTCTTCAGTCTTGTCAGACGAGCTGCTCGCTACCGACAAGCTTTGCACCGCTACCATAGCCGCAGTTAATGCCGAAGTCTCGAGGAAGGCGACCTTGTTCTTGGCCGTTCATTCCGCCAAGAATTCCAACAAGTTGGCGCTTGAAGTGGGAAGGCCCTTACGGGTGAAACGAGTCACTAGGCCCGTATTTGTCATCTGCTTTGAGACCGAAGATGGCTTTCCGTGAGCAACTCCCGGAACATTGAGCATCTTCGTAAGTGTAGGATCGAAAGTATGTCTAGAGGGGGGGTGATTAGACTACTTGACAATATAAAAATTCAGCCTTTTGACAAAGACAAGTTCTTGGCAGATTCACAATGATGATCAAGTCAAGTATCACCCTACACATGCAATTCTAGAGTATAGGCAGCGGAAAGTAAATTGCACATGTAGTAAAGAGAGGTGGAGAAGAGCAAACGCAATTTTGGAGACGCGGTGATTTTTCTCGTGGTTCCGATAGGTGGTGCTATCGTCAATCCACGTTGATGGAGACTTCAACCCACGGAGGGTAACGGCCGAGAGTCCATGGAGGCTCCACCCACGAAGGGTCCACGAAGAAGCAACCTTGTCTATGCCATCATGGCCTACGCCCACGGAGGGCTAGCCTTACTCGGGGTAGATCTTCACGAAGTAGGCGATCTCCTTGCCCTTACAAACTTCTTGGTTCAACTCCACATCTCGTGGGAGGCTCCCAGCGACACCTAACCAATCTAGGAGGCACCACCCTCCAAAAGGTAATAGATGGTGTTGATGATGATGAACTCCTTGCTCTTGTGCTTCAAATGATAATCTCCCCAACACTCAACTCTCCTCACCGATTTGGCTGTGGTGGAAGAAAGGATTGAGTGGAAAGCAACTTGGGAAGGCTAGAGATCAAGCTTCATATGGTGGGAGTAGAGCAACTTGATCTCAACACAAGGGTAGGTAGTTCTCTTCTCGAAATGTAAGGTAGGAGTGGTAGTTCTTTCGATGGCTCTCTCCATGAATGAAGAGGGGTGGAGGGTATTTATAGCCTCCACAAAAATCCAACCGTTACACACATTTGACCAATCTCGGTCGGACCGAAGTTGACAACTCGGTGAGACCGAAAGTTCAAATCATGTGAGCGTTGGGATTTTCGGTGGGACCGAAATACAATCTCGGTGAGTCCGATTAGTGTAAAGACTAGAGCTTGCCAATCTCGGTGGGACCGACTTCATCATCTCGGTGACACCGATTTGATGACGAAGGTTCTGAAGCTTGGCAACTCAAGTTTGGTGAGACCGAGTTCGAATCGGAAAATCCGAGATTTCTAGGGTTTGGCTTTGTGGTGAGGTGGTTCATCTCGGTGTGGTGAGTTTAGGAAATCGGTGGGACCGAGATTACTTATGAGTGTATTATGGAAGTGAGAGTTGCGATAGTTTAGGAGATGTATCACTAAGCACTTTGAGCAACCAGATCATTATCATAACCTCATCCCCTTTAATAGTATTGGCTTTCCTATAGACTCAATGTGATCTTGGATCACTAAACCAAAGATGGAGTCTTGAGCTTTAGCCAATGCTTGCCTTAGCATTTTGAGGGTCCACTTCTTGATCCTTGCCATACCCATATCAATGAACTTTCTGAAATGATTCTCAAGAAACTATTAGTTCAATGATATATATGTTGTTATTAATTACCAAAACCACCCGGGATTAGTTGCACTTTCAATCTCCCCTTTTGGTAATTGATGACAACATATAGATCAAAGCTTCGACAAAGGATATAATCAATGAATAATATAAATCGCTTTGAGAAGTATGTGATAAGTAAGAGCTCCCCTAAATTTGTGCATTATTTAAGATTTGCGTTTGAATGCAAATGCACAATCGATTAGGATCATGGGTCACTCTTCCATGTCACATACATCTTGGTGGAGCGCACAAAATGATAAGAATGAATAGTATGCACCCAATCACCAAGACATGAGTAAATGGTCATACAAGATAGGGATAGCATATGATAAGCATTAAGCACACATTAAAGCATAGTACGACCAAGCACTCATTAAGATAGGATCAAACGTAGTATCAAACACACAGAATGTCTCGAAAAACCAAAAGTATCTCAAAGAAACCGCAAATGAACGAAAGAGCAAAAGCGCAAAGACAAAAGCACTCTCTCTCTCGAAGTCCTATGATCTATACAATTTCTCCCCCTTTGGCAACAAGTTACCAAAAAGTTCGAAAAGGCATAGAGCTAAGCGTCACTAGGGACTCTGTGGGCGGCTCTATGCAGGTTGATGTTGGAGTTGATATGGCAGCATCGGCGAAGACTTCACTGATGTCTGTCTTTGGAGGAGTAGTCCTTTGGAGCTAGAGCCGGAGCAACCGATGGAGCTGTGGGAGGTCTTTGAGGCTGTAGTCACAGTGTCGATCCTTTGGAATAGCGGTGATCGGGTCTGTGGGAACCGGAGCGATCTGTTGATAAGCATCTGGACTAAGTCATCCTGCATCTCACGCATAAGCTCTTCCTTCTCCTCTTTGCTTCCTCAATATCTGCCTCAAGCTTGTTGACAGATTACTTGCACTTGATCGACTTCACATCCAGAGCATGGATCTTGTCTTCAACAATCCTCTCAAGGCTCTCCGAGGCTGTACAATCTTGGCAGGCGTTGCTCAATCCTTTGGGTAGCTTCAAGTAGCTGTTCTCCAACACTCTTTGGTTTAGCTGCTGCTGCTGCTTCCTTCTCAGCTTTAGCTTTCTTGGCAGTTTCAATCTTAGCTTGACCTTCAACAGATGTTGGGTCCTCCTCATCCATCACAACAACATTGTCCTCATGCTCAGGCTGCAGTGGTAAGTGTTCTCTATCCAACAAGAATGTGCCCGTGCCAAACTTGGCATTGATAAGCATCTGAATATGCGGGGCAAATCCACACGACCTTTTCTGGTCAGCTGCAGTCCTCTTAATAGTCTCAACTATCAAGTCCATCACCTTGAAAGGTGCTCTCTCATCAAGTATATGTAGCATGTTGATAGAGTAACCTATGATCATGCGATGATCTCCAGACTTGGGCATCAAGGTATGCCTCGTAATAGTGTTTGTGGTAGGTAGACCTGCACGGAGATAGTACTGCTCGAGCCGAGCTTCAGTTGCCAAATCCTTAGCTGGAACCTCTTTGTACATATTCTTCATGGATTCATGGTTCTTCTTGGGAATACCATACACATCAACATCATCCTCTCTTGGCCTTTGGAGCATGCAGAGTTCTGCCCATTCTTCAACAGAAGAAGAATATCTTTGGCCTTGATCATCCATGTGATCTATCCATCCGGATAGAAATGAGTCATGGCATAGAACGCATAATCATCTCATCATTCCAACTGGTCAACTTCGACCTACAAAATCTGCAACACCACATGCAGTGAAGCTCTCATGCACATGTGGAAAGAAGTCTCTGTGCTCTTCACTGTCAATGTATTTCCAGTCAACGAATCTGGTGTCTACCACTATGGGCTTCTTGTCCATCAGCACAGTCTCATAGAAGTCCTGCTGCTCTCTGGTGTGAAATCTGGGATCAACAGCAGTTCTTCTCCTCACGGCATATGGGTCAGACTGTCTCCATAGCCTGAGACCTCTATCCTTCCTTTCCTTCATGTTCTCAGCTTGTGGATGAGCATCATTGTGAAGTGGCAGTTTTGGATGAAGTTTCAGCAGGGTGGTCCTTCATCATCGACACACCGGTGGCACATCATCTTTGTTCTTCTCTAATCTTTGGAATGTTCTGATGTTTTCTGGGCTTGGCGTGAGGCTTTCTTTGGAGCTGCCTTGGTGGGAGCAGATGGCTTGGACTTTGAAGTGGCTCCGCCTACGATGGCATCACCCATGAGCTTAGGCTTCGAGGAGGCTGGGGTGCTTCCTCATCCTCATCTTCTTCAGCATCATCATGCACTAACCTCTTCCTCTTGGAAGTTTTCTTCACTTTGCTCGTAGTTTCCTCTTCCAATCTTAGCTTCTTAGCAACAATGGACTGCTTGACTTTCCTGGTGCCCTTCTTGGTCTGCTGACCTTGAGGCTCTTTGGCAACAACTTTTCTCTTAGGCTTAGACATGACCTCTTCCTCAACAACAAAATCTGAGTCTTCCTCATCTGAGTTTCTCTTCTTTCTGGCCCTGGTGGCTGCAGGAGGCAAACCACTTGGTGTACTCCTCTCACCATCATCGATGAGCTCTTTGGGTTCGGGACTAGTGCCCGCCTCTGGAATATCTGCTATAGGTGACTCGACACATTACGGTGTCATCCGGCATCGACATGGTGACAACCTTGTGAATAGATAAGGTGTAGGCAGAGTAGAAGAGTTATCACAAACTACAGAAGATTTTGCAAACAAATGAGTTCAAATTTCAGTTTTAGGTTTTCATAGAAGACATTTCGGTCAGACCGAGTTTAAAATTCGGTGAATCCGAAGTGTTCAAACAGAAGCATTCTGTCAGGACCCCGACTCAATGTCACATCGATCTAGCCTGGAACACCTCATATCACTTTGCGGCCTCACGCACGGTATTCCCACGGGTGTCGCCTTACCTTTGCCCGGGACCGTTTGCGCCTTTTGGCACACGTATATGATAGTGTCGCTAGCATCCATATGATAAGGAGCCCGGCTGACATGGCTAGTCGTAAACCCAAAGTGGCACAAACTTACGAGGACAGGCATCCATGACCCGACATCGAGCGTGTCGGTCATCGGTGAGTAAGTTTCGGCTGTAGCACTGAGCTAGCAGACTCCGATAAACCGGCTGTGGCGGGCTAACAGGACTCCGGTACTCAACGCGTGACATTTCCCGAAGGACGACACGAGAGCGAAGAAGGACACATGCCGGCCAGCCTAAGTGTTCCGGAGCAGTAGCAAGCTACCATGGCTCAGTGGAATCACTAGGAGACATTTCCCGGTAAGAGAGGCTACTAAAGATAAACAACTAGATAGTCAGATCCCACACATACCAAGCATTTCAATAACATACACACAATATGCTCGATATGTGCAAATACAACATGGCATCACAACATGACTCTACGACTCAAGTATTTATTCATTAGGCTCCGAGGAGCGAGATATTACAAACAGGGGTCTCATGACCCAATATCCAGAGCATACAAATCAAAGCACAAGCGGAAGCTAACATGTCTGAGTACAGACATCTACAAATGAAAAAGGCTAAGAAGCGACTATCTACCGAGATCTGCCGAGGGCACAAGATCGTAGCCGAGGTAACAAGCTAAGCGTCGAAGTCCACGTGGAACTACTAGCGAGACCAAGTCTCTCTCGCAAAAACATAAAATAGGCAAACGTGAGTACAAATGTACCCAGAAGACTTACATCGTAACTAACTACATATGCATCATTATCAATAAAGGGATGGTGGAGTTTAACAACAGACAAGCCAGCTTTGACTCGGTGGCTATCCTAAACTACGATTGCAAGTAACTCTTTGAGGTGGCGCTACGAGTCCACATATTCTCCATATCAATACACCACTATGGATCCGCTCCGTCTCCCTCACGAGAACGCCATCCATAGCACTCACACTTATCTTGCGTATTTTAGAGTATCCACTTTCACTTGTCTATGAACTGATATAGGCAACCCAAGTCCTTTTCATGGACACGGCTATTGAATAGATGATGTTAACCTGCGGGTGTACTTCTTCACACACGCTCACCACTTACCGCCGTTTACGACATGTACTCGGCAACCTTCAAGCGAAGCCCAGCGTGGGTGTCGGCCACGACCTACCTAAACACTCAAGTCCCTAGTCCAGGTTTATCGCCTATTTGGGTTCCATCTATGAGGAGTTCGGCGAAGTTTCGCTCACAGCCCCAAGCGATGTGAACAGGGTTCCCGAGACACCAAGCAGGCGCCCAGTACACCGTGCCACGTGCCTACCGCATCACAGCCCACCCCTACGGTCAGCGCTGCGCCTGACGGCCTCCAAAGATACTACAAACACGAAACTACTTGCAACTCCCGGACAGAGGACAAGGGTGATTAAGAAGCCGAGAGGGTCCATTGGTTTCGGGCCCAATGCGTGGTAGTAGCTGAATCATGGATCACAAACACGTAACTCAGTTCTGAGGGCGGCTGCAATGAGACAACCCACCATGTACTCCTACATGGCCTCTCACCGCTACCTTTACCAAATCGTGTTCACACACTTAGCTCACACACACGATGGGTCATGTTCACACACCTCCGATTCATCCTCGAAGAATCGAGACCGACTCAACTCTAAGCGATGCGGGCATGACAAACAAGCATGTATGAGTAGGCACAACAGGGCTCAAACAACTCCTACTCATGCTAGTGGGTTTCATCTATTCTTGTGGAATGACAGTCATGCAATGGATAAGGGGTTCAGCTACATGACAAGTAACAAATGAATCGTTGTTGTCCTAATGCGATAAAAGAGAGCAGGAGCGAGAGAGTAGGATTTTATCGGAATGAACAAGGGGGTTTTGCTTGCCTGGCACTTCTGAAGATAACATTGAGTCTTCATCGGTGTCAACGATCACATCATCGGTACAGCGTCTACCGAGAGGGGACAGATACCGGCAACAGAGAAGAAATACAATCAATGCAATGCACAATATGATGCATGCTCATGACATGGCAATATGAATGTGTTTTGGGCTAATGCAACTAGCAACAAAGTTAAATGAAGTTGGTTTGAATACATGATTCAAATTCAAACTCCATATATGATTATTTAAATGCCCTTTATTTGTTTTGTCCAAAACAGAGGACAAACATTGTTCAAACATGCATGAAAATGGTACAGATGGATTCCTTGAATTTTTCTGATAATTTTTCATATATAAATTATTTCAATCTGAGCTACGGTTGAATTTCTATGAATTTTTGAAGTTTAAATCATTTACGGAATTTCTGAATTAAAATAAAGCCAATAAAGGATTTATTTGCGTCATCATGACGTCGGCAGGTCAGCAGGGGCTATTCGAGTCAAACGGCGTCGGGGTCCACACGTCAGTGACACAGGAACTAATCCCGCGTTGACTCGGGCTTTGACCCGCTACGGGGCCCGCTGTCAGTGTCTGTTAGTGTGCTAATTGGGGGATTAGCCGCTAACGGCAACGCCACGTCAGATTCGCCGGCGATTAGACGACGGCGACGACCCAGAGCGGCGGTGGCTCGCGGAGTTGCGCTATGGGCTGCGGTTGGGCCAAGAGCACCAGAGGTAGCCGTGCCGCGCGCATCTAGGGGACCAGCGGGAGGTGCGGGGTGGCCGGGTTCGCCGGAGTGGAGCCGAGGCGGCGGCCGAGCTCGGGGTTCAGCGGGACCGGCGCTGCGGTGCACGGAGGACGAATGGTTAAATGCTTTGGGTTCTGAGGTTGCGGTGAGCACGCGGGTGGGCTCGGGAGCGAGCTGCGGTGGCTGTGTACACGCCACGCCATGGCCGGGCGAGGAGCAATCGGCTCCGGTGAAAGGGCGGCTAGAGTGCGGAGGAGCACGCACGAGGAGGGGGAATGGAAGAGTAGCTCACAGGCGGATCTGGTGGAAGCAGGCGAGGCCGGGGAGGGGCTGGAGCTCGCGAATCCTCGAAGTTCGCCGGGCGAAGGTTGAGGCGAGCTTGAGGGCGACACCAGAGGGCTTCCTGAGGGCCGTGGATCGGTGGGGAGGAAGAGGGGTCGGGCGGAGCTTCTGGGGCGTCGGTGAGGCGTGGGGTGGCAGTAGCCACGGTGGCTCTCGTTAGTGGCGGCTCCGTTGGGTGAGGAGAACAGAGGAGGGAGAGAGTTAGGGGGGAGGATGAGGGCGGGAGAGTGAGGAAGAGAGGCGGGAGGTGCGTGGCGTCTCGGGCGTCGAGGAGGAAGCAGGAGGTGGCGAGGCCTCTCGGCCAGCGCCACGCCTCGCCTCTGTCCTTCTGGGGAGGAAGGCGACAGGAGGGGGTGGAGATGGGCTGGGCAGTGGGGCCAATTGGTGGTGCCGTAAGTTAGGTAGGTGGCACAGTGGCCTACTCTCTTTTATTTCTGTTTTGTTTCTCTTTTCTATTTCGCAATTTGTTTTTGATTTGATTTAAAATATCGATCATTTTATAAAATCTGGAAATAATTATGGGTGCTTTACGAATTATTTGATGACCCTTAACAATTTCAACATTTATTTGAACATTTAAATTATTTATAGTATTTAAATGCCCAAAGTCAAATACAATATGGTTTACTCAAAAATCCAAAAATGTCTTGGAAAATATCCATCATCTCTGGATATGGTTTTCACCCTTTTCCAGTAATCATGAACATTTTTGCAAACCAATTTGGGTTCTGTGAAAATATTTTGAAGTTGAACCTATTTGCAATGCTTTGGTGCTAGGGCTTGGTCATCCCCATTTCAAATTTCATAAAATTTAAACATGTTGCATAGATGCTAAAACAAAAACAAACAAGGGCTGATCTGGGGCTGTGACAGATCACCCCCACTAAACAAAAATCTCGTCCCGAGATTCAAGCGTAGGGTAAGGTGAAGGGGGAGCGCAAACTAGCACAATCTTCACGATCCAGGTTGCACTTCAAAGGAACCTTGTTTCGATCACCGTCATTGTCTCGTCGCCTTGCTCTAAGGACTCCAACTAACATGACAATGAGAGGAAAGGGAAACTCTAAAAGAATCGATCTTCTCGAAGATCAAACAACTTAAGATCAGCTCACGGAGTGAGTCATAAAAACATCTCGCAAGATGAGATACAAGGCACACATCTAGAGGAATGGAGTGGAATAGATGACGAGGGTTCACTAGGTAGACAACAATTCCACACCTAAGAGGGTGGTGAGCGGTTGTCAGCGTGGCGAGAGTTTGAATTGCCATGATACCACAATGAGACATTTTAGAGGAAGGCGGTTCGTGGATATATCCTTAAGTGGCAAAAAGAATTACATTTGATTCAAAGATCATTGAAACTCTTTACACCAGCCTAAGGCAATTCACAATTGATCATTTGAAGGAGTCCGAGAGAATGACATTCTCGGACCGTAATGGATGATGTGGATTACCTTGTTGAAGACAAACACAAAGGAATGATTTTGGTAGGCGGGGAGGAGCTCAAAAGATGAGAGTGAATCTCTTGTTGGAATGGTTGTAGCATAACCGAGGGAATTGAGAGCAATCCGGTTAGTAACTACGATTGCACCTAATGCTTGTGCGTGCTCTCAAGAACTTGAGCATTTCCATATTCATCAAGGTCCTACCAACATCCGTGTCAAGGGTGCCGACAACACAACATACTACCATGATAAATAGCGATGGACAATGCGGATGCAAAGGAAGATAACACTTTCTCAGATTTCACCTTAGCAAGACCAAGGAACAAAATCTGATGATCGTAGAGACATTTAGCACTCCGCTTCTAATGTTCTCCTTGATGTTCTAGCGTAACCCATTTGTAGATATGGCGATATATAGAACATCAAGTAAAAGGTCGGACTTGAACACAAAAATCATAAGGCACAACTAGGGAGTAAATCCTCGAAGTCCTTATGGGGAGGTGGCCAACTTCTTCAATCAAGATACTACAATAATAGGTCTTCCGGTGAGGTGTGTTGGTCACGACATTCACTTTACCGGTTACAGAGAGACCAATATTATAATTCTTGGGAAACGTTCCAACCATCATATCTGCCTGAGATTCAGATCTGGTTGGTGTCAGATTATTCGAGACTCATCGAGTCTAGAAAGGAAAATGAAAGTTTGCAACATAAACCGACGAGAAGACGTTGCGTGAATCTCAGGAAATGAACCACGATAGCAAGCTCCAAAACATGAGCTGGTTCTGCTACAAACATGTGAACACGTTGTCCCAGACAAACATGATCCCATGGTAGTCTTACAATAAAACTCTATCGAGTTCCGGTGGGGAATCATCATCGAGGATATCGAAGTCCTTGCATAGGGTATACTCATAAGAAGGAGCTTCTTCTCCTTGAACAAATCAATCAGTGGCTTGGTGTGCTAGGAATACATATAGAATGAAGGTTGCAAGTCTTCGAACCACAGAATACTTATGCGTATGCATGACTGATTTGGGATGATTCTAAAGGAAGCAACTTTGACTTTCTCGAATCCACGGCGGCAACTTGCATCAAATACACATGAACTAGAGGAAGTCACTTCTTACATCCGAACATATGCTTCATGAGCTAGCATGAACAAATGCTTTTAAAAGTTTCCAACACTAACTTAATGTTCAACAAAACTATGGAGAAGACAAGGATGTTGTCGGTGGGCTCAACAACAATTCATCCTGGTTTTCCATGAAGATGGAATTCCATAATTATGAGAACAAGTGATAGCATTGGTCAGACCCAAAGGATATAATGGTGTATGCTCGAGGAAAATTCACGAGTAAGACAACATTACGAACATCATCGTTACGATTTGATTTGAGGATAGCCCATACTCAAATCAAAATTTTAACAAGATAATAAGTCCAACAACCGATCACGAGGACCAATCAATGAAGATATTACCTTTCTTCATTAAACTCACACAAAGAGATATCCCTTAACATGAGCTAAGTCGGCCAAGATTTTATCTTCCAACTCTCCAAGTTGTTGTTTAGCTTGACCAAGCAGCTCGGGGGTATCAACACGGATTCTTGGAGAAAGGGTGGTTTGAAAACCAACTTGATCACGAGCTCAACATAGCGGTCGGTGACATCCTGGTGATACCTCGAGAAGACAATCGGAGAATCACGAACCAGCGATATGTTACTAAGCTCGAGAACAATCTTGCTTT
Organism: Aegilops speltoides; assembly: GCA_021437245.1. NCBI lineage: Eukaryota > Viridiplantae > Streptophyta > Magnoliopsida > Poales > Poaceae > Aegilops > Aegilops speltoides. Next base: position 175,795,114 of record CM038144.1, on the reverse strand, counting down.
TCGGGCAAGGCGATATGATCAATAGAGCAAAGGTTTGACAAAATCCTAACTCATTGATCGAGGAGTGCACCGAAATAAGGACTAGGTAGCACAGATCAACCTTAGGGTGACGATTTAATAATCAACACGCTAAGAATGAGGTTATCGTCCTTTAACTACCAAGCAGCGGAGTTGCCAGTGATGATTTCACACACCACGATTCACTTGTCGGCATTCCGGTTACAATAACACGGAGACCGAGGAATAAACAATGATGGCAAGAAGTATTACTGTATCAAGAGTTCATAGGATGGTGTGCAATTCCCATGACATTCTTGATATAAAGATGGTATTACTCCAAGGTAGAACAGAGCAAAAGCTAGATTAGCAATTTGATCTGCGGAGTACAACTGCTTTGACCCAATCCTAGAGATGGACAAGGTACTGGAGTTTGTTTCTCCTAGTCATGCTGGAATAGAATGGCTTGACGGACCACAAGAATAATAGGCACCGATGAGCGAATGCACATACTCTTGACTATCAATTGATAGACGAGGGTCGAGAATACCACTAAAGAAGGACAACTCGGAGGAACATATAATTTTCTCGAGTTGTGGATGCATAGATTAGTATGTCGAGCGAAGCTCAACTTTTCTTCGGATAACCCATGCGAAAAGGTGGAACCGGCGAGTCACAATATAGCATGAAGAACTCTTGAGAGCACTCTTGTTGTGATCTTTTGATCTAACAAACTTCGCCATGAATGGTTCGTAGTATTTGGAAGAAGGAAATACCACGGACCTCAAGATCGCCGCAAAAGGGTACTAATATCCTAGAGGTACGAGCAACACTAACAACATGAAGTAGGTAGGGTGAATCTCGGGTTCAAGAACCCTGGAATGGAATACCTACTAACTAATAACATCACGGGATGCTTTCGAGAATGATGGCCAGAATCATCACACGGGGAACACAAATCATGGCTAGATTACTAGATGATCCCCTAAGACACCTAGGGTCATAATAATAATTCCAACATATATGTCGAGGCAATAGAATACCTCGACTCAGCATTTAGTGTGATTAACCTGGTCCAAAGGCACATCGGAACGGAAGGAAGGGATTTTGCAAATGCTTCAGACTATTTAGAAACCTGGGATGACTCGGACAGCATAACGGCTGTAAATGCTCGAAAGTTTAGAGACATACAACAAAAATGGTGGCATAACCACTCTGAAGCACAATATCAAGGTTTCGAGATCAGCATTTATGAACATACTGAAATAGTAAAACTGAACTGAAATTTGAACTATCAATCCTATAAGTCTATGGTTTAGTAACACGTCATCCTGATAGATAGATGAGAAGGCCTAATTCTTAATCCCCGTAGAAAAGAAGAGGTTGACTCAGATCAGAAGGCCATGAGGTATAAGGAGTAAAAAGAGCCTTACGTTCCAACCCACAATCAATTCCCCTACATATAACTAAAGCATTTCTAGACACAACTTCGACCAGTTTGGCTTGATAATCCTCTGAGCGATCAAGCTCGATACCAAAGCTGTCGGGACCCGACTCAATGTCACATCGATCTAGCTCGAACACCTCATATCACTTTGCGGCCTCACGCACGGTATTCCCACGGTGTCGCCTTACCTTTGCCGGGACCGTTTAGCCTTTTGGCACACGTATATGATAGTGTCGCTAGCATCCATATGATAAGGAGCCGGGCTGACATGGCTAATCGTAAACCCAAAGTGGCACAAACTTACAGGAGACAGGCATCCATGACCCGACATCGAGCGTGTCGGTCATCATCGAGTAAGTTTGGGCTGTAGCCTTTGGGCTAGCAGGACTCCGATAAACCGGGCTGTGGCGGGCTAACGGGACTCCGGTACTCAACGCGTGACATTTCCCGAAGGGACGGACACGAGAGCGAAGAAGGACACATGCCGGCCAGCCTAAGTGTTCGGAGCGGTAGCAAGCTACCATGGCTCGGTGGAATCACTAGGAGACATTTCCGAAGAGAGGCTACTAAAGATAAACAACTAGATAGTCGGATCCCACACATACCAAGCATTTCAATAACATACACACAATATGCTCGATATGTGCAAATACAACATGGCATCACAACATGACTCTCGACTCAAGTATTTATTCATTAGGCTCGAGGAGCGAGATATTACAAACAGGGTCTCATGACCCAATATCCAGAAACATACAAATCAAAGCACAAGCGGAAGCTAACATGTCCGAGTACGAGACATCTACAAATGAAAAAGGCTAAGAAGCGACTATCTACCGAGATCTGCCGAGGGCACAAGATCGTGGCTGAGGTAACAAGCTAAGCGTCGAAGTCCACGTGGAACTACTAGCGAGACCAAGTCTCTCTGCAAAAAACATAAAATAGGCAAGCGTGAGTACAAATGTACCCAGCAAGACTTACATCGAGAACTAACTACATATGCATCATTATCAATAAAGGGGATGGTGGAGTTTAACAGCAGCAAGCCAGCTTTGACTCGGTGGCTATCCTAAACTACGATTGCAAGTAACTCTTTGAGGTGGCGCTTTACGAGTCCACATATTCTCCATATCAATACACCACTATGGATCCGCTCCGTCTCCCTCACGAGAACGCCATCCATAGCACTCACACTTATCTTGCGTATTTTAGAGTATCCACTTTCACTTGTCTATGAACTGATATAGGCAACCCGAAGTCCTTTTCATGGACACGGCTATTGAATAGATGATGTTAACCTGCGGGTGTACTTCTTCACACGCTCTCACCACTTACCGCCGTTTACCGACATGTACTCGGCAACCTTCAGCGGAAGCCCAGCGTGGGTGTCGGCCACGACCTACCTAAACACTCAAGTCCCTAGTCGGGTTTATCGCCTATTTGGGTTCCATCTATGAGGAGTTCGGCGAAGTTTCGCTCCACAGCCCCAAGCGATGTGAACAGGGTTCCCGAGACACCAAGCAGGCGCCCGGTACACGTGCCACGTGCCTACCGCATCACAGCCCACCCCTACGGTCAGCGCTGCGCACGGCCTCCAACATACTACAAACACGAAACTACTTGCAACTCACGGACAGAGGACAAGGGTGATTAAGAAGCCGAGAGGGTCCATTGGTTTGGGCCCAATGCGTGGTAGTAGTGAATCATGGATCACAAACACGAACTCAGTTCCTCGAGGGCGGCTGCAATGAGACAACCCACCATGTACTCCTACATGGCCTCTCACCGCTACCTTTACCAAATCGTGTTCACACACTTAGCTCACACACAGTGGGTCATGTTCACACACCTCGATTCATCCTCGAAGAATCGGACCGACTCAACTCTAAGCGATGAGCAGGCATGACAAACAAGCATGTATGAGTAGGCACAACAGGGCTCAAACAACTCCTACTCATGCTAGTGGGTTTCATCTATTTACCGTGGAATGACAGTCATGCAATGGATAAGGGGTTCAGCTACATGACAAGTAACAAATGAATCGTTGTTGTCCTAATGCGGTAAAAGAGAGCAGGAGCGAGAGAGTAGGATTTTATCGGAATGAACAAGGGGTTTTGCTTGCAGGCACTTCAAGATAACATTGAGTCTTCATCGATGTCAGCGATCACATCATCGATGCAGCGTCTACCGAGAGGGGACGAGAATCTGAAACAGAGAGAAGAAATACAATCAATGCAATGCACAATATGATGCATGCTCATGACATGGCAATATGAATGTGTTTTGGGCTAATGCAACTAGCAACAAAGTTAAATGAAGTTGGTTTGAATACATGATTCAAATTCAAACTCCATATATGATTATTTAAATGCCCTTTATTTGTTTTGTCCAAAACAGAGGACAAACATTGTTCAAACATGCATGAAAATGGTACAGATGGATTCCTTGAATTTTTCTGATAATTTTCATATATAAATTATTTCAATCTGAGCTACGGTTGAATTTCTATGAATTTTGAAGTTTAAATCATTTACGGAATTTCTGAATTAAAATAAAGCCGAAAAGGATTTTTGCGTCATCATGACGTCGGCAGGTCAGCGGGCTATTCGAGTCAAACCCGCGTGCGGGGTCCACACGTCGGTGACACGAGAACTAATCCGCGTTGACTCGGGCTTTGACCCTTCACGGGCCCATTGTCGATGTCTGTTAGTGTGCTAATTGGGGGATTAGCGCTAACGGCAACGCCATACGTCGGTCGCCGGCGATTAGGCGACGGCGGCGACCAGAGCGGCGGTGGCTCGCGGAGTTGCGCTATGGGCTGCGGTTGGGCCGCCAAGAGCACCAGAGTAGCCGTGCCGTGCGCATCTAGGGGACCAACGGGAGGTGCGGGGTGGCCGGGTTCGCCGAGTGGAGCCGAGGCGGCGGCGGAGCTTCGGGGTTCAGCGGGACCGCGCTGCGGTGCAGGAGGACGAATGGTTAAATGCTTTGGGTTCTGAGGTTGCGGTGAGCACGCGGGTGGGCTCGGGAGCGAGCTGCGGTGGGCTGTGGCCACAGCCACGCCATGGCCCGGCGGCGAGGAGCAATCGGCTCCGGTGAAAGGGCGGCTAGATGCGGAGCGAGCACGAGGAGGAGGGGAATGGAAGAGTAGCTCACAGCGGATCTGGTGGAGGCAGCGGCGAGGCCGGGAGGGGCTGGGCTCATGAATCCTCGAAAGTTCGCCCGGCGGCGAAGGTTGGGGCGAGCTTGAAGCGGCGACGCCATAGGGCTTCCTGAGGGCCGTGGATCGGTGGGGAGGAAGAGGGGTCGGGCGGAGCTTCTGGGCGTCGGTGAGGCGTGGGGTGGCAGTAGCCACGGTGGCTCGTTAGTGGCGGCGGCTCCGTTCGGGTGAGGAGAACAGAGGAGGGGAGAGTGTTAGGGGGGAGGATGAGGGCGGGAGAGTGAGGAAGAGAGCGGGGGAGGTGCGTGGCGCGTCTCGGGCGTCGAGGAGGAAGCGAGGAGGTGGCCGAGGCCTCTCGGCCCAGCGCCACGCCTCGCCTCTGTCCTTCTGGCGAGGAGGAAGGCGACAGGAGGGGGTGGAGATGGGCTGGGCAGTGGGCCAATTGGTGGTGCCGTAAGTTAGGTAGGTGGCACAGTGGCCTACTCTCTTTTATTTACATTACATTTCTCTTTTCTATTTACGCAATTTGTTTTGATTTGATTTAAAATATCGATCATTTTATAAAATCTGGAAATAATTATGGGCGCTTTCTGAATTATTTGGTGACCCTTAACAATTTCCAACATTTATTTGAACATTTAAATTATTTATAGTATTTAAATGCCCAAAGTCAAATACAATATGGTTTACTCAAAAATCCAAAAATGTCTTGGAAAAATATCCATCATCTCTGGATATGGTTTTCACCCTTTTCCAGTAATCATGAACATTTTTGCAAACCAATTTGGGTTCTGTGAAAATATTTTGAAGTTGAACCTATTTGCAATGCTTTGGTGCTAGGGCTTGGTCATCCCCATTTCAAATTTCATAAAATTTAAACATGTTGCATAGATGCTAAAACAAAAACAAACAAGGGCTGATCTGGGGCTGTGACACATTCACACCACTTTCGGTTGGACCGAAGTGGGTTTCGGTCCTGCCGAAAACACTAGGGTTTCATATAATCCTCATTTCGGTCACACCGATTTGCACAACTCGGTTGGACCGAAAGGTGCAGTGCAATGGCCAGAGGCCAAATCGGTCATACCGAAAATGTAAAATCGGTCTCACCGAGATGTGTTCGGCGGAAACCTAACCCTAAAACTTTTACTCGAATCTCGTTCAAAAGAACTAATCTTGTGTTCAGGAAGATTTCAATCGTGGCAAGATTACAGGCAAACCAAACGTGCATTGAATCGGAGATGGGAGCACGAGTGGGATCGAAACTCACCCTAACTTGGTGGATTTCTCTCTGGCGCAACGGCGGAGAAGATATCCATTGACGGCGACGGAGACTGCGGCGGCGCATAAGCGGCAACGGAGGCGATCCGGAGACCAGAGCGGCGGCAAGCAAAGTGCGGGGCGAAGCGTTTGAAGTAGAAATCAGCGCGCCCTCGGAGTATATATACCCCTTTGTTGTCGGTGGGACGAGTTGTAAAACTTCGGTGGCACCGAGATGGATAACTCTGAGGCGATTATACACTTCGGTCACGCCGAAAATCACAACTCGGTTTCACCGAGGTGAAAACCTAGATCAATCTAAATGTTTTCGGTTTGACCGAGTTTGAGTGAGTTGGTCCGACCGAAATCAAATAGAAGGTTTTGGAAGTTAGCCCTTGTCGGATCGGTGGCTCCGAGTGCTCCTCACTCGGAGGGTCCGAAAATGACTTGTTCAAAGTTTGTGATGTAAGCATGAATAGAATTTGAGACAAGAAAGCATAGATAGCTAGGGGAGGTACTTAGGCATTCTTGTCCGTCCATTTGGTCAAGAAAAATCAAAAGACCAAAGCAACAAATGGATGTCCTCGAATGGATAAAATCATGCATCCAACATGCTCACACAATAAGATAGCAAATGAAATATGTGTCAAACATGCACAAACAAATCTCTAGCTACTATCACACAATTTGTCGATGACTAGGTCATCTATATATGAGTATATTGACTTAGGAGCCAAATGAGAACATTTGATCATAGGTCATACTCATCGTTTAAGCACAAGTGGGGTTACCACTCTTACATAAAGCATTGATGTGTTCACATCATTTGAAGATGCTTTAGCTCAATTTCTTTAGAGCAAAGCTCCCCCTAGATGTGAGAACCCCTTTTAAAGGGTCAAACTAACCTTGGGTTGTCGTAGAAGACTTCATGTAGATGTTGAAGATGTGGATGCTCAATGTTGATGAAGATCATCAAGAGTTGGGAGCAATCCTTTGGATTCGGGCACTTTCAATACCTACATGGGTTAGTCCCACAAGGAACAAACAAGGATATCCATGGACATAGATTGAAATACACAATAGATGATGTCCATGAAAGCAATGATTACCTTGTCCCTTGACTTACCAACAAGAGGGTTTGTGACTCCATGAACTAGTGCAAGATGTGGAAGTTGATTGCACAAGTTTTTGCCAAAATGAATGTGAGTGAAGTATGTTGGCGGAGTCACCCTCAAGAACTTTCTAGTTCTTCTTCTTCGGGATCCACATCATCTTGATGGGAATCCTTGGGGTTGTAGTTGAGCTTGACGAAGTAGAACTTGACGTTTCCTTGGGAACCCACTTGACCATGGCTTGAGGTGCTTCAATAAATGCATCAATCTCCTCTTGAAGCTTGTCCTTGCCTTTTAGCTTGTGGTCTTGTGGTGGAAGATCATCTTGAGCTTGTTACACATTGGAAGAAGTAGGATTGTACTTCTCCTTTTGAGGAATAAACTGTGGAGTGGGATATTGACCTTCTTCCCATTCAACACCCTCGGCGTTGAACTTTCGCTCAAAACCAATTCCTTGATTCTTCCGGTGCCTTCCTTGCTTGCGAACAATTTCCTCAAAGTTCTTGCTTCCGGCAAGGCTCTTGTAGACACCTTTCTCTATAATCCCTTTCAATAAACTATTTTCTTGCTCAAGTGTAACTTGGCTTGAAACATTGTTAGTGGAATCAAGAGAACTACTAGAAGCAACAATATTGGATTTAGCATGGTTATTGTTACTACTAGATGAAGAATTTTTCTTATGCTTGTCATGCTTAGTTTTAATAGGTGGCAAGAAATTAGACAAGAGAAGTCGTTTGGCAAGATATGAAGAACTCTTCTTTCGAAGATCGTCATTGATTGCTTTTAGGAACTCATGTTCTTGCTCTAGAGTGAGCTTCTCGAAGCGTAGCTTCTCATGAGATCTTAGGAGCTCTCTATGATCTTCTTGAGTTGTTTCACGAGCTAACTTAGGAGTGTTTAGTTCTTTAGTTAGACGCTCAATTTCCTTCATAGCATTGTCATTCGACTCTTCTCGACTATAAAGACTACTAGCATGTTCATCATTACTAGGCTCACTAGATTTATCATGTAAGAGCTCATCTTCACCAAGCAAGTCATCCTCATCACTATCAAAGTCAATGAATTCAGGGTGTGATACCTTGGGGCCTTTAGCCATGAAGCATCTTCCAATTCCCTCATTTGGTGAATCAAATAAGTCATAGGAGTTGGAGTTGGAGGATCGAGAGCAAGACCGCAACACCTTCATCTTGGTCAGTAGTCGGAGTTGGAGTGATAGCTTCTTTCGGATTGATTGTCTGAGTCGGGCCGGAGACCCATTCACCTACATGAGCTTGATGTTTTCTTCTTGTGTAGCTCCTTGATGACTTGTCTTTCCTCTCCGAATCCTTGCTTCTCCGAGAGGGTCTTCGTTCATAACGATCATCTCTACTCCTTCTCTCTTTCGAGGTGACTCATCTCTTGAGCTTCTTCTTCTTGGAGATTCTTCTCTTCTCTTGTGGGGAGCGAACACTCATTTGAGTAGTGTCGGGTCTTCCACAATTGTAGCAGATTCGATCACGACTAGAAGATCTCTTTTCATCATATGATCTAGACTTTGAGCTTCTTTCTTTGCTTCTACTCTTGTAGAATTTGTTGAAGTTCTTCACCACTAGGCTTATCTCTTCATTGGAAACTAGCTTGTCACTTGAGGTTGTGGGAGCATCACTTGTAGCTTTGTAAGCACCACTAGACTTGTTGTGAAGCTCTTCCTTATCCTTAAGTGTCATCTCATGAGCAACAATTCTTCCAATGACTTCGGTTGGCTTGAGATTCTTGTAGTTTGGCATCATTTGGATCAAAGTGCACACGGTGTCATACTTTCCATCCAAAGCTCTGAGAATCTTCTTGATGATGAATCGGTCGGTCATTTCTTCGCTTCCTAAGCCGGCAATCTCATTGGTGATGAGAGCAAGCCTAGAGTACATTTCAGCGACTCCTTCACCTTCCTTCATCTTGAACTTGTCAAGTTGACCTTGAAGAACATCTAGCTTTGATTCCTTCACGGACTCGGTACCTTCGTGCATTTCGACCAAAGTATCCCAAATCTCTTTTGCATTCTCAAGACGGCTGATTTTGTTGAACTCCTCGGGACACAAAGCATTGAAGAGAATGTCACAAGCTTGAGCATTGTTTTGCAACATCCGCAATTCATCCATTGTAGCCACGATCCGAACTTTTCCTTCCTCGAAGAATTCACCTTGCAAACCAACACAAATAATGCCCCATGCGGCTGGGTTATGGCCAAGAATATGCATTTTCATTTTATGCTTCCAACTAGCAAAGTTTGAACCATCAAAGTAAGGACCTCTCTGAAAATTACCCTCACTAGATGCCATACTCTCCTAGGTTGTGAAACCAAGCTTATGGAATCAATGCAATGGAAACCAATACAATGGAGACCAAAGCTCTGATACCACTTGTAGGATCGAAAGTATGTCTAGAGGGGGGTGATTAGACTACTTGACAATATAAAAATTCAGCCTTTTGACAAAGACAAGTTCTTGGCAGATTCACAATGATGATCAAGTCAAGTATCACCCTACACATGCAATTCTAGAGTATAGGCAGCGGAAAGTAAATTGCACATGTAGTAAAGAGAGGTGGAGAAGAGCAAACGCAATTTTGGAGACGCGGTGATTTTTCTCGTGGTTCCGATAGGTGGTGCTATCGTCAATCCACGTTGATGGAGACTTCAACCCACAGAGGGTAACGACTGCGAGAGTCCACGGAGGGCTCCACCCACGAAGGGTCCACGAAGAAGCAACCTTGTCTATGCCATCATGGCATACGCCCACGGAGGGCTAGCCTTACTCGAGGTAGATCTTCACGAAGTAGGCGATCTCCTTGCCCTTACAAACTTCTTGGTTCAACTCCACATCTCGTGGAGGCTCCCAAGCGACACCTAACCAATCTAGGAGGCACCACCCTCCAAAAGGTAATAGATGGTGTTGATGATGATGAACTCCTTGCTCTTGTGCTTCAAATGATAATCTCCCCAACACTCAACTCTCCTCACTGATTTGGCTGTGGTGGAAGAAAGGATTGAGTGGAAAGCAACTTGGGAAGGCTAGAGATCAAGCTTCATATGGTGGGAGTAGAGCAACTTGATCTCAACACAAGGGTAGGTAGTTCTCTTCTCAGAAATGTAAGGTAGGAGTGGTAGTTCTTTCGATGGCTCTCTCCACGAATGAAGAGGGGTGGAGGGTATTTATAGCCTCCACACAAAATCCAACCGTTACACACATTTGACCAATCTCGGTCAGACCGAAGTTGACAACTCGGTGAGACCGAAAGTTCAAATCATGTGAACGTTGGGATTTTCGGTGGGACCGAAAATACAATCTCGGTGAGTCCGATTCGTGTAAAGACTAGAGCTTGCCAATCTCGGTGGGACCGACTTCATCATCTCGGTGACACCGATTTGATGACAGAAGGTTACAGAAGCTTGGCAACTCAAGTTTGGTGAGACCGAGTTGAAATCGGAAAATCCGAGATTTCTAGGGTTTGGCTTTGTGGTGAGGTGGTTCATCTCGGTGTGGTGAGTTTAGGAAATCGGTGGGACCGAGATTACTTATGAGTGTATTATGGAAGTGAGAGTTGCTGATAGTTTAGGAGATGTATCACTAAGCACTTTGAGCAACCAGATCATTATCATAACCTCATCCCCTTTTAATAGTATTGGCTTTCCTATAGACTCAATGTGATCTTGGATCACTAAACCAAAGATGGAGTCTTGAGCTTTAGCCAATGCTTGCCTTAGCATTTTGAGGGGTCCACTTCTTCAGTCCTTGCCATACCCATATCACTGAACTTTCTGAAATGATTCTCAAGAAACTATTAGTTCAATGATATATATGTTGTTATTAATTACCAAAACCATTCGGGGATTAGTTGCACTTTTAGTAAGTTTTACCCGTAAGGCGCGGTTGCCGGAACCTGTTCCGGCAACCACCTTTTGTACAAGCCTTGCCGCTGTTGCATGTAACCCTTTGTACAAAGCCGGGCGCAGACCCCGTGCATAAATAAAGCTCATGTGCTCTGCACATCATGTCAATTTCATGCTTTCTATTTTTTGCATGTATTATCTGACACCTTGTGCGACACCTACCACGGTAAGCAATAACGAGCCATAAGGCTCCATATCTTTATTTTCTCTTCTTTCTTTTTCACAAAGAAAGGGAAAGGTCCCCTCACGCACAAGTTTGCCAGGGGGAAGGAGAGGATAATGGTGTGGGCCAGGCGTCATTCAAGCAAGTATCGCCTTACCGGGAAGCAAACGACATAAAAGCTAAGTTGCCAAAGTTTGAGCAATTAGTTTTAAAATTTTTTAGTTATCTTCCTTGAACGACCGTGCTTTGTATGGAAAACCTGTGCGCGGAGGAACCAACTCGTAGCTAGTTGCACCCTTACTTTGTTTCGAGTCCGCTCAACAACTTAAGTGTGCCGCGACTAGTTGCGACAAGGTTTCTTGTCGGTGGCGGCACCGCCAGCAGGCTGCTGACGTTCCACACTCAGCGCTCGCGGCAAGGGTGCCTGCGCCGGCAAGTTTCCTGAAAGCGTAGGGTAAAAACATACAAAGGATGGAATCAAGTAAAGGAAATAACATAGCAATTGATACCCAAAATAAAGTTATATTACAAGAGAACTTGTCGCAGCTCTAATAAATTGTTCTCGTAACATGATCAGCAGCGGCAAGAAAAGGAGGAAACAGGCGGCCTAGTCTACGTGATCGCCGTTGACCCTCCTGACTTCATTCACCTTGTCCACAATGGGTGCGACAAGGGCCTGGCGCTTCGGATCGGCATCGGCGGCAGCTTCTTGAGGACATTGGTGAAGTTGATGCCTGGGTTGCGGAAGGCCACCTTCACCAACACCTTCTGCAGAACCCTCACGCAGATCGTGCGCGACTCGTCGGCCAGCTGCTTTGGGATCCTTTCCCGGAGTCGCTGGAGAGCCGTCGCCACGCCCTTGAAGAACAAAGTGAGCTTGGCGCTAGGATGGAGGTTCTCATCGGTGGAATACCCGAAATCCTCCATCCCCAGCTCCTCCAGCTCCTTGTCGATGACTGCGGCGATATTCACGAGACCCTCCATCCAGAGCTCCACAGTCTCCCTGAGGCTGTTCTGGGTGACAACAGCACTCGCTAGCAGCTCCTCGTTGGCCTTGATCTCCTCCTTCAAGGCCACCTCCCGCTCCTTGGCGCCGTCCAGCGTCCTGGTCAGAGTGGCCAGCTTCAGCTCGAGATCTGCGTTGGAGTCCTTGGCGGCGCTGAGCTCCTTACCCTTCTCGACGAGACGACCCTGCAGCTCACCATGGGCAAGGGCGTCCTTCTCGCGCTCACGCTGGAGCGTGACAAGCTCTTCATTCCTCGCCTTGAGATCGGCCTCTAGCTGCGCCACCTTCGTCTCCAACTCCTTCTTGGCGGCCTCAGCAGCTGCGGCAGCATCCTTTGCCTCCTTGAGAGCCCCGCCAAGTGTCTGCTCCTCCTCATAGCTGTCCAGATTGACTTTCCGCTGCGTCAACTCACCTTCCCGCGTGGACAGCTCCTCGACGGCAAGTCGATGTTGCTCTTCAGCTTCAGCCTTCTCGAGGAGGAAGGCTTTCCGCGTCTCGACGAGCTGTGCCCGCTCCTATGCAATGGACCGGAAGGCTTCTTGATTGCGGCTCCGGAGCTCTTCTGCGTGCTTCTCAATATCCACTCCCGCCTGCGCGACAAGCGCTTCCCGAGATTCCAGCTTGGCTTGTCGGGCGTGGTAGAGTGACAGCAGCCTCCGCAGCAGCTGTTCCTCCTCAGTCTCGCCGCCGCTGCTGCTTGGCACGTCGACCAGTGTCAACCCAGCGGAGGCAAGCACTTCTCCGTCAAAGACTTCTCCTTCAACCGGCGCCCTGGAGCTTGAAGCCCGGGGGAGCTTGATGAAGACACCGTCGCCGGCCTTCAAGTAGGCGCTGGGCTGGGGCTCTTCGGAGCCTGGCACTGCATCAGCGGCGGAGGGATCGGCGGTCGGTGTAGCGCCTTGCGCTCCTGCGGCCCCAGGGTCGTCAGTGCGATCGCCGGACCCCTCGCCAGCTCCTGCGCCAGCAGCTTTGGCGGCCTCTTCGCCGGCAGGATCATCAGCGCCGGCCTCTTCTTCGGTGGCGGCAGCGTCATCAGTGTTGCCGCGCGCGTCTCCTCGCCGGTGGCTTCGGTCTCCATCGGCTCCGTTGAAGGAGGATCTGAAGGCCGGAAGAGGGAGAAAAATCAAGCAAATATCCAAAAAGAAAAACAAAAAAAGAATAACCCAAGGGAAGTTGTCAAGCAGGAGGATTACCTGTGCTGGGCTCTTCAGCCATGGGCTCCACCACCGGGGTGTTGCTGGTACTGCCCCTTGCCGGAGACTCTTCCCTTGCCGGAGAACCGTCCCTTGCCGGAGACCTCTCCCTTGCCGGAGAGCGCTCCCTTGCCAGGGAATCTTCCCTTGGCGGCGTAGTCGAAGCAGATAGCGTCTCAGGGGCAGCTTCCGGACGCTCCTAGTGAAGCTGTTCTACTCCTACACAAACAAGAAGACAGATGTCAGCAAATAAAGAGCACCCATGCGCGCATAACAGCAAAAAGTGAACCATATACTTATCTTTGGGGGCTCTTATTTGGGGAGCTCTTGTTGAGGCTGCTTTGGGGAAGGGTTGCCGGGTCCGGCAAGGTGGTCTCGGGCGCGCCTCCTGCCGTCACGGTGGGCTCGTCCTCGATGAAGATCACTGGAGCCCTGGCTCTCTTCGCCACTCTCTGGGTCAGAGTCCTGAAAAGGAACAAGGTTCAGAGTCAAGCAAATCAGATACAAGATAAAAACAGCAAGGATTGAAGAACTACAAGTACAGCAAAGAGTCTTACTCTTCTTCCTCCTCGCTAGAGCTGAGCGCGGAAAGGTCGAAGTCCGACCCTCTTTCGGCGCGACGAGGCGGAGGAGTAGGCTCCCTCGACCGCTTGGCGGGGGCAGCGGCAAGACCAGAAGCGGCGGTCCGAGAGGACCCCACTCCAGTTGCCGCAGAAGCGTGAGGCGCTCCCGCGGTAGCAGTGCTTGTCGTGGTGGAGCGTGTCCCGCGGCGCGGCGGCTGTTGACCCATCTGCCGCCCTGCTACATCCCCGGTCCTGCGGAGACGCCTTCTTGGTGGAGCTGGGGGCTGCGCTGGGGGCTGCACTGGGGGCTCTGCCTGCGGCAAGCCGCTTGAAGATGGCCGGCCGCTCGCATCCTCAGCGGGCTCGCTCGATTCGGCTTCAGGATCAGCAAGCTCCCCCTCCCCGGCAAGCTCTCCGGTAAGCTCATCTCGATCGGCAAGGCTTGCCGCCTCTGCCGCCTCTGCCTCCTCCACAGTGAATCCAAACTCACCCGCGGCAGCGGCTGCCGCCGCCTCTTCCGCCCTAGTGGCGATGCACCGCATCTCATCATCGGTGGTGTCGTGGGTGAGGAGCTTCTGTTCGTCGGCATGGACCGCCACCTCCACCAGGCCGTCGAAGAACTGCTGCACAACGTCGTCCGCAGGCTCTTGCCAAGTGGGGACAAGACCATGCGAGTCGCACAACGGCATCATTGCACGGATGCGGTCGAGCGAGGAGTTGTTGCACAATGGAATGACACCCGCCGGCAACCTGAACCATTCGGGATGCTTTGGGTCGTGCTTGAACAACTCCTTGAGCATCGCATCCAGCTCCAGCACAGTGAAATTGAAGTTGAGGCCTGGACGCAGCCTCATGATATCCGCCGGACCCCTGAATTCCCAGGCGGGTCTCCTCCTCTCTTGATGTAGGGTGGAACCCTAATTCGTCGATCTTTCACGTTTGGAGGGGATCCTACGGAGGAAACACGAAGAACACGTGGAAGCACGAGGGGAAACACGGGGAAAACGAGAGAGAATCACTCAACCAACAAGGAATCGATCACACAAGTGCTAGATCAACATACACACATGAGATCCACAAGATACATAGTCAACTAGGGTAAGGATACAAAGGAACCGTTCATCTCCAAGAGGAGGCCTTGATGTTCTTCCCTAGATAGGGGTCTTGAATCCGCAGGGGGATCTTCTCCGAAGGAGGTCCTGATCTCCGAGGAGAAGCAACCGAGTGGATGAGCAAAGGCTCTCACACAAATATGAGCTAATCCAATGCTAAGTCTCAAAGTGAGGAGATGGGGTCCTATATATAGAGTTGGGGCGAAGGGTACATGGGCTCAGCCCAACACGCCTGTAGCAGGCGGAGGCGGATGATCCGGACGAGGTCCGGATGATCCGGGTGGAGGCCCGGATGAGCCGGATGGTCGGCTGGTGGTCGTGCAGGGCCGGATGTCCGGCTGGAGGTCCGGATGTCTGGGCCGTGTCCGGATGATCCGGGACGGGGTCCGGATGATCCGGCTTCAGGGTGGTGCTTCTGTTGCCTTCGGTTGAATTAGCCGGATCGTCCGGACCGGGGTCCGGATCGTCCGGGCTCTGTCCGGATCGTCCGGGCCGCCGTCCGGATCGTCCGCCACCTGATCCTTGGTGCTTTTTCCTCTCCGTCTTCTCGCATGTCTTCCGCTTCCGGTTCTCCTTGCTTCCTAGCCTCTTCATGGTTGACTCCTTGGTACCTGAGTATGCATAGCATTTCCGTTTGAGGTAGTAACCATGTCTCATGTGAACCGAAAGGGAATTGTGAGAGGAGTGATGTCACCTCGGTTTCAAGAGCTCTTGCACGTGCTCGAGTCATAGGTCCTTCTGGGGTTGGATGTGTTGATGTAGAGTCCATGGGGATGATGGAAGGATGCTCCGCATCATATCCCCTCCCTTCGAAAGGATCCGTCCTCGGATCTAGATCTTCATCACCATGGAAAGGCGAGAGGTCTTTGACGTTGAAGGTGTCGCTCACGTTGTACTTGTTGCTTGGTAGGTCGAGCTTGTAGGCGTTGTTGTTGTAGCGTGCTAACACCTTGAAGGGTCCATTGGCTCGAGGTAGAAGTTTGGACTTGCGTTCGTTGGGGAAGCGTTCCTTGCGAAGGTGTAGCCACACGAGATCGCCCATGTTGAAAATCATGGGTTGCTTGTTGATGTTGAGCTTGGTCGCTAGTCGTTGTACTTGGCGCTCGATGGTATTTCTTGTATCTTCATGCATCTTCTTGATGTAGTTTGCATGGGCACTTGCGTCGAGGTTGGTGCGCTCTTGTAGAGGTAGAGGTAGAATGTCCAATGGGGACAATGGGTTGAAGCCGTAGACGGCCTCGAAGGGGGACTTGCCGGTCGTCGAATGTCTTGCGCGGTTGTAGGCGTACTCGGCGATGGGTATACACGCCTCCCACTCCTTGATGTTCTTCTTGATCAACACGCAAAGTAGAGTGGAGAGCGTTCGGTTTGTCACCTCCGTTTGGCCGTCGGTTTGAGGATGGTATGTGGATGAGAAGAAGAGCTTGATTCCGAGCTTGGCGCATAGTGTCTTCCAAAAGTAACTCAAGAACTTGACGTCGCGGTCGGAGACGATTGTCTTTGGTACTCCATGGAGGCGCACGATTTCCCTACAAAAGAGATTTGCAATATGTGAAGCATCGTCTACCTTGTTGCAAGGAATGAAATATGCCATTTTAGAAAATCTATCCACAACAACAAACACGGAATCCTTTCCATTTTGAGTTCTAGGCAAACCAAGTACAAAGTCCATGCTAATGTCTTCCCAAGGTTGATAAGGAATAGGAAGAGGCATGTAAAGACCATGAGATTGAGCTTTTGACTTAACTTTGCGGCATGTTGATCATCGGGTGGTGAAGCGTGAGACGTCTCGAAACATCTTTGGCCAAAAGTAGTTCTTGGAGAGCGTGGCGAAGGTCTTGTCGCGTCCAAAGTGTCCCATGAGTCCACCGCCATGAGCCTCTTGCAAAAGGAGCAAACGAAGAGAAGACTCGGGTATGCATAGTTTGTTAGCTCTCATTAGATAACCATCCTTGAGGTAATATTGTTCCCAAGATGTATGCGTCAAACATTTAGCATAATGAGGTGCAAAAGATGGATCACTAGCATACAAATCTTTGATGTGCTCAAAACCAATAACATTCAACTCAAGTTTGGTGACAAGCGTGCATATGCGTGAAAGTGCATCGGCAACTACATTTTCCTTGCCCTTAATGTACTTGATCACATATGGGAAAGATTCAATAAATTCACTCCATTTGGCATGACGCTTGTTTAATTTAGTTTGACCTTTCAAGTACTTAAGCGTTTCATGATCGGTATGGATGACAAACTCATCAGGTCTAAGATAATGTTCCCAAACATGTAGCACACGCACTAAAGCATACAATTCCTTGTCATACACGGGATAGTTAAGTTGAGCACCGGAGAGTTTTTCACTAAAATAAGCAATGACTCATTTTTCTTGCATTAAAACTCCGCCAATTCCGGTACCACTTGCATCACAATGAACCTCAAAAGTTTTGTCAAAATTGGGCAAAGCGAGAATCAAAGCATGAGTAAGCAAAGACTCGAGCTCATCAAAAGCGTTGGATTGCAAAGGTCCCAAAACAAAAGGAGTATTCTTCTTACTCAAAGCATGCAAAGGAGCTGCAATAGTGCTAAAGTTTTTCACAAAGCGGCGATAAAAACCTGCAAGACCAAGGAAACTTCGCACTTGTTGCAAATTGGTGGGTTGGGGCCAATTTTTAATTGCTTTGATCTTAGTTTCATCAACATGGACACCCTTGGAAGAGACAACGAAACCCAAGAAAACCACTTTGTCAATGCCAAAAGTGCATTTTTTTCAAGTTGGCATAAAGACTTTCTTTTCGAAGTGTTTGCAAAACAAGCTTAACATGATCAAGATGCTCTTTCATGGTTTTGCTAAACACAAGAATATCATCGAAGTAAACCACAACAAAGATTCCAATGTATGGGCGAAGTACATGATGCATGAGACGCACAAAAGTTCCGGGAGCTTCCGACAAACCCATAGGCATAACCAACCATTCATATAAGCCAAATTTTGTTTTGAAAGCAGTTTTCCATTCATCACCCTCATGAATGCGGATTTGATAATAGCCACTTTTAAGATCAATTTTTGAGAAAAAGTTGGCTCCACTAAGTTCATCAAGCATATCATCTAAGCGAGGAATGGGATGCCTATAGCGCACGGTAATAGCATTTATAGGTCTACAATCGGAACACAAGCGGAAACTTCCATCGGGTTTAGGCACAAGAATAACGGGAATGGCACAAGGGCTTAAGCTTTCACGTACATGACCGTTGTCGATTAGTTGTTGTACTTGCCGTTGAATCTCATTGGTTTCTTCGGGATTGACACGGTATGGAGCTTTGTTTGGAAGTGGTGCTCCGGGAATGAGGTCAATTCGATGCTCAATGCATCGTAGAGGAGGTAGACCCGGAGGTAGCTCATCGGGGAAAACATCTTGAAATTCCTGCAAAAGAGATTGAAACACCAAAGGTAGCTCATGAGTGGTGTTAGTTTTTGGTTCTCCATCCTTGCACACAAGGACAAAGTGCATCAGACTCGATGGGTTCTCACACACTTCTCTCATCTCATGTTTGGTGGCGAATAGTATGGGGTTTTTCTCTCTAGGCAAAGAGGCGCTCAAATTTGGCTTGTGGCTCTCACTCACTTTTTGTTGGCTCACTTTCTCACTCTTCTCTCTTTGGTTGGTGGCTTGTTTGTCGGCTATCACTTGACTAGGAGACATGGGTCGTAGGACATATTCTTTGCCTTTCATCTTGAAGCTATAGTGGCTTGTACGCCCATTGTGGTAGACACCACGGTCGAATTGCCATGGCCGACCAAGGAGGAGGTGGCAAATGGTCATTGGGACCACATCACACTCCAAAGTGTCCTCATATGCACCGATTTTGAAGGATACTTGGACCGTATGCTCAACTCGTATAGTCTTGGAGTCCTTAGCCATTGAACCTTGTAGGGTTGCGGATGCTTCTTCTTGACCAATTGGATCTTGGAGCATAGTTCTTCGCTTGCCAAGTTGTGGCAACTACCTCCATCGATGATGACCTTGACGGATCGCCCATTGATGCCGGCCTTTGTGTGGAAGATGTGGCATCGTTGGTCTTCTTTCTTGTTGATGTTGAAGTGTCAAGATTTTGGAGACAACAAGAGCGGGGCTTGTATCTTCATCACAAAAGACTTGATCATCTTCATCCTTGTTGATGCGCCGGTGCATGGCCACTTGCTCAATAGCGTCCCTTTCATCTTCACTCATTGAGTCGTAGGTGCCATCGTCGTTTAGTATCATGGTGCGCTTGTTGGTGCATTCATAGGACTTGTGGCCTCGGCCGCCGCAAGTAAAACACTTGAAGGAGCTTGTCTTGATGGTCTCATCGGTTGGAGTAGATGATGAAGCACGCGGCTTGAGGTTGCTTGTAGTGGGAGGAGGACGACTTGAACTTGTAGAAGTTTTCTTGTAAATTGACTTGTCGTCGTTGCTTGGAGAAGTCTTGGTTGACGTCGAAGTTGGAGTAGTTGGTGAAGCTTGGTTGTTGGAGAAGCCGTATGTCTTGGATGAGTACTTGGCATACTTGAAGTCATCTTGCACTTGACGTTCCGCCTTTGTAGCTTGATGCACGAGCTCAATGAGGTTGGAGTAGGGTTGGAATTCAGCGATCTTCTTGATGGGATGGTTGAGTCCATTCAAGAATCGTGCCATTGTTTGCTCATCATCCTCCATGACATTGGCTCGAATCATGGCAATCTCGATTTCCTTGTAGTATTCTTCAACACTCTTTGTTCCTTGCTTGAGGAGTTGTAGCTTCTTGAAGAGATCATGGTTGTAGTAGGTGGGCACAAAGCGTGCTCGCATGTTCATTTGAGCCGAAGTGGTGATGGAGGTTCACCTCTTGCTTGTCGGCGCTCAAGGACTTGTTCCCACCATATGAGCACATAGTCTTGGAACTCAAGTGATGCCATAGCGATCTTCTTCTCTTCCTCATAGTTGTGCAAACGAAAGATTTTGTCGACCTTCAATGCCCATGAGAGGTACTCTTCGGGATCATTGCTTCCATTGAACTTGGGCATTGTGAACTTGAGCTTGCCATAGCGTTGCTCTTCATTGTGTTGTGGGCGATGGTGATGATGATGCCCTTGTCGTGGAGGGTAATCATCCTCATGTTGCTCTTGGCATGGAGGAAGTCCATGATCAACTTGCTCTTGTTGACCTTGAGGTTGAGGTTGAGCTTGAGGAGCTTGTGGAGCTTGACGTTGCGCACGCGGATGGTAGTTCCTCTCTTGTATTTCTTCTCGAAGGGCTTCCTCTTGATTGCGCCTTTCGCGATTGCTGTTGGCGATAGCTCGACTTGATGCTTGTAGGGCATGTTCCGCCTCAAGAGCTTGTTCTTCTCGTTGTTGTTGTTGAAGACGTTGAGCCTCGGCGTCTTGTTGCTCTTGATGTAGGTGCGCTCGTTCTTGTTCTTGTTTGCGACGAAGACGTTGTCGTTCTTGAGCTTGAGCAAACGCCACTTGGTTCGATTGAGGACGAGGAGCTTCTTCATCAACTTGCTCTTGGAGATTCTTGTCGTGTAGCGGGTTGCGAGATGCATGACGGTCTTGACGCGCGGCTCGTTGAAGAGTGTTCGATGACGGTGTACTTGAGTCGGAGAAGGAGTCATCGGAGTGGCGACTTGAGTGGCTCCGTCTTGAGTGCGAGGAAGTAGAATGATGCCGGTTCACCAACAAGGCGCGGAGCTCGTCCATTCTTGCATCGTTCTCTTTCTTGTGCGCGTCGAGCTTGTTGTCGATGCGTTCGCTCATTGCTTGTTGCTCTTGATGGAGAGCTCGTTGTGCGGCAAAGAGGTGGCTCTTGGTGACGTATGATGACTTGTCGTCGTCTTGCTCGATGAAGAGTGGATTTGTAGAAGAACTTGGCCTATCCATCATTTCAAGCAAATTGTGAGTGGTAGAAGGAGAAGAACGAATACCAATGTACCTTTGACCGAAGTTGAAGATGAATCAAGTTCGCTCAAATGCGGACAATGAAATAGCACTATTGGTACCGATCCTTGTCAATTCTCACACCTACATAAGTAAAAGCTTTTGGTGGAGCTTGGTTAGGATGGTGGCACAAAATTGATTGCAATCGTTAGCTTGACTCAAAAATGTTGAATAAGATTCGCAAATTCGCATATGCAACAAGTAGATCAAGCAAGTAGTGGTACACGGAAACACACACGCAAATAGATAAATGGGATTGTGCAAACCAAAGTGAGCCAAAATGTGGAATCCACCAAAATGCTCTTGTTGCACAATACTAGAGAGACGCTAGCACGATTGCACAATAGGCGGATACAGAGCTTGTGCACAACCTACTAGGCAAAAATGCAACGATCTCTATCCCAAGTATGCTATATGTATGGTATTTCGTTGCAATGATCCAAGATGATCTTATATGACAATCTTAATGTTGTATGATGCTATGCTTGTTGCTTATAAGCTTTTTGCTTATCTTTCCTCTTTGCTTAAAAGCTTGAGTGGCTCTTTCTCTTTTGAGCTCTTTTCTTATGTAAACTTCACGAACCAAGATAGCAATTGTGTATGCGATGACAACTTTGTGACACACAAGTTGATTCCGAGATATGCACCACGATGGTATGTATGATATGGTGTATGCAACTAATGTGCACAAGTCACGTTGCCGGCAATTCTCAATGGCTAGTCTCGATGGGTAAGCAACGCAAAAGATGGTCTATGATGGTTATCAATGCAATTGCAAGGTATGACAAAGATGTCATCGAAGTTACCGTCCGTAGCGAATATGAGTAGTCGACGAAGATGAGCGTTTGTTGTCGAAGTCTCACCGTACCTAAATAGCCGAAACACAATAGGACACGGAAATCTCAACTCAAATTCTCGAACTCAAATTCGAACGGTGGTACGGAGGTTGTGTTGCTGGGGTTTGGCAAGTGGAAGTGGTGGTGGATGGGGTGAGGAGGTGGTATGTAGGTGTAGGTGGTGGTGGTGGTGGAAGGGGACTGCAGAACTGCAGCATCATCAGCGGAAGCCGGATGATCCGGGCCAGGAGCCGGATGATCCAGGCACGTCCGGATGATCCGGGTCACGGTCCGGATGATCCGGGCAAGTCAAACTCGCTCGGGAACAGCTCGAAGAACACAGCAAACGGGAGAAATTTGGCGATTTGGGGATTTTGGATGGATTTCGAGGGGGAGAAGGTGGGGAAAAGCAAGATCCACGAGTTACACACCGAATCCACGGATCAAAAACAACAAAACATCATCAAAACCAACAAATCACAAAAAATTTGGGGGTATTTTTGTGGGGATTTTCGGATTTAGGGCGAAAACAACAAAATCAAGCTAGAAAACACGGGTAGGGGCTCCAAAAGCGTGATCAACGTGGCTCATGATACCATATGATGTAGGGTGGAACCCTAATTAAATCGATCTTTCACGTTTGGAGGGATCCTATGGAGGAAACACGAAGAACACGCGGAAGCACGAGGGAAACACGGGAAAGCGAGAGAATCACTCAACCAACAAGGAATCGATCACACAAGTGCTAGATCAACATACACACATGAGATCCACAAGATACATAGTCAACTAGGGTAAGGATACAAAGGAACCGTTCATCTCCAAGAGGAGGCCTTGATGTTCTTCCCTAGATAGGGGTCTTGAATTCGCAGGGGGATCTTCTCCGAAGGAGGTCCTGATCTCCGAGGAGAAGCAACCGAGTGGATGAGCAAAGGCTCTCACACAAATATGAGCTAATCCAATGCTAAGTCTCAAAGTGAGGAGATGGGGTCCTATATATAGAGTTGGGGGCGAAGGGGTACATGGGCTCAGCCCAACACGCTGCCAGCTGGCTGGCGGATGATCCGGACGAGGGTCCAGATGATCCGGGCTGGTCCGGATGATCCGGGTGGAGGCCCGGATGAGCCGGATGGTCGGCTGGTGGTCGTGCAGGGCCGGATGTCCGGCTGGAGGTCCGTATGTCCGGGCCGGGTCCGGATGATCCGGGCCGGGGTCCGGATGATCCGGCTTCAGGGTGGTGCTTCTGTTGCCTTCGGTTGAATTAGCCGGATCGTCCGGACCGGGGTCCGGATCGTCCGGGCTCTGTCCGGATCGTCCGGGCCGCCGTCCGGATTGTCCGGCCACCCTGGTCCTTGGTGCTTTTTCCTCTCCGTCTTCTCGCATGTCTTCCGCTTCCGGTTCTCCTTGCTTCCTAGACTCTTCATGGTTGACTCCTTGGTACCTGAGTATGCATAGCATTTCCGTTTGAGGTAGTAACCATGTCTCATGTGAATCGAAAGGGAATTGTGAGAGGAGTGATGTCACCTCGGTTTCAAGAGCTCTTGCACGTGCTCGAGTCATAGGTCCTTGTGGGGTTGGATGTGTTGATGTAGAGTCCATGGGGATGATGGAAGGATGCTCCGCATCATCTCTTGCAGGGGAGCGATGCGGCGGCGGAGAAAATCTGCGCCTACGGTGCCTACAGTGAGCCCGGCAAGCCTGAGACGCAAGATCCGGGTGTTGGCGATCTTCAGCTTGTCGTCATCCGCGGTCAGAGCGCTCCAATTGCCGCCGCGCACTACTGGGGCTTGGCGCAGGGTGGTGAATGGCTGCGGGTTCTCCTCAACGATCCAGCACCATTCTGCTCTCCACTCCTCCCATTTGCTGCGGAGCTCCCCCTCCAGATACGTCTCCTTGCCGGCTCTCGAGATCCAGGCGATCCCGCCGGCTAAGGGCTCTCCTCTCTCGACCCGGGGCATGAAGTAGTGGCGGAAAAGGGCTATGTTTGGGTGGACTCCGACAAAGTTTTCGCAGAGATGTGCGAAAACCGCCATGGTTAGGACAGCATTGGGGGTGAAATCAAGGAGATGGAACCCGTAGGTGTTCATGATATCAAAGAAGAATTCGGAGAAAGGCGGGCAGAGCCCGCAGTAGAAGAACATCGCAAAGAAGGGATACCCATTTGGGGCCCGTTCCGAAGCGGCGGCGGAGAGTACCTTCGTGCGCGGATGCGCTCGCGTCTCCGTCGACCAGAAGAGGTAGAACCACTCCCGCAGCTCCTTCGCGGTGAGCTCAGGGGGAAAAGTTGCCCGCTCCTTTCGCAGCGCCTCGAGCCGCAGCGCCTTGGCCGACTTCACGCCCTTCCCGGCTTTCGGAGCCATGGCGGAGGTGGTGGGGGAGATCGACGGCGTTGGTGGCGACGGCGGCGATGGGGGGCAGAGCGCTGCTCTCTTTCGGCTTTGGAAGCGGAGGGGAGAGGCGGAGATTTCTAAGATTGGAACCGCAAATGGCGAAGGTGGGGGAACTGCCCCTGTTTCCCCTGCTTATAAAGAGGAGGAGGCGAATGTTACGCTTTCTCCGAATAAAGAATCACCCACGACCTCTCCCACGACGCCGCATTCGACGCGTGCCGTTAAGGGAGAGCGCGTGGATCTGGTCGAATCTGGCGTGACCCAGGCCGCGTGCCGTTGCCTGTTTTGGGCTCAGCCCAACAGCGCTTCGGCACCGTGTGTGGCCCAGGCCCGGGGGCTCCTATCGGTGTACTAAAGTAGGGGTATCTTAGTATCCCGAACCTGTGCACGGGCAGTCGCAGCGCCCCGCGGCAAGGCTTGCCGGGTGACCGCCAAGGTCCTCCGTTGGTTCATTTGGAGCCATTCAAGAACAAAGTGTTTAAGCCGAGAAGACAAGGCCCCGGCAAGAGGAGCTTGCCGGGAAGGTCAAGGCCCCGGCAAGAGGAGCTTGCCGGGAAGGCCAACCAACGCATTTCAAGGAACTTGCCGCGACACGCTGCGCGTCCCGGCAAGACCCGGCGAGCGACAAGCTTCCAGGCGCGACAAGACAACGACTGCCGCAAGACGCTTGCCGCGGCAGGCCACCACTTTGCACCTGCGCTCCAGCACATCCACCAACGTGTCGCCCTGGGGCCGTTCCAGGCGTGCGTGGCAAGAAGCTGTGCAGCTAGCGGTGCGAGGTGCCAAGCGGAGATGACAAGATGGCCATCGTGGCGAGCGGTGGCGCCCCTAACGGTCACTTTTCTACACTGCTTAGGCGACGCAGACGGGCATTTAATGCTTTTGTCCCCTGCCGTCAGGGTTAGGTACGATGCACTATAGAGGTAGCTGTACCAACCGCAATTCCTTTCCGGTTTTGCCCTTGTCTACGTTGCCACCTGTCGGTGACCCCTTGAGCATATAAAAGGAGGCCCATGCGCAACGTAGAAGGGGTTCGAGGCATTCGAAACTAGAACACTCCCACGCTCTGGAGAAAGAACATAATACAACCACAAAGCAGCAGTAGGAGTATCATCTCTTTGGAGAGCTCCGAAGCTGGGTAAAAACCGCTCGCGTGCTTCGCCTCAATCCGCTCTTCGTGCGGTCTCCGCCCCCCACCGGACCGAAAGGGGCTCCGGTCCCATAGGTGTTCATTCCCATGACAGTCATACCTTGCAATTGCATTGATAACCACATGGCCTCACTTTTGCATTGCTTACCCATCGAGACTAGCCTTTGAGTATTGCCGACAACATGACTTGTGCACATTAGTGTTCATACTCCATAGCATACATACCATACCATAGTGGTGCATATCTTGGCATCATCTTTTATGTCACAAAGTTGTCATCGCATACACAATTGCTATCCTGGTTTGCAAAGTTTTGCATGAGAAAAGAGCTCAAAAGTGAAAGAGCCACACAAGCTTTTAAGCAAAGAGGGAAAGATAAGCAATGAGCTTATAAGCAAGAACCATAGCATCATGCTACATTAAGATTGTCATATCCGATCATCTTGGATCATATCACTGAAATACCATACGTATAGCATACTTGGGATAGAGGTTGTTGCATTTTTGCCTAGTAGGTTGTGCACAAGTTACGTATCCTCCTATTGTGCAATTGTGCTAGCGTCTCTCTTGTATTGTGCAACAAGAGAATTTTCATGGATTCCACATTTTGGCTCATTTTTGGTTTGCACAATCCCACTTATCTATTTGCGTGTGTGTTTCTGTGTACCTCTACTTGCTTGGTCTACTTGTTGCATTTGCAAATTTGTGAATCTTTTCCAACATTAGTGAAGCCCACTTACAATTGCATCTAATTTTGTGCCACCATCCTAACCTAGATCCACCATAAGCTTTTACTTGTGTAGGTGTGAGAACCGACAAGAATTGGTACCAATTGTGCTATTTCATTGTCCATATTTGAGTGATCTTGATTCATCTCCAACATTGGTCAAGGTACATTTGGTATAAGTTCTTCTCCTTCTACCACTCACATTTTGCTTGGAATGATGGATAGGCCAAGTACTTCTACCAACCCACTCTTCATCGAGCAAGACGACGACATGTCTTCATTTGTCACCAAGAGCCACCTCTTTGGTGCACAACGGCGTTGCATCAAGAGCAACAAGCAATGACCGACCACATCGACAATCTCGCCACCGACTTGCGACTCTCCGAGCAACGTACAAGGGACTACTTTGACAACAAGCTCGACACGCACAAGCAAGAGAACGATGCACGAATGGACGAGATCCGCGCCTTGTTGGTGAACCGTCCTCCTTCAACTTCTTCATACTCAAGACGGAGCCGCTCAAGTCAACACTCCGACGACACCTTCTCCGGCTCAAGTACACCAACATCAAACACTCTTTGACGATCCACGCGTCAAGACCGTCATGCATCTCGCAATTCTCTACATGACAAGCATTCACAAGAGCAAGTCGACAAGCAAGTACTTCGTCCTCAACCACACCAAGTTGCTTTTGCACAAACTCAAGAATGACAATGTGAACGTCGCCAAGAGGAAGAACGAGCGCGTCCACATCAAGAGGAACAAGACGCTAAGGCTCAACGTCTTCAACAACAACAACATGAAGCGCAAGCTCTTGAGGCACAACGTGCCCTTCAAGAATGAAGTCGAGCCATCGCTAACCGCAATCGAGATCGGTGCAATCAAGAGGAAGCACTTCAAGAAGAAATCCAAGAGCGGAACTACCAACTGCGAGTGCGACGTCAAGTTCCTCAAGCTCCTCCACAAGCCCGACAAGTTCCTCCTCAACCTCAAGTTCAACAAGAGCAAGTTGACCATGGAATTCCTCCACGCCAAGAGCAACATGAGGATGCTTACCCCCCACGTCAAGGGTGTCATCATCACCCTCGACCACAACACAATGAAGAGCAACGCTACGACAAGCTAAAATTCACCATGCCCAAGTTCAATGGAAGCAATGATCCCGAAGAGTACCTATCATGGGCATTGAAGGTCGACAAAATCTTTCGTTTCCACAACTATGAGGAAGAGAAGAAGATCACTATGGCATCCCTAGAGTTCCAAGACTATGTGCTCATATGGTGGGAATAAGTCCTTGAGCGCCGAGAAGCAAGAGGTGAACCACCCATCACCACTTGGGCTCAAATGAAAGATGTCATGCGAGCACGTTTTGTGCCCACCTACTACAACCGCGACCTCTTCAAGAAGCTCCAACTCCTCAAGCAAGGAACAAAGAGTGTTGAAGAATACTACAAGGAAATGGAGATAGCTATAATACGAGCCAATGTCATGGAAGATGATGAGCAAACTATGGCACGCTTCTTGAATGGCCTCAATCATCCCATCAAGAAGATTGACGACTTCCAACCCTACTCCAACCTCATTGAGCTCGTGCACAAGATACCAAGGCAGAACATCAAGTGCAAGATGACTTCAGTACGTCAAGTACTCATCCAAGACCTACGGCTTCTCCAACAACCAAGCTTCAACGACTCCTCCAACTTCTACCTCAACCAAGCCATCTACAAGCAACGACGACAAGTTAAGTTACAAGAAAGCTTCGACAAGCTCAAGTCGTCCTCCTATTACTACAAGCAACTTCAAGCAGCGTGCTTCATCATCTACTCCAACCGATGAGGCCGTCAAGACAAGCTCCTTCAAGTGTTTCACTTGCGGCGGCCGAGGCCAGAAGTCTTTCCAATGCACCAACAAGCGCACCATGATCCTCAACGATGATGGAATCTATGACTCCATGAGTGAAGAGGAAATGGAAGCCCTTGAGCAAGTGGCCATGCACCGGCGCGTGAACGAGGATGAAGATGATCAAGTCTTTTGTGATGAGGATTCGAGCCCCGCTCTCGTTGTCTCCAAAGTCTTGACTCTTCAGCATCAACAAGAAGAAGACCAAAGATGCCACATCTTCCACACAAAGGCCGGCATCAATGGAAGGTCCATCAAGGTGATCATCGATGGAGGTAGTTGTCATAACTTGGCAAGTGAAGAACTATGCTCCAAGCTACAATTGGTCAAGATGGACCTGCACCCCTACAAAGTCCAATGGCTAAGCGATTCCGGCACTATACGAGTTGAGCATACAGTCCATGTCTCCTTCAAGATTGGCGCATATGAGGACACTTTGGAGTGTGATGTCGTCCCGATGTCTGTTTGCCACCTCCTTCTGGGTCGACCATGGCAATTTGACCGAGGCGTCATCCAAAACGGGCGTACCAATCACTATAGCTTCAAGATGAAAGGGAAGGAGTATGTGCTACGACCTATGTCTCCTAGTCAAGTGATAGCCGACAAGCAAGCCACCCATCATGGAGAGAAAAGTGAGAAAGTGATCCACCCAAAAGAGAGTGAGAGCCACAAGCCAAAACCGAGTGCCTCCACGATGAGCGACAAGAAAAACTTAGTCTTATTTGCCACCAAAAGTGAGGTGAGAGAAGTGTGTGAGAACCCATCAAGTGTTGTGCACTTTGTCATTGTGTGCAAGGATGGGGAACCAAAAACTAACACCTCTCACGATCTACCTTTAGTGTTATCTTCGCTTTTGCAGGAATTCCAAGATGTTTTCCCCGACAAGCTACCTGCGGGTCTACCTCCTCTATGAGGCATTGAGCACCGAATCGACCTCATCCCCAGAGCACCCCTACCAAACAAAGCTCCATACCGCGTCAACCCCGAAGAAACTAAGGAGATCCAACGGCAAGTACAACAACTAATCGACAACGGTCATGTACGTGAAAGCTTAAGCCCTTGTGCTGTTCCCGTTATACTTGTGCCCAAGCAAGACGGTAGTTTTCGCATGTGCTCGGATTGTAGACCTATTAATGCTATTACCATTCGTTATAGGCATCCCATTCCTCGCCTAGATTGTATGCTTGATGAACTTAGCGGTGCCATCATTTTCTCAAAAATTGATCTTAAAAGTGGCTATTATCAAATCCGCATACAAGAAGGTGATGAATGGAAAACCACTTTCAAAACCAAATTTGGCTTGTACGAGTGGTTGGTTATGCCCATGGGTTTGTCGGAAGCTCCCGGTACTTTTATGCGTCTTATGCATTTTGTGGAGTATTTGTTGTGGTTTACTTTGATGACATTCTTGTTTTTGGCAAATCTATGAAAGAGCATCTAAAGCATGTTGGGGCTGTTTTGCAAACTTTTCGCAAGGAACGTCTTTATGCCAACATGAAAAGGTGCACATTTGGTGTTGACAAGCTTGTTTTCTTGGGTTTCGTTGTCTCTTCCAAGGGTGTGCATGTTGATGAATCTAAAATTGAGGCAATTAAAACTTGGCCCCAACCCACCAATTTGCAACAAGTGCGTAGCGTTCTTGGCCTTGCGGGTTTTTATCGTCGCTTTGTGAAAGATTTTAGCACTATTGTCGCTCCTTTGCATGCCTTGAGTAAGAAGAATGCTCCTTTTGTTTGGGGATCTTTGAAATCTACCGCTTTTGATGAGCTCAAGTCTTTGCTTACTCATGCTCCGATTCTCGCTTTGCCCAACTTTGACAAAACTTTTGAGGTTCATTACGATGCAAGTGGTACCGGAATTGGCGGAGTTTTGATGCAAGAAAAACGAGCCATTGCATATTTTAGTGAAAAACTCTCCGGTGCTCAACTTAACTATCCCGTCTATGACAAAGAATTGTATGCTTTAGTGCGTGTGCTACATGTTTGGGAACATTATCTTAGACCTCATGAGTTTGTCATACATACCGATTATGAAACGCTTAAGTACTTAAAAGGTCAAGTTGAACAAGCGTCATGCCAAATGGAGTGAATTTATTGAATCTTTCCCCTATGTGATCAAGTACATTAAGGGTAAGGAAAATGTAGTTGCGGATGCACTTTCACGCATATGCACGCTTGTCACTAAACTTGAGTTGAATGTTATTGGCTTTGAGCACATAAAAGACTTGTATGCGAATGATCCTTCCTTTGCTAATCCTTATGCTAAGTGTTTGACGCATACATCTTGGGAATGATATTACATCAAGGATGATTATCTGATGAGAGCTAACAAACTTTGCATACCCGAGTCTTCTCTTCGTTTGCTCCTTTTGCAAGAGGCTCATGGAGGCAGACTCATGGGCCATTTTGGACATGACAAGAGATTCGCCACGCTCTCCAAGAACTACTTTTGGCCGAAGATGTTCCACGACGTCTCACGCTTCACCAACCGATGCTCTACATGTCGCAAAGCTAAGTCTAAAGCTCAATCCCATGGTCTCTACATGCCTCTTTCTATTCCTTATCAACCTTGGGAAGACATTAGCATGGATTTTGTACTTGGTTTGCCTAGAACTCAAAATGGCAAGGATTCCGTGTTTGTTGTTGTCGACCGATTTTCTAAGATGGCACATTTCATTCCTTGCAACAAGATAGACGATGCTTCACATGTTGCCAATCTCTTTTGTAGGGAAATCTTGCGACTCCATGGAGTACCAAAGACAATCATCTCGGACCGCGATGTCAAGTTCTTGAGTTACTTCTGGAAGATGCTATGCGCCAAGCTCGGAATCAAGCTCTTGTTCTCATCCGCATACCATCCTCAAACCGACGGCTAAACGGAGGTGATGAACCATATGCTCTCCACTCTACTAAGCGTGTTGATCAAGAGGAACATCAAAGGAGTGGGAGGAGTGCCTACCGATCACTGAGTACGCCTACAATCGTGCAAGACATTCGACTACCGGCAAGTCCCCCTTCGAGGTCGTCTACTGCTTCAACTCGTCCCCATTGGACATTCTACCTCTTCCACTACAAGAGCGCACCAACCTCGATGCGAGTGCACGAGCATGCTACATCAAGAAGATGCATGAGGATACAAGGCACACCATCGAGCGCCAAGTACAACGACTAGCGTCCAAGCTCAACATCAACAAGCAACCCATGATCTTCAACATTGGCGATCTCGTGTGGCTACACCTTCGCAAGGAACGCTTCCCGAACGAACGCAAGTCAAAACTTCTACCTCGAGCCGACGGACCCTTCAAGGTGCTAGCACGCTACAACAACAACGCCTACAAGATCAACCTCCCACGAGACAAGTACAATGTGAGTGACATCTTCAACATCAAGGACCTCTCGCCATACCATGGTGATGAAACTTTCGATCCGAGGTCGGATCTTTCCCAAGGGGGGGGGGAGATGATGCGGAGCATCCCTCGCTCATCTCCATGGATGTACCTACATCTCCCTCGACACCACTTGGACCCATGACAAGAGCTCGAGCAAAGGCTATCGAAGATAAGGTGAAGTTGCTCCTCTCCGAACTCCCTCTCCCTACTCACGGGACATGGCTACTACCTCATATGGAAACTCTCTGTGTGATCAGGTGCTTGGAGGATAGCCACGGAACAGCTACATACAATGGCCAAGACGACGAGGACACCAAGCGTGAAGGACAAGAAGAAGAGTTGCTTTGGAAACTACAGGCCCCGGACGACCGGCCCAGCCCGGATGTACGACCCCTGGAGGTCGCTACAGCCAAGAGAAGAGAGGCAGGACAGAGCTACAGGCTCTGGACGACCGGAGCAGCCCGGACGTCCGAGCACTCCCAGGCTTCGGACGACCGAGCCCTTCCGGACGTCCGGCCCTTCCCCAACAGAATCGAATCTACGGAATTTTGAGGAAGATCGGACGACCGTGCACCTGCCAACAGAACTGAAACTACAGACATCCGAAGAACTCCGGACGTCCGGGACCCTGCGAGCCTCCGGACGACCGGCGCCCCACGGACGTCCGGACCCTGGCCGCGTCCAGCTGTGGGCTGATGCCCTTGTACCCCTTCACTTCGCCCTCATTTGCACTATGACTATAAAAAGACCTCTCCCACCTCCTAGCTAGGGTCAGCGTTGATTTAGCTCATTTGTGAGATGGAGCCTCGCTCATCCATCCGGATCTACTCCTCGTGAGGGACTGACACCTCCATCCAGAGAAGATCCACCTGGATTCAAGACCTCCTTCCGGAGAAGACCCCATCAATACCTCCTTGAGGGAGTCCCGGATTAGGGGGTCCTCGGACAGCCGGACTATATACTTTGGCCGGACTATTGGACTATGAAGATACAAGATTGAAGACTTCGTCCCATGTCCGGGTGGGACCCTCCTTTGCGTGGAAGGCAAGCTTGCCAATTCGGATATGTAAATTTCCTTCTCCGTAATCGACTCTGTGTAACCCTAGCCCCCTCCGGTGTCTATATAAACCGGAGGGTTTAGTCCGTAGGACAACAACAATCATAATCATAGGCTAGCTTCTAGGGTTTAACCTCTACGATCTCGTGGTAGATCAACTCTTGTAATACTCATATCATCAAGATCAATCAAGCAGGAAGTAGGGTATTACCTCCATCGAGAGGGCCCGAACCTGGGTAAACATTGTGTCCCCGCCTCCTGTTACCATTAGCCTTAGACACACAGTTCGGGACCCCCTACCCGAGATCCGCTGGTTTTGACCCCGACATTGGTGCTTTCATTGAGAGTTCCACTGTGTCGTCACGATAAGGCTTGATGGCTCCTTCAATCATCTGCAACAATGCGATCCAGGGTGAGGTTTTCCTCCCTGGACAGATCTTCGTATTTGGCGGCTTCGCACTGCGGGCCAACTCGCTTGGCCATCTGGAGCATATCGATAGCTACGCCCCTGGCCATCAGGTCAGGTTTGGAAGCCTGAACTACACCGCTGACATCCGCGAAGACTTGATCTTTGACGGATTCAAGCCCATGACAGGTGTGCCGAACAGTCATGAGGAGCATGACCTAGATCTGCCGTCGGACGGTGTTCGGAAGATCACACCTGCGGCCGCCCCAGATCTTAATCCGGAGTAGATCGTGCCATCCGAGGACGGGTGGATGGACCCCGCCACAGAGGCCGCACACTCATCGGCGTTAGAGCCGAACACAGACTTCGCCTCCAATTAGGTCTGTGTCATCGGACCCTCGGACTCGTCTCCAGCCATAGGCTCCGAACCGCATGCATCCGTGCCTATCGAATCTGATTGGGCACCGATCATGGAGTTTACCTTCGCAGATATCTTTCAGCACTCGCCCTTGGGCAACATGCTAAATTCATTAAAGTCTCTCTCCTTGTCAGGAGACTCTTGGCTGAACTATGTCCGCTTGAGTAGGAAGCGGGCGATGAAGAATTTCGTTCCCCACCCACCACCCACTTAATAGCCACTATCGACGACTTAACCGACATGCTTGATGTTGACTCTGAAGACATCAACGGTATGGACGACGATGCAGGAGAAGAACAGGAACCACCGCCTATAGGGTGCTGGATAGCCACCTCATCGTATGATATATATATATATATACATATATATATATATATATATATATATGGTGGACACCCCCAAAGAAAGTGATGGCAATGAGGCAACGGAGGATAATCCCCTTGAGAAGCAATCTAAGCACCGGCGTCATCGGCGCCGCTGTAAGCCTCGTCATAGCAAAAATAGCGATACCGGCACAGGAGACAATAGCACTCTGGATGGTGCCGAAGACGAAAACAATCCTGCCCAGCCAAGCTTCAAGCAAGCCGAACAGGAGGATGGGCACGTTAGCCCTGATAAACAGGCAATGGATGGAGACTCGGAGGATGATAATTACATGCCCCCCTCCAAAGGCGAGGTGAGCCTCGGCGACAAAGAATTCATCGTGCCTGAGGACCCCATCGAGAAGGAGCGCTTCAAGCGCCGACTTACAGCCACTGCAAAAAGCCTGAAGAAAAAGCAGCAACAACTTCAAGCTGATCAAGATCTGCTAACTGATAGATGGACCGAGGTCCTGGCAGCTGAGGAATACGGACTCGAGCGCCCAACCAGAAGTTACCCAAAGTGCAGGTTGTTACCTCGATTCGAGGAGGAGGCCCTAGAGCCTACACTACGAGCGCAGGATGTGGCAGAACGGCCACCCCGTGGCCGAGATAAAGCGGCGTATCAACCCGAACACCAGCCCGCACCCCGTCGCCAAACAAGCAAAAGCACGAAGGCTTGGGGCTACACGCATGACCTGCAAGACAAATTGGAAAACAAAGCAGGACAGTCAAGATCGATCTACGGATCACGGGGGCGCGCCCCAACGCGTGACGACGACCGTCACGCTGGATATACTAAAAACAAATCCGGCCGGGGCAAACACAACAGACCAGACTCATTTGAACTGTGTCGTGACGTAGCTCGGCATAGAGGCGCCGCACACCCCCTATGCTTCACGGATGAAGTAATGGATCATGAATTCCCAGAATGGTTTAAACCCGTGAACATTGAATCATATGATGGTACAACAAACCCCTTGGTAGGGATTGAAGATTTCCTTCTCCACATTCACATGGCACGCGACGATGATCTACATGCCATTGAGTACCTCCCACTAAAACTCAAAGGACCGGCTCGGCATTGGCTGAATAGCCTGCCGGCAAACTCCATTGGTAGTTGGGAGAACCTGGAAGACGCATTCCTTAACAACTTCCAGGGCACTTATGTGTGACCCCCGGATGCTGATGACTTAAGTCATATAACCCAACAACCCGGAGAGTCAGCCAGGAAATTCTGGACTCGGTTCCTAACCAAAAAGAACCAAATTGTCGACTGTCCGGATGCCGAAGCCCTAGCGGCCTTTAAGCATAACATCCACGACGAGTGGATCACCCGACACCTTGGCCAAGAGAAGCCGAAGTCCATGACAACCCTCATGACACTTATGACCCGCTTTTGTGCAGGCAAGGACAGCTGGCTAGCTCGTAGCTACATCACATCAAGAAATCCTGGCACTTCAGATGCCAGAGATAACAACGGCAAGCCCTGACGCAACAGACATAAGCGTCGCAACAATAGCGATAACGCTGAAGACACGGCAGTCAATTCCGGATTCAGTGGCTCTAAGTCCGATCAGCGGAAAAAGCCATTCAAAAGAAACAATCCGGGCCCGTCCAGTCTAGACCGCATACTTGATCGCTCGTGTCAAATCCACGGCACCCCCGATAAACCAGCCAACCACACCAACAGAGAATGATGGGTGTTCAAACAGGCCGGCAAGTTGAATGCCGAAAATAAGGAAAATGGGCTGCATAGAGATCATGACGAGGAGCCCCGGCCGCCGAACACAGGAGGACAGAAGAAATTTCCTCCCCAAGTGAAAACGGTAAACATGATATACGCAACCCATATTCCCAAGCGGGAACGAAAGCGTGCACTAAGGGACGTCTATGCGATGGAGCAAGTCGCCCCAAAGTTCAACCCATGGTCTTCTTTTCCGATCACGTTCGATCGCAGGGACCATCCGACCAGTATCCGTTATGGCGGTTCGGCCACGCTGGTCCTCGACCCCATCATCGACGGATTCCACCTTACAAGAGTGCTTATGGACGGTGGTAGCTGCCTGAACCTGCTCTATCAGGATATAGTGCGCAAAATGGGCATCGATCCCTCAAGGATCAAACCAACCAAAACCACCATTAAAGGTGTCATATCAGGTGTAGAGGCCTGTTGCACAGGCTCAATCACACTGGAAGTAGTCTTCGGATCTCCAGACAACTTCCGAAGTGAGGAGTTAATCTTCGATATCGTCCCCTTCTGCAGCGGCTATCATGCACTGCTCGGACGAACTGCATTCGCCAGATTCAATGCGGTACCGCACTATGCATACCTCAAGCTCAAGATGCTAGGACCTCACGGGGTTATAACAGTCAATGGAAACACAGAGTGCTCCCTCCGTACAGAGGAGCACACTGCGGCCCTCGCAGCAGAGGTATAGAGCAGCCTTCTTAGGCAGACCTCCAATTCGGCAATAAAGCCCCCGGACACCGCCAAGCGAGTCCGGAGTACTCTGCTACAGGATTGTCCGGCATGCCTTGAGCTCGCCTAGTAATTCGGCCTCCGCCCTAGTCCCAGTAAAGCGGAGAAATTCATGCCACGCGCACATAATTACACACTTAAAATACCATGGGCATAGGCGGAGGCACAGTACAATATGGCTCAACCACCCAAGGACCCGTAGACTTTCACCCTTTACTTTCTTTCAGGTCCCTATTTTCTGGAGGCTCCTCTGGTAACCTGACTATTGGACCCATCACGAGACGGAAACACCAAGGAAGCAAGGAGCTTTGACGTACAAAGGAATCCCCAGGTGGTCTCTGATAACAATCATTATACCTGTTTTGCATACCCACACATGGCTCGCCTTTGGTCAGGACATGTCAAATAGTCCTATTTTTGCTTATCGCACTACTTGTATACATACGCCTCGACGTATTACTTAAATAACAATGGGAAATAATGTATAGCGTCAGCTTATTATTACATTTCTTTATCTTTTTCCTTGACTGCTTATTTATTACAAATTGCACCCGTACATTTTGGTACGTTCAGCTCGCCAGGGGCTTCAGTGTACCCCATAACACGGCAAGAAAAGTCCGAACACTTTCGACAATGCGGCACCCCGAACTTATAGCATTATATGCATCAGCTCCGAATCATGTCTTAGGTCAATAGTTGGGTTTGCCCGGCTCCCATGTTTTGCTGCCTTATGTTCCGCTACATCGGCTAAGGTGGCACAGGGAGAACTACTGCGATTGTGTCACGGTTCTTCCGGACGAGCACCTCAGTAGAGAAAGCCGAAAACTGATTGTCATGATGAGGCGAGAGCTGGTCGCTGTTCGAGAGGTCTCAAATCCTTAAAGATTTTTTCCGCTTTGGGCGAGGAATCGGCCTTTTCTGATTTAGGCGTGTATAGCGCCCCAAGTTCGACCTTCCGAATACAAGGGGCTATGCCAAAATTTAAAATTATAGACTTCTATGGCTAAGTGAGAGTGATAAAGCTGTATAGTCCGATTGTCTTGTTCGTTGCGCTAAACACCTCCTTAAAAGGACCAAAAATTTGGATAAAGAGTGGTTAGATTTATTCTGAACACCCCGATACTAGTTACATGGGGGCAGAAGCCGACGACTCGCCAATTCTCAGATTTTATAAACGGCCGCACAGAAGGTAAAATTTGAAATCAACAAGCGTTATATAGTGCAAATGTACTCGTTTTCATATTACAAGATCACATGAGTACATTCATTCAAATATTACATCCTTAGCACATTCTTCCGCCACAAGGCGGGCGTCCTTCAGGACACTGTCATAATACTTTTCGGGGTGGCGGTGCTCCTTGCCCTTCGATGGCCCCTCCGTCACCAGCTTCTCGGCATCCATCTTCGCCCAGTGCACTTTTGCACGGGCGAAGGCCCTGCACGCACCTTCAATGCAGACTGACCACTTTATGGCTTCAAGCCACGGGCAGGCGCTTACAAGCCGTTTCACGAGGCCTAAGTAGCTACTGGGCAAGGGCTCGACAGGCCACATCCGGACTATAAGGTCCTTCATGGCCAGTTAGGCCACCTTGTGCAGTTCGACCAGTTGCTTCAGCTGGTCGCTCAAGGGCATCGGATGTTTGGTCCCAATATATTGAAACCAGAACAACTTCTCCGTCGAGCTCCCTTCTTCGGCCCGGTAGAACTCCGTGGCATCCGATATGCTGCGCGGCAGATCTACGGACGCTCCTGGAGAGCTCCGAATTTGGGTAAGTAAAAGGGAAGTCTCCTTCACATGCTTGCTTTGCATAATGAATGCC
Source organism: Aegilops speltoides (assembly GCA_021437245.1). Lineage (NCBI taxonomy): Eukaryota > Viridiplantae > Streptophyta > Magnoliopsida > Poales > Poaceae > Aegilops > Aegilops speltoides. The sequence continues at coordinate 175,757,297 of CM038144.1, read as the reverse complement.
TTACCGCCGCTATCTTCTTGGCCGCCTGAATCTCCTAGAGGGCCCTTTGGGCGTCTTAGATTCACGCTCCAAGGACTCGTATTTTTTGACGAAATCCTGGAGCTCTTGTTGGACCTCGTCGACCCGGGCCTCTTGCTTCTCGCGCTCGGTGCGCTCCTTGGCCACTTTGTCTTCGGCCTCGGACAACGCCTTCTTAAGGGCCGCCACTTCGGTCATTGTCCCTATTAAAATTCATGACGCTTCTATTAGCATGAATAATTTTCCTTTATAAAACATACAAACGGGGTATTGTGTACCTTTGTTTTCCTCGAGCTGCCTCTTCACCAGGCCGAGCTCTTCCTCGTTCCGCTCCAGGTCCCGCTTCAGCCCGGAGACCTCCGCAGTATGAGCGGCAGTGGCCAGCAGCTACGCCTGCTTATTCGCATAGACATATTCTGATTAGACTCCTGCGGATGTTATTTGATCCTCTGTTCGACCTTTCTTTCCGAACACCAAATGGAGCATCAGGGGCTACTGTCTAACTGTGATACTTTCTTACAATTTTATTACTTACCTCAAAGCCTGTTAGGAGGCTGACGCATGCTTCGGTCAATCCGCTTTTGGCGGACCGGACCTTCTCAATCACCGTACTCATGATGGTGTGGTGCTCTTCGTCAATGGAAGCGCCGCGAAGCGCTTCCAGCAAGTTGTCCGATGCCTCTGGATGGACAGAGGTCATCGGCACAGGTGGCTCACCCCCCTTAGTGAGGGGCTGCCTGCCTGAATCCGGAACCACTAGAGGTTCCGGCGCAGTATCCGGCTGGGGGCCAAACTTGTTGCGGTCCCCGTCATCAAAATCCATGGGGTGTCTTCCCCCCCATGTGCCCGGCATCTGGGATTTCGCCTTGGGGCGTCTCCAGAACAGTCTCCCCCTGGTCCGGTATCCTCTGAGACAGCACCTTGGTGTCATCTGTGGGCCGGGGGGAGGTAGCCGTCGGGAGTGAATCGTTGTTCATCGCCGACTGGCCCAAAGACCCATCCGAGGAGGATACGTTGATGTGCGATTTGGCCGGACTACACAATCATATTTGAAATGATAAGAAGCAATAAAGCAATACATACCGGAAGTATTATAGTGTCCGGATACTTACGACTTCACCAGGGGCTTGTCCCTAGGCAACCACTCCTCATCGCTGTAGGCGGCTGTGGTGGAGTGGTCCGGAGGGAGGGTCTTTCCCTTCTTGGAACCTTCGGCCTCCCCAAATGGGGCGACCTTCCTTTTCCTTTCCCCCCGGTTGGGGGGGGGAGGCCTTTCCTCTTTCTCCTCCTCGTTTTCGTTGGAGAAGCATGCCTCAGTGTCTTCGGACGATGAGTCTGATACAACCTTGCGCCGGAGACCCTTCTTGGTCCTCGTGGCCTTCTTCTTGGCCTTCTTCTCCGGCACCTCATAGGGCGCCGGAAACAGCATCTTCGTTAAGAGAGCCGTTGCTGGATCTTCAGGTAGTGGAGTTGGACAGTCAATCTGCTCCGCTATCGCTACCCAGTCCTGTTAAATTGGCGTGGAGGCTTAGATTCCTCCCACGAATATACTGGGGAAAGAAACATCTTGCAAAATATAAAGAGCTTACTGGATTGGTGGGGCTTTTTGTGCTAAGTCCGCGATCCTTGGTTATGGGAGGAGGTACCTCGGCGGCCTTGAACAGCACCTTCCAGACATCTTTGTGTGTCGTATCGAAGAGCTCTCGCAGCGTCTCGTGTTCGGCTGGGTCAAACTCCCACATATTGAAAGCCCATCTTTGACACAGAAGGATCCGACGGAAGAGCATGACCAGGACCACGTTGACAAGCTTGATTCTTGCTTATCATATTTATACAGGTCTGGAGTCCGGTCAGCTCCACCGATGAGCCCCAGGCTAAGCCCTTCTCTTTCTAGGAGGTGAGCCGCATGGGGATGCCAGATCGAAACTCGGGGGCCGTCGCCCAGTTGGTGTCGTGCGGCTCGGTGATGTAGAACCACCCCGATTGTCACCCCGTCACGGTCTCCACAAAGGAGCCTTCGGGCCAGGTGACATTGGGCATCTTGCCCACCATGGCGCCTCCGCACTCCGCTTGCTGGCCGACCACCACCTTTGGCTTCATGTTGAAGGTCTTCAGCCATAGGCCGAAGTGGGGCGTAATGCAGAGGAAGGCCTCGCACACGACGATAAATGTCGAGATGTTGAGGATGAAATTGGGGGCCAGATCATGGAAGTCCAGCCCGTAGTAAAACGTGATCCTACGGACAAATGGGTGGAGGGGGAATCCCAGTCCGTGGACAAAGTGAGAGAGAAACACTACCCTCTCCTGAAATTCCGGGGTAGGGATGATCTGCCCTTCGGTAGGGAGCCGGTGCGCGATGTCTGCGGCCAGGTATCCGGCCTCCCGAAGCTTCGTGATGTCCTCCTCCTTAACGGAGGAGGCCATCCACTTGCCACCCGCTCCGGACATGCTTGGAATGACTTTGCGAAGAAGGAGAAAGCTTGGGCGCTAGATCTCGAGCAAGGGGAAATGGATGAGCAGAGGAAGAAGAAGGCGTGGGTGGAGAAAAGGTGAATCCTTATCTCTTTATAAAGGCGGTAGAAACCATGCGCCTCCCCACTTGCCCCGTAAACTCCCTTATTCCCCAAGCGTCGTGTTGATGGCGCGGTTGGGTTACCCACACCCGTATTGATGAGAATCCCGTGATAAGGGGACACGATCTCTACTTCGACAAGACGTGCCAGGGAAACCACCTCGCAATATGTGTAGCAGCTGGTTGAGAAAAACGGTTCGAATAATGACCGGGCCATGGCATGATGCCATGCTGTGAAAAGTGGTCAGCAGATTAGATTGGTGGAATATTGTACTCTCTACGGTGGTATGTGGAATTTGTTTTGCAGAGCCAGACATGATCCTTGTGTTTAAAATCTTCTATGGAGTATTCGGAGAAGGAACCTGCCTTGCAATGCCGAAGACAATCTGCGCGCCGGACTCATCGTCATTGAAGCCTGGTTCAGGGGCTATTGAGGGAGTCCCGCATTAGGGTGTCCTCGGACAGCCGGACTATATACTTTGGCCGGACTGTTGGACTATGAAGATACAAGATTGAAGACTTCGTCCCGTGTCCGGGTGGGACTCTCCTTTGCATGGAAGGCAATCTTGGCAATTCGGATATGTAGATTTCCTTCTCTGTAACCGACTCTGTGTAACCCTAGCCCCTCCCGTGTCTATATAAACTGGAGGGTTTAGTCCGTAGGACAACAACAATCATAATCATAGGCTAGCTTCTAGGGTTTAGCCTCTACGATCTCGTGATAGATCAACTCTTGTAATACTCATATCATCAAGATCAATCAAGTAGGAAGTAGGGTATTACCTCCATCGAGAGGGCCCGAACCTGGGTAAACATTGTGTCCCCCGCCTCCTGTTACCATTAGCCTTAGACGCACATTTCGGGACCCCCTACCCGAGATCCGCCAGTTTTGACACCGACACTCCTCACGGAGAAGAATCGGTTACCCTTTTGTATCGTCCTTTGTTGGACACGGATCTTGTATCTCTACTTGTGTTTCAATGATCTAGCGCATGTGTGATCATATTCTCGTTGGTTGAGTGTTTTCCTCTTGTGTTTCCCCATTTTCTCTCGTTCCCCTCCTCGTGTTCTTCGTGTTCCTTGTAGGGATCCTCTCCAAACATGAAAGATCGACCCCTAGGGTTCCGCCCTACATCATAGTATTCTTCTTCTAACTTTCTTGTTTCCCATTTTGCAGATTTCATTTACTTCACGGAAGCTTGCATGTATGGAGTGCTTCTTTTCCCTTTTTGTTTTTATTCTATATCGATGAACAATGTGGAACTTGTTATATGGATGGATAGGTGTTGGATGAACAATGTGAAACTATTGTAATATGTATGGCTGGAACTATGTGCTGGTTATGTAGGTATATATGATGAAACTTGTGTGTTGGATATGTTTGCTGTGAAATTTGTGTGTTCAAACTTGTGTGTTCAAATTGCATGAATCTAAGAAAAAATAGGAAAAAGGGGCTATACAGGCTCTTTGCCGTCCGCTGGCAGACAACAAAGAGATTTGCCTTCAGCCAGCAGACGGCAAAGCTACCACGTGGCAGCTACCTGTGCAACCTAGGGGTTGGCCTATTTGGTTACTTTGCCGTCCGCCGGCTAACGATAAAGATGAAATGGTCTTTGTCGTCAGCCAGTTGACGGCAAAGCGCACCGTTAACCCCCTAACGGCCATATGCTGCCACGTCTTCCGTCCAAGTCCTTTGCCGTGGGCTGGCGGACGACAAAGACCATATCACCTTTGTCGTCTGCTAGCGGACGGCAACCAACCCTTTGCCATAGCCTATTCAGCCGGACCTATTGCCGTCTGCTAACGGATGGCAAAGGCCTTTGCCGTCCGCCAGGCATGCCTTTGCCATCAGCCATGGCGAACGGCAAAGTGCCTAATTCCTGTAATGGTAGCCCCTCTAATCAAATAAGTAAAAATTTGGTGTCTAATTCATCATATAATATTTGTGCTTGGCAGAATGAATTTCACACATGACTTGATTTTGTTGGTCGAATGGTTTATATGAGCAGGAGATAATCTTCTTAAACTGACCATAAAAACATTTAGAATAGTTCGTTACTTGTGTTACTTAGTTGTGTTATCTATCCCATCTATTGTTCATGGAACATAACCTCAAAATCTGCACATAATATTCCAAGGTCTCCATCACGACATGTCATGTAAATCTCAAAAAGTGAGTTGACTAATTTCCATGTGATGTGTAAGTTATTAGTGGCCATTTTTTAACCATCCAGTTTGAGTTCACTTCGGGCAGGTAGACTTGTAGAATATGACACTTTCAAGATTTTTTGATTATGTGATGTAGCAACGTCAAATGTGGTAGAAAATGCATTCATGGTTCGTGCGAAAAAAGGCAAAAGCTTTGCCTCTGTTTATACTAACCATTAGTTTAGGATAGTATTCACAGATCTATGTTGCATTAGGTTTTTTTAAACTCTTTACGGCAGCTGGTTTGTGCATAATCTACAGTGATGGTTTTACTGATTTGACTTACATGTTGTTTGTTCTAAAAAAAATAAAATATATATGCATGTGAATGGTGGGCATGCCTGAATGTTTTCCCGCTAAAGAAACAAGATACAATTGAAACTTATGGAACCCTTTATCCAACTTCTAGCTTTTTGCCAGGGGCTGAGGTAGGAAATTTACAAATCACAAGCAACCATATTGTGCATCTTGATTAGGCCATCAAGAGAGCAAATTTCCGCAAATTCCTGTTCTCAAAAAAGTTGCTCACTTTCAGAAGTATTAGCTATTGGATAATGTTATGTGTGTCTGCGAAAGTCTTTATTTATTTTGGTCTGTGCATATGTGAGAGGTCTAAACTTGAGGGGGGTGATTGATATTGTCATTTGTGTGAAGGTGTGCTTAACAAATGCTCTTCTGCTTGGGAACACAGAACTGCATGATTTGCTTCCAATGGTTATGCCTTATATCATGAAAAAGAAAGTGACACCCGGGTAATGGAAGTCATTTTTTCTTCTAAATTTGACAAATTGTCAGTTATGTATGTGCTACTGCAGTGTGCCTTGAAATTGTGTTGTACAAAAGATTGGGATGATTTTCAGAAGATGCAATGATATACTCCCTCCGCCCGGAAATACTTGTCGGAGGAATGGTTGTATCTAGACGTATTTTAATTCTAGATTCATTTATTTTTATGCATTTCTCCGACAGTATTTCCGGACAGAGGGAGTATATGTGTGTAGGATTAGAAGTAGATTGTGGATTGGTATACACAATTATCCTTGATATTTTAATCACCATCCTAAGTTAAGGAAACAAATGCATGTATCCTCTCTTTTTGCTCTATGTCCATGTTTTATTGAAGATTTATGGAAACAAACAATATTCTTGATCATGATGTATGAAAAAAGGTCATCATGTCTCATGTGAATGTGATTGACTTGTCTATCAAGACGAATAGCAAGATAATAAGATCATGCTTGCACGCGACCAAAAACATTCCCTGGCATCTATGTGTGGCTACAACAAAAACAATATTTGTGTGCAGTAGAGCAGGGCCAGGCAACGATGAGAGAGAGAGAGGGAGAGGGAGAGGGGAGGGAAGTGAAGATTTCTGGTGTGGGGTGGAGCCGAGTAGTAAGTAAAACCATGTATAGACGGAAAAAAGCATGCCTTATTATGTGTGGTATCATTTGTTTTCCATAAGAGTGTGAAGCAAACTAAGAAATGAGGGCCTATTCGCATTAGTTTCCATCTTTCACATTTCAAAAGACAAGAATATACTCCCTCCATCCCAAAATAAGTGTCTTAACTTTGTACTAGCTTTAGTACAAAGTTGTACTAAAGTTGAGACACTTATTTTGGGATGGAGGGAGCATTACTTAAGACCTAATGAAAAGAAACATCACAATAGCTAAATGTTAGTCGCCTGAAAGGTCAGTCAATTTTTGCTAGAAGGATGGAGGCACCAGAGGGAAGGAAGAAGCAGCCGCAGCATGGGGCTAGCCGGAGAAGCTTCCTCATGATCTATCATAGGGTGGGAGTGGGGGCGGTGGTGCAAGTTCACCGGAGAAAAAACCGGTGAGGCCCGGGGCTAAGGGATAGCCGGGGACGGCGGCAAGACCGATCGTGTGGGCAGTTGAGGGGAGGGTGGCGAGGCGGTCGCGGGGGCGCCGCAAGCCGCGAGCGGTGGCAGCAGGTGGCCTGTCTGGTGGCAGTAGGCAGCGGGAGGAAGAAGAAGACGGATGCTACAACGATGTGCTAACGTTTGGAGGAAGAAGACATAATCTGGGCAGTTCATTTTTCATCTAATGCTTCTAACTGATCGAGGCCAAATTGACTAGCCCAAATCAAACTCCTGACGATTGACTCTTAGCCATTCCCAAATGACATATTTTCTTACAGTATTTGAGATACATGACATCTTATTTCCTGTAATTTTTCTTTTCTCTAAGCTAATCATATTCTATACGAGTCGAAGGGGCTTTCTTTTTCCATGGCAACACACGGGCAGCAAACTAGTAAATCAATAAGATCAGCCGCCTCGGCAACCGTCGGATGCCGCCCGAAATAGCCATCCGATCTACCGTCCCAGTCAATTGGGTGCCTCCGCAACAGCTAGCTTGTTGCGCTCATGGCTTTGCAACAAGGACCTTGTTGCAAAGGTCCATTGAGATAGCACCACTGCCCCACCATGGCCTGAGTGCCTCGGCCATGGAGCGTTGCCGGCCGCCGGAGTCGTTGCGCCACCACTGAACCAGCACCCCGAAAAGCTACATCTACTCCAGCACGACAATGATGAACTCTCACGCCGGACACTCCTCTGGCAATTTTTGCAACCGAATCTATGTTTCTGAAACATGTGTCGTGTTGCAATGCTTGCCCTTGTACGCTCTAACATGGGGATTCTGCGCTTTCTGCAACAGGGGCTATGTTTCTGAAACAATACCCTTGTTGTAGAAGATAAAATATTCATCGTCGAACATAGACCTTCTTGTTGAAACAATACCCTTGTTTCTGAAACAAGACCTCTGTTACATAAATTTTTGAAACTAGACCCTGTTGCTGAAAGAAAAACTTCACCACCAAACACTCTTTTTCTTTCTAACACAAGATCATTGTTGCAGAAAGCTTCTGAAACAAGACGCTTGTTGCAAAAGAAAAACTAGCTGCATGGGACTTGTCGCCTATGCGAGCGACCGATCGAAATCAATCCGACGGCTACGCAGGCAGCGGATGTTGTGCGTGCATCAACCAGATGAAGGTTAACATTTTCGATACTATTAAGGACAGTAAAACTAAGCCTCTTTCTAGCTCTGTCATGCACTTAACAATTCTGGCCATCGGATCGAGCGTGCTGCACGTTTTTGGCCGTTGGATGCGAGTGGGGCAACTGTCCTTGAGGGTAGCAGCTCCCGTGGAAAACTCGGGTTAATGTGGTTGATTGGGCCATATGCCTCCAGCGGCCAGTAAAGCGTCCATCCATAAAAAAATGCACAAGCGCAATGAAGAGTTAAGTTGTTCCTCTCCCCAACCTATCGATCTCTCCATCTGGAGTCTGGACCAAGAAGATGTCGCTCCCCCTTCCCGACCCCGATTCCAGTAGCCGCTGCCATGACACGGCCTCCTACGGATAGTGCACAACGATGTGGGGGTCGGCCTCGGTAACGATCCCATCGTTTAGCGACTCTGCTTCCTCTACCTCACACACAGTGACGGCGACGAGATGGAGATTCTTGGTGCGAGGGGATCCCCAGAAAACCAAGGAGGTGTGCCCCACCCCCTTCCTGTGGTAAATTGGGCGATGCACTCCTAGTGACTTGGTGAGGGAGTATAAACCGGCAGGATTCCGACGATGGAGAGGGATGCAGTGCCTGAGGACTGGGAGGGAGAGATGAGGGCGATGGATTCGCTGGAAATTCACGCGAATGCCTTCGCCGGTAGCTGTCGATATGGCCGGCACCAGCACGACCATCAACAAAGTTTGGTTGCTCTTTGGCGTCATGAGCACACCCCTTCTGCCTGTTCCATCCTTGCATCTCAGCGTTAAGGGCATGCACTCTCCGCACTCCTGCTCGAATGTCCAACTGTAAGTGCATCTCAATTTTATCAGCGTGTGTTAGGCGAAATGCTAAGTCAAATTTCTTCTTGGATGTTTATCTGAGTACTCTTGATTTTTGAAACTCATGGTCTGCAACTCTGCATATTGTATAGACTTATTACTCGTTATTACAATGCTACAAAAATTGTTCTTCCTTACAGGAACAAAGAAGGAGCTCCTAGCAGAATGTTGGTGGTTTAGGATTATGTGTTATTGGACAAGAGTGATCATCCCATTGAGTATAAATGTTACTTTGATAATCATTTGTAGGATTGTCCCATGAATTATTGTCGCGCAAAAATGATTTATGTCTTGAAGTAGAAATGATGTTCCCTAATTGGTAACAAACTGGAGAAGAATGTCTACATAAACAAAGTATGCAATGTGTCTTTGGCTTTTTCAGTCTGCCATGTTTTAGCTTCATATGAAACAAAATGCCATTCTAATATTGCCTAAATGGGGATGAAGAAGGGGCTCCTAGCAGAGGCCCACGGTGAGACTGCAGTGCGGCCAGGCCAGTCTTTGGAGGCATTATTAAAGCTATTGGTGCTTGCTGGTGAATTTTTCTTGCAGAGGTCGCTCTCATGTTACATTGCAATCTGCCATCTCCAGTACTAGAGCAAATAAAACAGGTAACATTCCATATTTAAACAATTCTGAACATGTTTGATGGCTATGATAGCATATCAGAAATTTTGATTGTCGTGTATGTACTTGAATTAAGACTACAAGATTCTTCTGAACAAGGATTTGTTTAGAATCAAATAATGTGGTGCCCGCATCAAACTAGACATTTGTAGCTCATATGGAAGATTATGTTGTTTTGTCTCTTGATGTCTGGCTTTCCTTCTGATTGTTCTTTTGAACCAGCCCTAACCATATCGGGTTATATTGAGAGTTGAAAAACATCAGGTCATGTGGCTTTGCTTGTCCATTTTTTTACTCAGCTTATGTTCACGCTTTCTTCCACTGAGGCTTCGATAACCCTAATAATCAACGCATTTTTATTGATGAGTTGATTCCTGCCATTACTTAGACAAGCTAAGATATTTTTATTTTCCATGTTTGAATGTTATATGTATCTTAAACACCCATGATGCAGGGTTGTGATGGTAAGCCAAAGCCATATTGGTGAGTGGCTGATAAGACAAAAGGCAGTAAATGCTTATTCAATTTCTTGCTTTTATGTAGGTGGGAAAATCTTAATATGTGATTAATCAGGTGCTAGAAGTGTGGCCTCATCACATTTTTTGGTTTATTTCACTTAAACAACCATGAAGTAGTATATATGTGTATCATCAGCAACCAAGCACCTCATTCTTCAGGTCCGGCATAACGTATTTATGTATGGTTTGCTTTATATTCTATTAGAAGTCAGTATGCCTATAACTTACACTCATGTATTAGATTGTCATCTGTCATCATATTCGATCTTGGATCCCAAAAATAGATGAAATCAACTCAACACAAGACAGAAATATGATTTTTGTATATTGTGAACACTACTATGCCTTTCGAGATGAGATCAAGCAAACTCACACCCTTCCCTTTAATTACGGGTGTATGTACATGGTGCCGTCGTGCTCTGTTCTTAGGTTACATACAAGCAACTAAATTTGTATTTTAACCTTCATGTTTCATGCTACCATACATCTATATGTGCATCAATTCCTATTATATTTATTACAACAACGAGGGGCGGCAGCAGCCCAATGAAAATGTTGTAACTTTCATTCTGCACTGATAGCTGCCATCATACCATGAAGTAGTGTTCCACGTCATTCACAAAAATCAGACCTTTCCATCATTACGATTGATATTTCTCCATTTCAGCTTCTAATTCTTGTAGTTTCCTGGGAATTCTTTCTGAAGATGACTCCTATCCATTCATCAAGTGAAAGCTAGCCGTTCCTCATATGGACATTATTATCTTTGGGGGGGGGGGGGGTTAAGGGATATTTTCATTTGGGTTATTACTTCGTACTTACCAGAATGTATCATATTTTATAAGAAAAAGAAAAACTTTCATGAACAACTTATTTCAATCTATTTTATCATTTCCATATTTTCTCTTATTTTCATGTATGTACACTAATTTCTACCACACTATCATAACAAATTCAAATTTGATGGGCGTGGCAATGCAGGCCATCAGGGTTCTAGTAGAGCTTCATAATCGAGGTGCCTAAGAGCACATATCTTACATTCGAAGTTGATCCCCACAAATTCATGAGAGAGTAGGCTTAATCCCTAGGTGTTGGGGTGGTTTGTATCCTTGTGAGGATGTTCGCATCCTATACAAGTTCTTGTAAATATCTTTCTGCCTTTAACTACATGATCACAATCAACACCACCACCCAAGGTATGTTATTCCATCTTAGAGAAGCTTTACTCCAAGTCATGAGTCAAAGCAACTCGACAAGATGTGAATACATCAAGATTCTTAAACAAAAAATGGTAACCCCATTTTGAGCTTAAACGATGAGTATGACCTATGATCAAGTGATCTCACTTGACTCCTAAGTCAATATACTCTAACATAGGTGACTTTTTCGCCGACCATCTCTAGTTGAAGTTTTCTTGTGTTCTTTTCTGTGCTCTTGCATTTGTCTCATGCATATTTGTTTCTCCTTTCTTTTTCAAAAAAAACTTAATCTAGATTTCTTTTCTATTTGTTCTGCATTCCATGCATCCAATTCATTACAAATCCTTCAGTTAATTCCTTGCAAATCCTTGTGAGATCTTACTTGTCTAGTGAGCTGAGGTGACAAGTGTTTTCTCTGTGATGAACTCGGTCACACCGGTCTCTTGTTTTTGATCTTACCGAATTCTTTCGGTGCAACCGAAGCATACCACTCGGTGCCACCGATTTCACTACAGGAAAGACATTTTGCCATCTGTTCCTGCATTACTCTTGATCCAGCTCCACTCAATGAATCTTGTCCTCTACAAGCATCACATTTACCTTAGTGCTTTGTGCTGTGACTCATGGACCAAACCCATTCACGACAAATTCCAGAAGACCCTTCTTGGAAATTGATGTCAAAGGGGGAGAGAGAGACCACATCAAAGCTTAATCATATCTTTAGGGGAGAGAATACTCAAGGAGAGAGTAATGTTCAAGGATCCCAGATGCTTTGTGTTCAAGAGGAGAGATGCCATATGTCTTCTTGAGGGGAAAGACATGTTCATATGTGCTTATTTGCATCAGCTCTGTTCATTTGTTTCTTTGAGATCTGATTTTGCTCGGATTTTCTGTTCCCTATCTTCTCCCAGTATCCCATGCTGGATTCAGGGGTAGTGAGACATCTAAGGGACGGAAGTCCTTGAATTCATTGCACATCTTTACCTTTGGGGACATGTCTATATTCAATATGGTACTCAGTACTCACTCTCTACATGTCATCCCAGTCTTGGTACTCTTGTGGTTTCTCTTGTTTGCTCTGGCCAGTAGGTGTATCTGTGTTATCTAACCTTGTTTACACAGGTTCATTCCATCCTAAGCCAACTCAAGACCACAAGGTAAGTATATGCATCACAGTCATGTGTATGAGAAATTCTTGCTGATGTACATACTGTTTGCAAGAAGGACTCATGAGCATGAAGGTACATTTCCCATATTCACATCTTTTGCTCTGATGCATATGGCCAAGATACATGTAACACATTGCCTACTCTGTCATGGTTATGCTCTCACATGCTTCTATATTCCATACTCACATGATTGCATACATGTAGGGGGAGCCTATGGTTGTTACTTGTCTTTCCAAAGCTTTACTTGCTATTCTCTATATCTTTATCTAAAGCTTTGATGTATGTTGCCATCAATTACCAAAAAGGGGGAGATTGAAAGCGCAAGTGCTCCGTGGGTGATTTTGGTAATTAATGTCAACATATCTCTTGTTGGACTAACACTTCTACCTACTATGTTTCAGACAAGTTGAACAATGGAGTGGCATGGACTAGAGGATGTGGAACCCCTTCAAGATGCTAAGGACAAAGGATTGGCTCAAGCTCCAAGCACAAGACTCTACATTTTCTATTTTAGTGATCCAAGATCACATTGAGTCTATAGGAAAAGCCAATACTATCAAGGAGGGATGAGGTGTTGCTTAATGCCTTACTTGCTCAAGTGCTTAGTGATATGCTCCAAAGCCCTCAACTACTTTCTCACATCCACATATGTCCTAAACCAAAAGTCAAACTCGGCCCCACCGATTCTTTCTATCCGGCGCCACTGTGTTCAGATGTCTTAGACACTGCCACAAACCCTAGGCAAATCGGTCTCACCGATAGGGATCTCGGTCTCACCGAGATGGGATTGTAATCTCTCTGTGTATTTCCATTACCAAAATCGGTCCCACCGAGTTTGAGAAATCGGTACTACCGAGATTACAATGCAAACTCTCTGTTCCTCTTCGTAACATTTCGGTCTAACCGAAATGAGCGAATCGGTCCTACCGAGTTTGCCTGACCAACTCTCTGGTTAGCTTACCAAAATCGGTCCCACCGAGTTTGTGTAATCGGTCTCACCGAGATTACGTTATGCCCTAACTCTAACTATATCGGTCCTACCGAGTTGCATGTCGGTCCCACCGAAAATCCTAACGGTCACTAGATTTGCTGAATCGGTCCGACCTAGTTTCTCAATTCGGTCCCATCGATATTGGCAAGTTGTGTGTATTGGTTAGATTTTGTGTGGAGGCTATATATACCCCTCCACCTCCTCTTCATTCATGGAGAGAGCCATCAGAACGTGCATGCACTTCCAGCATACATTTTCTGAGAGAGAACCACCTATTCATGTGTTGAGGCCAAGATATTCCATTCCCACCATATGAATCTTGATCTCTAGGCTTCCCCAAGTTTCTTTCGACTCAAATCTTCTTTCCACCAAATCCAAATCCCGTGAGAGAGAGTTGAGTGTTGGGGAGACTATCATTTGAAGCACAAGAGTAAGGAGTTCATCATCAACACACCATTTGTTACTTCTTGGAGAGTGGTGTCCCCGAGATTGGCTAGGTGTCACTTGGGAGCCTCCGACAAGATTGTGGAGTTGAACCAAGGAGTTTGTAAGGGCAAGGAGATTGCCTACTTCGTGAAGATCTACCGCTAGTGAGGCAAGTCCTTCGTGGGCGACGACCATGGTGGGATAGACTAGGTTGCTTCTTCGTGGACCCTTCGTGGGTGGAGCCCTCCGTGGACTCGCGCAACCGTTACCCTTTGTGGGTTGAAGTCGCCATCAACATGGATGTACGATAGCACCTAGAGTGCCTATACTTGATGGAGAGTATTTTCATGAGTGGAAAAATGAGATGCTTGTGATTTTCAATCAATATCATTTGAACAAGTACATTGCTAGCCCTTGTGCACCTCATGTTGATCCTATGCATCCTACCCTTGATGATTCAATTGACATGATTCGCAATCTTAGAACTATTGAACTTATCATTAGAGGCTTGCCTAGAAACTTGATTGGATGTTTGCCTACTCTTAAGTGTGCCTACACCATATGGAAACTTCTTGAGGAATGTTTTCCAAATTACTCCTTGAAAAATCTAGATGCAATTCTCCATAAGTCTATTGCCTTGAGTAAGATGAATTCCAATGATCCTATGTTTGGTGATTGTCTATTTGAGCTTACAAACCTTATGCGTGCCAAAGGAGATGTTGGAATTATTAGTGATATTATTTTCGAAGCTATAAAAATTCATAAACAAGATCATTGTCAAACTCACTCTAACGAATCACCCTCTCTAGGATTTGATCCAGCACATGATGATGTTGAACATCGATACTATGACGAGGATGATGATAGTGACTTTGATCTTGATGATGCAATGAGACACTTTGGTCTTATGGCAAATCTTCGGGGATATGTGGCAGGAGGAAAGGAATGGGTTCTTGATAGTGGATGTATCGATCACATGACCGGAGATAAAGATATGTTTCGTGAGCTTGCTAAAAACGATGGTCCTCGAAAGTATGTCACTTTTGGTGATAACTCAAAGGGTAAGGTGGTTGGTCTCGGTAAGGTGGCCATATCACATGATAGCTCCATACAAAATGTCATGCTCGTTGAATCTCTTGGCTATAACTTACTTTCAGTATCTAGACTTGCTGATTTCGGTTTCAATGTCCTATTTACTGAAGTAGATTGCCAAGTGTTTCATAGAGATAATCATAAAATGTTCTTTACCAGTGTACGTAAAGGTGATCTATATATTGTTGATTTCACTAAAAAGGCTCAACCTAGAACTAGCTTTATTGCCAAATCTTATAAAGGTTGGTTATGGCATAGACGATTAGGTCATGTTGGCATGCAAAACCTTGACAAGCTTATTAAAGGAAATCATATCCTTGGCGTTAACAATGTCATATTTGATAAGGTTAGACTTTGCAGCGCTTGTCAAGCAGGTAAACAGGTTGGAGGAAGGCATCCCGTGAAGAACATCATGACCACAAGGAGGCCACTCGAGCTACTTCACATGGATCTTTTTGGTCCCAACGCCTACAAAAGTCTCGGTGGAAATTCTTTTGGTCTAGTTATAGTTGATGATTTTTCAAGATTTACGTGGGTGTTCTTTCTCAATGATAAATAGCAGGTCCAAAAGATCTTCAAAAACTTTGCTAGGAAGGCCCAAAATCAATTCGAAGTGAAGATCAAGAAGGTTCGCAGCGACAACGGAACGGAGTTCAAGAACACAAATGTGGATACCTTTCTTGACGAAGAAGGTATTTCACATGAGTTCTCGGCTACGTACACACCTCAACAAAATGGAGTTGTTGAGAGGAAGAACCGGACGCTCATCAAAATGGCGAGAACGATGCTTGATGTGTACAAGACGCAGAAGCACTTTTGGGCGGAAGCGGTTGAGACAGCTTGTCATGCAACAAATCGCTTGTATCTTCACAAGATACTCGGCAATATGGCATATGAGCTTCTCACCGGTAACAAACCCCACGTTGGATACTTTTGAGTATTCGGCTCGAAGTGCTACATTCTTGATAAGCATCGTTGTTCTAAATTTGCTCCTAATTCTCATCAAGGTTTCCTACTTGGTTATGGCTCAAACTCTGACACATACCGTGCCTACAACAATTTTACCCGAAAGGTTGAAGAAACGGTAGCTGTGAAGTTTGATGAATCTAACAGCTCGCAAGTAGAGCAATTGCCAATTGATGTAGGAGACAAAGATCCCTCGGAAGCAATCCAAGACTTGTCTATTGGCCAGATTTGTCCAACGGGGGTGAAGGAGAGTACCTCGTCTGTCCAAGTGGAAGCTTCTACCTCACGACAAGGTGAACCGAGAGTTGATACGGTAGCATCCACAAGTGGGACACAACAAGATGAAGAAAACGAGGAAGTGCACCAAGACGAACGTTAACAACCTCCTTCTCCACGACGACAAGAGAACGACAACGTCAACAATGGAGAAGCCCAAGAAGAATAACAAGATGAAGAAGATGTTCAACCAAGATCCAAGCAAAAGCTTTCACGAGTTCGAGCAAGAATTTCTAAAGACCATCCCGTCGAGCAAATCTACAATGATATCCAAACCGGGAGAATCACTCGCTGTAAAACTCGTTTAGCTAACTTTTGTGAACACTATTCATTCATCTCTAGCATTGAACCTATGAAGGTTGAAGAAGCATTGGAAGATCCGGATTGCATAAATGCTATGCATGAAGAGCTACACAACTTTGAGAGAAATCAAGTGTGGCATTGGTTGAGAAGCCCGACAACAACCACAACATCATCGGTACCAAATGGGTGTTTCGCAATAAGCAAGATGAAGATGGACAAGTAGTTCGCAACAAAGCACGTCTCGTCGCCCAAGGCTACACACAAGTCGAAGGTATGGACTATGGTGAGACTTATGCTCCCGTTGTTAGACTTGAGTCCATTCGCATCTTACTTGCCTATGCTAATCACCATGATATCACCTTGTACCAAATGGACATTAAAAGTGCTTTTCTAAATGGTGAAATAGAGGAGGAAGTTTATGTTAAGCAACCTCCTGGCTTTGTTAATCCTAAGAAACCTAATCATGTTTACAAACTTCACAAAGCTCTTTATGGTCTTAAACAAGCTCCTAGAGCATGGTATAAATGCTTGACCAAGTTTCTTATTGAAAAAGGCTTTGAAATTGGAAAAATAGATTCTACTCTTTTTACTAAAAGGGTTAATGGAGAACTATTTGTGTGTCAAATCTATGTTGATGATATTATATTTGGTTCTACTAACCCTCATTTTAGTGAAAAGTTTGGAATGCTAATGTCAGAGAAGTTTGAGATGTCTATCATGAGTGAACTCAAATTCTTTCTTGGTTTGCAAATCAAGCAAACTAAGGTAGGTACCTTTGTCTCTCAAACGAAGTACACCAAGGACTTATTCAAGAAGTTCAATATGCAAGAATGCAAAGGCATGACTACACCCATGCCTACTAGTGGACATCTTGATTTGACCAAAGATGGTGAACCGGTCGATCAAAAGGTTTATCGCTCTATGATTGGTTCATTGTAATATCTATGTGCTTCACGTCCCGATATTATGCTAAGTGTGTGCATGTGCGCACGATATCAAGCTGCTCCTAAAGAATGTCATCTTAAGGCCGTGAAAAGGATAGTGAGATACTTAATCCATACACCAAATTTTGGCATTTGGTATCCAAAGAGGGCCTCCTTCGATCTTGTTGGCTACTCCGACTCGGACTATATCGGTGACAAGGTTGATAGAAAGTCCACTTCGAGTACTTGTCAATTTCTTGGTAGATCTCTTGTATCTTGGTCTCCCAAGAAACAAAACTCGGTATCCTTATCCACCACCGAAGTGGAATACATTGCCGCTGGTTCATGTTGTCCTCAATTACTTTGGATGACCCAAACTCTTAAAGATTATGGGATATATGTGAAACATGTTCCATTACTTTGTGACAATGAAAGTGCTATCAAGATTGCTCACAATCCCGTGCAACACTCTCGAACTAAGCATATTGAAGTTTGTCATCATTTCATTCGAGATCATGTTGTCAAAGGGGACGTTAATCTTAAGCATGTTCGCACCGAAAAGCAATTAGCGGATATATTCACTAAACCACTTGATGAGAAAGTGTTTTGCATGTTAAGAGGTGAATTGAACATCATTGATACCTCAAACTTGGAGTAGGAACTCCATTTGATACATGCAAGGCATGAGCCTATGACTAATCCTCGATATTTCTCTTATGATGATAATCTTATGTCTTGGATATATTTGCACCTTGCATGTTATCTAACCCATGTAGGTACTTGGATGAATCTAAATCTATGAGATTGCAACTCACTCACATCTTGAGCAATCTCTACATCACCAAGTCTCTACACAATGGTGGTTGAAGACAAGGAAGCACGAAACCACTCAAACATATCCTTTGACAAACTTCTTATTGACCTTCATGATTGTCATTTTGGACACACAAGTGCTCTTCCTTGCAAAAACTAACTCATGTAGGTAGATGAACTCAAATTCCAATTGGTGCTCCCAACTCTTAATGAGCTACATCAACCTTGAGCAACCCACATAAGTTCAACTACATGATCACGATCAACACCGCCACCCAAGGTATGTTATTCCGTCTTAGATAAGCTCTACTCCAAGTCATGAGTCAAAGCAACTCGACAAGATGTGAATACATCAAGATGCTTAAACGAAAAATGGTAACCCAATTTTGAGCTTAAACGATGAGTATGACCTATGATCAAGTGATCTCACTTGACTCCTAAGTCAATATACTCTAGCATAGGTGACTTTGTTGCAGACCATCTCTAGATGAAGTTTTCTTGTGTTCTTTTCTGTGCTCTTGCATTTGTCTCATGCATATTTGTTTCTAATTTCTTTTTCAAAAAAAACTTAATCTAAATTTCTTTTCTATTTGTTCTGCATTCCCTGCATCCAATTCATTGCAAATCCTTCAGTTAATTCCTTGCAAATCCTTGTGAGATCTTACTTGTCTAGTGAGCTGAGGTGACAAGTGTTTTCTCTGTGATGGACTCGGTCACATCGGTCTCTTGTTTTCGGTCTAACCGAATTCTTTCGGTGCAACCGAAGCATACCACTCGGTGCCACCGATTTCACTACAGGAAAGACATTTTGCCATCTTTTCCTGCATTACCCTTGATCCAGCTCCACTCAATGAATCTTGTCCTCTACAAGCATCACATTTACCTTAGTGCTTTGTGCTGTGACTCAAGGACCAAACCCATTCACGACAAATTCCAGAAGACCCTTCTTGGAAATTGATGTCAAAGGGGGAGAGAGAGATCACATCAAAGCTTAATCATATCTCTAGGGGGAGAGAATCCTCAAGGAGAGAGTAATGTTCAAGGATCCCAGATGCTTTGTGTTCAAGAGAAGAGATGCCACATGTCTTCTTGAGGGGAAAGACATGTTCATATGTGCTTATTTGCATCAGCTCTGTTCATTTGTTTCTTTGAGCTCTGATTTTGCTCGGATTTTCTGTTCCGTATCTTCTCCCAGTATCCCATGCTAGATTCAGGGGGAGCAAGACATCTAAGGGAAGGAAGTCCTGTAATTCATTGCACATCTTTACCTTTGGGGACATGTCTATATTCAATATGGTACTCAGTACTCACTCTCTACATGTCTTCCCAGTCTTGGTACTCTTGTGGTTTCTCTTGTTTGCTCTGGCTAGTAGGTGTATCTGTGTTATCTAACCTTTTACGCAGGTTCATTCCATCCTAATCCAACTCAAGACCACAAGGTAAGTATATGCATCACAGTCATGTGTATGAGAAATTCTTGCTGATGTACATATTGTTTGCAAGAAGGACTCATGAGCATGAAGGTACATTTCCCATATTCACATCATTTGCTCTCATGCATATGGCCAAGATACATGTAATACATTGCCTACTCTGTCATGGTTATGCTCTCACATGCTTCTATATTCCATACTCACATGATTGCATACATGTAGAGGGAGCCTATGCTTGTTACATGTCTTTCGAAAGCTTTACTTGCTATTCTCTATATATTTATCTAAAGCTTTGATGTATGTTGTCATCAATTACCAAAAAGGGGGAGATTGAAAGCACAAGTGCTCCCTGGGTGATTTTGGTAATTAATGTTCAACAATGGAGTGGCATGGACTAGAGGATGTGGAACCCCTTCAAGATGCTAAGGACAAAGGATTGGCTCAAGCTCCAAGCACAAGACTCTACATTTTCTATTTTAGTGATCCAAGATCACATTGAGTCTATAGGAAAAGTCAATACTATCAAGGAGGGATGAGGTGTTGCTTAATGGCTTACTTGCTCAAGTGCTTAGTGATATGCTCCAAAGCCCTCAACTACTTTCTCACATTCACATATGTCCGAAACCAAAAGTCAAACTCGGCCCACCGATTCTTTCTATCCGGCGCCACCGAGTTCATATGTCTTAGCCAGTGCCACAAACCCTAGGCAAATCGGTCTCACCGATAGGGATCTCGGTCTCACCGAGATGGGATTGTAATCTCTCTGTGTATTTCCAATACCAAAATCGGTCCCACCGAGTTTGACTAATCGGTACTACCGAGGTTACAATGCAAACTCACTGTTCCTCTTCGTAACATTTTGGTCTAACCAAGATGAGCGAATCGGTCCTACCGAGTTTGCCTGACCAACTCTCTGGTTAGCTTATTACCAAAATCGGTCCCACCAAGTTTATGTAATCGGTCTCACCTAGATTACGTTATGCCCTAACCCTAACCATATCGGTCCTACCGAGTTGCATATTGGTCCCACCGAAAATCCTAACGGTCAGTAGACTTGCTGAATCGGTCCAACCGAGTTTCTCAATTCGGTCCCACCGAGATTGGCAAGTTGTGTGTAACGGTTAGATTTTGTGTGGAGGCTATATATACCCTTCCACCTCCTCTTCATTCGTGGAGAGAGCCATCAGAACGTGCCTACACTTCCAGCATACATTTTCTGAGAGAGGACCACCTACTCATGTGTTGAGGCCAAGATATTTCATTCCCAGCATATGAATCTTGATCTCTAGCCTTCCCCTTGTTGCTTTCCAGTCAAATATTCTTTCCACCAAATCCTAATCCTGTGAGAGAGAGTTGAGTGTTGGGGAGACTATCGTTTGAAGCACAAGAGCAAGGAGTTCATCATCAACACACCATTTGTTACTTCTTGGAGAGTGGTGTCTCCTAGATTGGCTAGGTGTCACTTGGGAGCCTCCGACAAGATTGTGGAGTTGAACCAAGGAGTTTGTAAGGGCAAGGAGATCGCCTACTTCGTGAAGATCTACCGCTAGTGAGGCAAGTCCATCGTGGGCGACGGCCATGGTGGGATAGACAAGGTTGCTTCTTCGTGGACCCTTCATGGGTGGAGCCCTCCGTGGACTCGCGCAACCATTACCCTTTGTGGGTTGAAGTCTCCATCAACGTGGATGTACGATAGCACCACCTATCGGAACCACGGCAAAAACATCCATGTCTCCAATTCCGTTTGAATCCTCCAATCCCTTCCCTTTACATTCTTGCAAGTTGCATGCTTTACTTTCCGCTGCTCATATACTCTTTGCATGCTTGCTTGCTATGTATTGTGAGTGTTAAACTTGTGCCTAAACTCCACTTAAACTTAAAGAAGTTAAAAACTGCAACTTTTGGTACTTAGTGTCTAATCACCCCCCCTCTAGACACCTCTTCTCGATCCTTTCAATTGGTATCAGAGCCTTGGTCTCCATTACTTTGGTTTAAACACCATTGGAGGAAGATGGATGAGTCTACAATTGGGAGTCTTAAACATAGAGTGCCTATACTTGATCGAGAGTATTTTCATAGATGAAAAAATGAGATGCTTGTGACTTTCAATCAATATCATTTGAACAAGTACATTGCTAGCCCTTGTGCACCTCATGCTGATCCTATGCATCCTACCCTTGATGAGTCAATTGACATGATTCGCAATCTAAGAATTGTTGAACTTATCATTAGAGGCTTGCCTAGAAACTTGATTGGATGTTTGCCTACTCTTAAGTGTGCCTACACCATATGGAAATTTCTTGAGGAACGTTTTCCAAATTATTCCTTGAAAAATCTAGATGCAATTCTCCATAAGTCTATTGCCTTGAGTAAGATGAATTCCAATGATCCTATGTTTGGTGATTGTCTATTTGAGCTTACAAACCTTATGCGTGCCAAAGGAGATGTTGGAATTATTAGTGATATTATTTCCGAAGCTATAAAAATTTATAAACAAGATCATTGTCAAACTCACTCTAACGAATCACCCTCTCTAGGATTTGATCCACCACATGACGATGTTGAACATGGATACTATGACGAGGATGATGATAGTGACTTTGATCTTTATGATGCAATGAGAAACTTTGGTCTTATGGCAAATCTTAGGGGATATATGGCAGGAGGAAAGGAATGGGTTCTTGATAGTGGATGTATCGATCACATGACTGGAGATAAAGATATGTTTCGTGAGCTTGCTGAAAACGATGGTCCTCGAAAGTATGTCACTTTTGGTGATAACTCAAAGGGTAAGGTGGTTGGTCTCGGTAAGGTGGCCATATCACATGATAGCTCCATACAAAATGTCATGCTCGTTGAATCTCTTGGCTATAACTTAATTTCAGTATCTAGACTTGCTGATTTCGGTTTCTATGTCCTATTTACTGAAGTAGATTGCCAAGTGTTTCGTAGAGATAATCATAAAATGGTCTTTACTAGTGTACGTAGAGGTGATCTATATATTGTTGATTTCACTAAAAAGCTCAACCTAGAACTTGCTTTATTGCTAAATCTTCTAAAGGTTGGTTATGGCATAGACGATTATGTCATGTTGGCATGCAAAACCTTGACAAGCTTATTAAAGGAAATCATATCCTTGGCGTTAACAATGTCATATTTGATAAGGATAGACTTTGCAGCGCTTGTCAAGCGGGTAAACAGGTTGGAGGAAGGCATCCCGTGAAGAACATCATGACCACAAGGAGGCCACTCGAGCTACTTCACATGGATCTTTTTGGTCGCAATGCCTACAAAAGTCTCGGTGGAAATTCTTTTGGTCTAGTTATAGTTGATGATTTTTCAAGATTTACGTGGGTGTTCTTTCTCAATGATAGATAGCAGCTCTAAAAGATCTTCAAAAACTTCACTAGGAAGGCCCAAAATCAATTCCAAGTGAAGATCAAGAAGGATCGCAGCGACAACGGAACGGAGTTCAAGAATGCAAATGTGGATACCTTTCTTGACGAAAAATATATTTCACACGAGTTCTCGGCTACGTACACACCTCAACAAAATGGAGTTGTTGAGAGGAAGAACCGGACGCTCATCGAAATGGCGAGAACGATGCTTGATGAGTACAAGACGCATAAGCACTTTTGGGCGGAAGCGGTTGAGACAGCTTGTCATGCAACAAATCGCTTGTACCTTCAGAAGCTACTCGGCAAGATGGCATACGAGCTTCTCACCGGTAACAAACCCCAAGTTGGATACTTTCGAGTATTCGGCTCGAAGTGCTACATTCTTGATAAGCATCGTCGTTCTAAATTTGCTCCTAAGTCTCATGAAGGTTTCCTACTTGGTTATGGCTCAAACTCTCACACATACCGTGCCTCTAACAATTTTACCCGAAAGTTGAAGAAACGGTAGCTGTGAAGTTTGATGAATCTAACGGCTCGCAAATAGAGCAATTGCCAATTCATGTAGGAGACAAAGATCCCTCGGACTCAGTCCAAGAGTTGTCTATTGGCAAGATTCGTCCAACGGGTGTGAAGGAGAGTACCTCGTCTGTCCAAGTGGAAGCTTCTACCTTACGACAAGGTGAACCGAGAGTTGATATGGAAGCATCCACAAGTGGGACACACCAAGATGAAGAAAACGAGGAAGTGCACCAAGACGAACGTTAACAACCTCCTTCTCCACGACGACAAGAGAACGACAATGTCAACAATGAAGAAGGCCAAGAAGAATAATAAGATGAAGAAGATGTTCAACCAAGATCCAAGCAAAAGCTTTCACGAGTTCGAGCAAGAATTGCTAAAGACCATCCCGTCGAGCAAATCAACAATGATATACAAACCGGGAGAATCACTCGCTGTAAAACTCGTTTAGCTAACTTTTGTGAACACTATTCATTTATCTCTCGCATTGAACCTATGAAGGTTGAAGAAGCATTGGAAGATCCGGATTGGATAAATGCTATGCATGAAGAGCTACACAACTTTGAGAGAAATCAAGTGTGGCATTGGTTGAGAAGCCCGACAACAACCACAACATCACCGGTACCAAATGGGTGTTTCGCAACAAGCAAGATGAAGATGGACAAGTAGTTCGCAACAAAGCACGTCTTGTCGCCCAAGGCTACACACAAGTCGAAGGTATGGACTATGGTGAGACTTATGCTCCTGTTGTTAGACTTGAGTCCATTCGCATCTTACTTGCCTATGCTAATCACCATGATATCACCTTGTACCAAATGGACATTAAAAGTGCTTTTCTAAATGGTGAAATAGAGGAGGAAGTTTATGTTAAGCAACCTCCCGGCTTTGTTAATTCTAATAAACCTAATCATATTTACAAACTTCACAAAGCTCTTTATGGTCTTAAACAAGCTCCTAGAGCATGGTATAAATGCTTGACCAAGTTCCTTATTGAAAAAGGCTCTGAAATTGGAAAAATAGATTCTATTCTTTTTACTAAAAGGGTTAATGGAGAACTATTTGTGTGCCAAATCTATGTTGATGATATTATATTTGGTTCTACTAACCCTCATTTTAGTGGAAATTTTGGAAAGCTAATGTCGGAGAAGTTTGAGATGTCTATGATGAGTGAACTCAAATTATTTCTTGGTTTGCAAATCAAGCAAACTAAGGAAGGTACCTTTGTCTCTCAAACGAAGTACACCAAGGACTTATTCAAGAAGTTCAATATGCAAGAATGCAAAGGTATGACTACACCCATGGCTACTAGTGGACATCTTGATTTGACCAAAGATGGTGAACCGGTCGATCAAAAGGTTTATCGCTCTATGATTGGTTCATTGTTATATCTATGTGCTTCACGTCCCGATATTATGCTAAGTGTGTGCATGTGCGCACGATATCAAGCTGCTCCTAAAGAATGTCAACTTAAGGCCGTGAAAAGGATAGTGAGATACTTAATCCATACACCAAATTTTGGCATTTGGTATCCAAAGAGGGCCTCCTTCGATCTTGTTGGTAATCCGACTCGGACTATACCGGTGACAAGGTTGATAGAAAGTCCACTTCGGGTACTTGTCAATTTCTTCGTAGATCTCTTGTATCTTGGTCTCCCAAGAAACAAAACTCGGTATCCTTATCCACCGTCGAAGTGGAATACATTGCCGCTGGTTCATGTTGTGCTCAATTACTTTGGATGACTCAAACTCTTAAAGATTATGGGATATATGTGAAACATGTTCCATTACTTTGTCACAATGAAAGTGCTATCAATATTGCTCACAATCCCGTGCAACACTCTCGAACTAAGCATATTGAAGTTTGTCATCATTTCATTTGAGATCATGTTGCCAAAGGGGACGTTAATCTTAAGCATGTTCGCACCGAAAAGCAATTAGCGGATATATTCACTAAACCACTTGATGAGAAAGTGTTTTGCAGGTTAAGAGGTGAATTGAACATCATTGATGCCTCAAACTTGGAGCAGGAACTCCATTTGATACATGCAAGGCATGAGCCTATGACTAATCCTTGATATTTCTCTTATGATGATAATCTTATGTCTTGGATATACTTGCACCTTGCATGTTATCTAACCCATGTAGGTACTTGGATGAATCTAAATCTACGAGATTGCAACTCACTCACATCTTGAGCAATCTCTACATCACCAAGTCTCTACACAATGGTGGTTGAAGACAAGGAAGCACGAAACCACTCAAACATATCCTTTGACAAACTTCTTATTGACCTTCATGATTGTCATTTTGGACACACAAATGCTCTTCCTTGCAAAAACTAACCCATGTAGGTAGATGAACTCAAATTCCAAGTGGTGCTCCCAACTCATAATGAGCTACATCAATCTTGAGCAACCCACATAAGTTCAACTACATGATCACGATCAAGACCGCCACCCAAGGTATGTTATTCCATCTTAGATAAGCTCTACTCCATTTCATGAGTCAAAGCAGCTCGACAAGATGTGAATACATCAAGATGCTTAAACGAAAAATAGTAACCCAATTTTGAGCTTAAACGATGAGTATGACCTATGATCAAGTGATCTCACTTGACTCCTAAGTCAATATACTCTAGCATAGGTGACTTTGTTGCCGACCATCTCAAGATGAAGTTTTCTTGTGTTCTTTTCTGTGCTCTTGCATTTGTCTCATGCATATTTGTTTCTCCTTTCTTTTTCAAAAAAAAACTTAATCTAAATTTCTTTTCTATTTGTTCTGCATTCCCTGCATCCAATTCATTGCAAATCCTTCAGTTAATTCCTTGCAAATCCTTGTGAGATCTTACTTGTCTAGTGAGATGAGGTGACAAGTGTTTTCTCTGTGATGGACTCGGTCACACCGGTCTCTTGTTTTCAGTCTAACCGAATTCTTTCGGTGCAACCGAAGCATACCACTCGGTGCCACCGATTTCACTACAGGAAAGTCATTTTGCCATCTGTTCCTGCATTACTCTTGATCCAGCTCCACTCAATGAATCTTGTCCTCTACAAGCATCACATTTACCTTAGTGCTTTGTGCTGTTTCTCAAGGACCAAACCCATTCACGAAAAATTCCAGAAGACCCTTCTTGGAAATTGATGTCAAAGGGGGGAGAGAGATCACATCAAAGCTTAATCATATCTCTAGGGGGAGAGAATACTCAAGGAGAGAGTAATGTTCAAGGATCCCAGATGCTTTGTGTTCAAGAGAAGAGATGCCACATGTCTTCTTGAGGGGAAAGACATGTTCATATGTGCTTATTTGCATCAGCTCTGTTCATTTGTTTCTTTGAGCTCTGATTTTGCTCGAATTTTCTGTTCCGTATCTTCTCCCGGTATCCCATGCTAGATTCAGGGGGAGCAAGACATCTAAGGGAAGGAAGTCCTTGAATTCATTGCACATCTTTACCTTTGGGGACATGTCTATATTCAATATGGTACTCAGTACTCACTCTCTACATGTCATCCCAGTCTTGGTACTCTTGTGGTTTCTCTTGTTTGCTCTGGCCAGTAGGTGTATCTGTGTTATCTAACCTTTTTTTACGCAGGTTCATTCCATCCTAATCCAACTCAAGACCACAAGGTAAGTATATGCATCACAGTCATGTGTATGAGAAATTCTTGCTGATGTACATATTGTTTGCAAGAAGGACTCATGAGCATGAAGGTACATTTCCCATATTCACATCTTTTGCTTTGATGCATATGGCCAAGATACATGTAACACATTGCCTACTCTGTCATGGTTATGCTCTCACATGCTTCTATATTCCATACTCACATGATTGCATACATATAGGGGGAGCCTATGCTTGTTACATGTCTTTCCAAAGCTTTACTTGCTATTCTCTATATATTTATCTAAAGCTTGGATGTATGTTGTCATCAATTACCAAAAAGGGGGAGATTGAAAGCGCAAGTGCTCCCTGGGTGATTTTGGTAATTAATGTCAACACATCTCTTGTTGGACTAACACTTGTACCTAGTATGTTTCAGACAAGTTCAACAATGGAGTGGCATGGACTAGAGGATGTGGAACCCCTTCAAGATGCCAAGGACAAAGGATTGGCTCAAGCTCCAAGCACAAGACTCTACATTTTCTATTTTAGTGATCCAAGATCACATTGAGTCTATAGGAGAAGTCAATACTATCAAGGAGGGATGAGGTGTTGCTTAATGGCTTACTTTCTCAAGTGCTTAGTGATATGCTCCAAAGCCCTCAACTACTTTCTCACATTCACATATGTCCGAAACCAAAAGTCAAACTCGGCCCCACCAATTATTTCTATCCGGCACCACCGAGTTCAGATGTCTTAGCCACTGCCACAAACCCTAGGCAATTCGGTCTCACCGATAGGGATCTCGGTCTCACCGAGATGGGATTGTAATCTCTCTGTGCATTTCCATTACCAAAATCGGTCCCACCGAGTTTGAGAAATTGGTACTACCTAGATTACAATGCAAACTCTCTGTTCCTCTCCGTAACATTTTGGTCTAATCAAATGAGCGAATCGGTCCTATCGAGTTTGCCTGGCCAACTCTCTGGTTAGCTTATTACCAAAATCGGTCCCACCAAGTTTATGTAATCGGTCTCACTGAGATTACGTTATGCCCTAACCCTAACCATATCGGTCCTACTGAGTTGCATGTCGGTCCCACCGAAAATCCTAATGGTCACTAGATTTGCTGAATCGGTCCAACCGAGTTTCTCAATTCGGTCCCACCGAGATTGGCAAGTTGTGTGTAACGGTTAGATTTTGTGTGGAGGCTATATATACCCTTCCACCTCCTCTTCATTCATGGAGAGAGCCATCAGAATGTGCCTACACTTCCAGCATACATTTTCTGAGAGAGGACCACCTACTCATGTGTTGAGGCCAAGATATTCCATTCCCACCATATGAATCTTGATCTCTAGCCTTCCCCTTGTTTCTTTCCACTCAAATCTTCTTTCCACCAAATCCAAATCCTGTGAGAGAGAGTTGAGTGTTCGGGAGACTATCATTTGAAGCACAAGAGCAAGGAGTTCATCATCAACACACCATTTGTTACTTCTTGGAGAGTGGTGTCTCCTAGATTGGCTAGGTGTCACTTGGGAGCCTCCGACAAGATTGTGGAGTTGAACCAAGGAGTTTGTATGGGCAAGGAGATCGCCTACTTCGTGAAGATCTACCGCTAGTGAGGCAAGTCCTTCATGGGCGACGGCCATGGTGGGATAGACAAGGTTGCTTCTTCGTGGACCCTTCGTGGGTGGAGCCCTCCGTGGACTCGCGCAACCATTACCCTTTGTGGGTTGAAGTCTCCATCAACGTGGATGTACGATAGTACCACCTATTGGAACCACGACAAAAACATCCATGTCTCCAATTCCGTTTGAATCCTCCAATCCCTTCCCTTTACATTCTTGCAAGTTGCATGCTTTACTTTCCGCTGCTCATATACTCTTTGCATGCTTGCTTGCTATGTATTATGAGTGTTAAACTTGTGCCTAAACTCCACTTAAACTTAAAGAAGTTAAAAACTGCAACTTTTGGTACTTAGTGTCTAATCACCCCCCTTTAGACACCTCTTCTCGATCCTTTCAATTGGCATCAGAGCCTTGGTCTCCATTACTTTGGTTTAAACACAATTGGAGGAAGATGGACGAGTCTACAATTGGGAGTCTTAGACATAGAGTGCCTATACTTGATGGAGAGTATTTTCATGAGTGGAAAAATGAGATGCTTGTGATTTTCAATCAATATCATTTGAACAAGTACATTGCTAGTCCTTGTGCACCTCATGCTGATCCTATGCATCCTACCCTTGATGAGTCAATTGACATGATTCGGAATCTAAGAACTATTGAACTTATCATTAGAGGCTTGCCTAGAAACTTGATTGGATGTTTGCCTACTCTTAAGTGTGCCTACACCATATGGAAATTTCTTGAGGAACGTCTTCCAAATTATTCCTTGAAAAATCTAGATGAAACTCTCCATAAGTCTATTGCCTTGAGTAAGATGAATTCCAATGATCCTATGTTTGGTGATTGTCTATTTGAGCTAACAAACCTTATGCATGCCAAAGGAGATGTTGGAATTATTAGTGATATTATTCCCGAAGCTATAAAAATTCATAAACAAGATCATTGTCAAACTCACTCTAACGAATCACCCTCTCTAGGATTTGATCCACCACATGACGATGTTGAACATGGATACTATGACGAGGATGATGATAGTGACTTTGATCTTGATGATGCAATGAGACACTTTGGTCTTATGGCAAATCTTCGGGGATATATGGCAGGAGGAAAGGAATGGGTTCTTGATAGTGGATGTATCGATCACATGACCGGAGATAAAGATATGTTTCGTGAGCTTGCTGAAAACGATGGTCTTCGAAAGTATGTCACTCTTGGTGATAACTCAAAAGGTAAAGTGGTTGGTCTCGGTAAGGTGGCCATATCACATGATAGCTCCATACAAAATGTCATGCTCGTTGAATCTCTTAGCTATAACTTACTTTCAGTATCTAGACTTGCTGATTTATGTTTCAATGTCCTATTTACTGAAGTAGATTGCCAAGTGTTTCATAGAGATAATCATAAAATGGTCTTTACCAGTGTACGTAGAGGTGATCTATACATTGTTGATTTAACTAAAAAGGCTCAACCTAGAACTTGCTTTATTGTTAAATCTTCTAAAGGTTGGTTATGGCATAGACGATTAGGTCATGTTGGCATGCAAAACCTTGACAAGCTTATTAAAGGAAATCATATCCTTGGCGTTAACAATGTCATATTTGATAAGGATAGACTTTGCAGCGCTTGTCAAGCAGGTAAACAGGTTGGAGGAAGGCATCCCGTGAATAACATCATGACCACAAGGAGGCCACTCGAGCTACTTCACATGGATCTTTTTGTTCCCAACGCCTACAAAAGTCTCGGTGGAAATTCTTTTGGTCTAGTTATAGTTGATGATTTTTCAAGATTTACGTGGGTTTTTTTCTCAATGATAAATAGCAGGTCCAAAAGATCTTCAAAAACTTCACTAGGAAGGCCCAAAATCAATTCGAAGTGAAGATCAAGAAGGTTCGCAGCGACAACGGAACGGAGTTCAAGAACGCAAATGTGGATACCTTTCTTGACGAAGAAGGTATTTCACACGAGTTCTCGGCTACGTACACACCTCAACAAAATGGAGTTGTTGAGAGGAAGAACCGGACGCTCATCGAAATGGCGAGAACGATGCTTGATGAGTACAAGACGCAGAAGCACTTTTGGGCGGAAGCGGTTGAGACAGCTTGTCATGCAACAAATCGCTTGTATCTTCACAAGCTACTCGGCAAGATGGCATACGAGCTTCTCACCGGCAACAAACCCCAAGTTGGATACTTTCGAGTATTCGGCTCTAAGTGCTACATTCTTGATAAGCATCGTCGTTCTAAATTTGCTCCTAAGTCTCATGAAGGTTTCCTACTTGGTTATGGCTCAAACTCTCACACCGTGTCTACAACAATTTCACCCGAAAGTTGAAGAAACGGTAGATGCGAAGTTTGATGAATCTAACGGCTTGCAAGTAGAGCAATTGCCAATGGATGTAGGAGACAAAGATCCCTCAGAAGCAATCCAAGACTTGTCTATTGGCAAGATTCGTCCAACGGAGGTGAAGCAGAGTACCTCATCTGTCCAAGTGGAAGCTTCTACCTCACGACAAGGTGAACCGAGAGTTGATATGGAAGCATCCACAAGTGGGACACACCAAGATGAAGAAAACGAGGAAGTGCACCAAGATGAACATCAACAACCTCCTTCTCCACCACGACAATAGAACGACAACATCAACAATGAAGAAGGCCAAGAAGACGAACAATATGAAGAAGATGTTCAACCAAGATCCAAGCAAAAGCTTTCACGAGTTTGAGCAAGAATTGCTAAAGACCATCCCATCGAGCAAATTTACAATGATATCCAAACCGGGAGAATCACTCGCTCTAAAACTCGTTTAGCTAACTTTTGTGAACACTATTCATTCATCTCTAGCATCAAACCTATGAAGGTTGAAGAAGCATTGGAAGATCTGGATTGGATAAACACTATGCATGAAGAGCTACACAACTTTGAGAGAAATCAAGTGTGGACATTGGTTGAGAAGCCCGACAACAACCACAACATCATCGGTACCAAATGTGTGTTTCGCAATGAGCAAGATGAAGATGGACAAGTAGTTCGCAACAAAGCACGTCTCGTCGCCCAAGGCTACACACAAGTCGAAGGTATGGACTATTGTGAGACTTATGCTCCCGTTGCTAGACTTGAGTCCATTCTCATCTTACTTGCCTATGCTAATCACCATGATATCACCTTGTACCAAATGGACATTAAAAGTGCTTTTCTAAATGGTGAAATAGAGGAGGAAGTTTATGTTAAGCAACCTCTCGGCTTTGTTAATCCTAAGAAACCTAATCATGTTTACAAACTTCACAAAGCTCTTTATGGTCTTAAACAAGTTCCTAGAGCATGGTATAAATGCTTGACCAAGTTCCTTATTGAAAAAGGCTTTGAAATTGGAAAAAAGATTCTACTCTTTTTACTAAAACGGTTAATGGAGAACTATTTGTGTGTCAAATCTATGTTGATGATATCATATTTGGTTCTACTAACCCTCATTTTAGTGAAAGGTTTGGAAAGCTAATGTCGGAGAAGTTTGAGATGTCTATGATGAGTGAACTCAAATTATTTCTTGGTTTGCAAATCAAGCAAACTAAGGAAGGTACCATTGTCTCTCAAACGAAGTACACCAAGGACTTATTCAAGAAGTTCAATATGCAAGAATGCAAAGGTATAACTACAGCCATGCCTACTAGTGGACATCTTGATTTGACCAAAGATGGTGAACCGGTCGATCAAAAGGTTTATCGCTCTATGATTGGTTCATTGTTATATCAATGTGCTTCACGTCCCGATATTCTGCTAAGTGTGTGCATGTGCGCACGATATCAAGTTGCTCCTAAATAATGTCATCTTAAGGCCGTGAAAAGGATAGTGAGATACTTAATCCATACACCAAATTTTGGCATTTGGTATCCAAAGAGGGCCTCCTTCGATCTTGTTGGCTACTGCCACTCGGACTATGCCAGTGACAAGGTTGATAGAAAGTCCACTTCGGGTACTTGTCAATTTCTTGGTAGGTCTCTTGTATCCTGGTCTTCCAAGAAACAAAACTCGGTATCCTTATCCACCGCCAAAGCGGAATACATTTTCGCTGGTTCATGTTGTGCTCAATTACTTTGGATGACCCAAAATCTTAAAGATTATGGGATATATGTGAAACATGTTCCATTACTTTGTGACAATGAAAGTGCTATCAAGATTGCTCACAATCCCGTGCAACACTCTCGAACTAAGCATATTGAAGTTCGACATCATTTCATTAAAGATCAAGTTGCCAAAGGGGACGTTAATCTTAAGCATGTTCGCACCAAAAAGCAATTAGCGGATATATTCACTAAACCACTTGATGAGAAAGTGTTTTGCAGGTTAAGAGGTGAATTGAACATCATTGATGCCTCAAACTTGGAGTAGGAACTCCATTTGATACATGCAAGGCATGAGCCTATGACTAATCCTTGATATTTCTCTTATGATAATAATCTTATGTCTTGGACTCCATTTGATACATGCAAGGCATGAGCCTATGACTAATCCTTGATATTCCTCTTATGATAATAATCTTATGTCTTGGATATATTTGCACCTTGCATGTTATCTAACCTATGTAGGTACTTGGATGAATCTAAATCGATGAGATTGCAACTCACTCACATCTTGAGCAATCTCTACATCACCAAGTCTCTACACAATGGTGGTTGAAGACAAGGAAGCACGAAATCACTCAAACATATCCTTTGACAAACTTCTGATTGACCTTCATGATTGTCATTTTGGACACACTAGTGCTCTTACTTGCAAAAACTAACCCATGTAGGTAGATGAAATCAAATTCCAAGTGGTGCTCCAAACTCTTGATGAGCTACATCAACCTTGAGCAACCCACATAACTTCAACTACATGATCACGATCAACACCACCACCCAAGGTATGTTATTCCATCTGAGAGAAGCTTTACTCCAAGTCATGAGTCAAAGCAACTCGACAAGATGAGAATACATCAAGATGCTTAAATGAAAAATGGTAACCCCATTTTGAGCTTAAACGATGAGTATGACATATGATCAAGTGATCTCACTTGGCTCCTAAGTGAATATACTCTAACATAGGTGACTTTGTCGCCGACCATCTCTAGATGAAGTTTTCTTGTGTTCTTTTCTGTGCTCTTGCATTTATCTCATGCATATTTGTTTCTCCTTTCTTTTTCAAAAAAAAAACTTAATCTAGATTTCTTTTCTATTTGTTCTGCATTCCCTGCATCCAATTCATTGCAAATCCTTTAGTTAATTCCTTGCAAATCCTTGTGAGATCTTACTTGTCTAGTGAGCTGAGGTGACAAGTGTTTTCTCTGTGATGAACTCGGTCACACCGGTCTCTTGTTTTCGGTCTAACCGAATTCTTTCGGTGCAACCGAAGCATACCACTCGGTGCCACCGATTTCACTACAGGAAAGACATTTTGCCATCTATTCCTGCATTACTCTTGATCCAGCTCCACTCAATGAATCTTGTCCTCTACAAGAATCACATTTACCTTAGTGCTTTGGGCTATGACTCAAGGACCAAACCCATTCATGACAAATTCCAGAAGACCCTTCTTGGAAATTGATGTCAAAGGGGGAGAGAGAGATCACATCAAAGCTTAATCATATCTCTAGGGGGAGAGAATACTCAAGGAGAGAGTAATGTTCAAGGATCCCAGATGCTTTGTGTTCAAGAGGAGAGATGCCACATGTCTTCTTGAGGGGAAAGACATGTTCATATGTGCTTATTTGCATCAGCTCTGTTCATTTGTTTCTTTGAGCTCTGTTTTTGCTCAGATTTTCTGTTCCCTATCTTCTCCTAGTATCCCATGCTAGATTCAGGGGGAGCAAGACATCTAAGGGAAGGAAGTCCTTGAATTCATTGCACATCTTGACCTTTGGGGACATGTCTATATTCAAAATAGTACTCAGTACTCACTCTCTACATGTCATCCCAGTCTTGGTACTCTTGTGGTTTCTCTTGTTTGCTCTGGCCAGTAGGTGTATCTGTGTTATCTAACCTTGTTTACGCAGGTTCATTACATCCTAAGCCAACTCAAGACCACAAGGTAAGTATATGCATCACAGTCATGTGTATAAGAAATTCTTGCTGATGTACATACTGTTTGCAAGAAGGACTCATGAGCATGAAGCTAAATTTCCCATATTTACATCTTTTGCTCTGATGCATATGGCCAAGATACATGTAACACATTGCCTACTTTGTCATGGTTATGCTCTCACATGCTTCTATATTCCATACTCACATGATTGCATACATGAAGGGGGAACCTATGCTTGTTACATGTCTTTCCAAAGCTTTACTTGCTATTCTCTATATCTTTATCTAAAGCTTTGATGTATGTTGTCATCAATTACCAAAAAGGGGGAGATTGAAAGCACAAGTGCTCCCTGGGTGATTTTGGTAATTAATGTCAACATATCTCTTGTTGGACTAACACTTCTACCTAGTATGTTTCAGACAAGTTCAACAATGGAGTGGCATGGACTAGAGGATGTGGAACCCCTTCAAGATGCTAAGGACAAGGGATTGGCTCAAGCTCCAAGCACAAGACTCTACATTTTCTATTTTAGTGATCCAAGATCACATTGAGTCTATAGGAAAAGCCAATACTATCAAGGAGGGATGAGGTGTTGCTTAATGGCTTACTTGCTCAAGTGCTTAGTGATATGCTCCAAAGCCCTCAACTACTTTCTCACATCCACATATGTCCGAAACCAAAAGTCAAACTCGGCCCCACCGATCCTTTCTATCCGGCGCCACCGAGTTCAGATGTCTTAGCCACTGCCACAAAGCCTAGGCAAATCAGTCTCACCGATAGGGATCTCGGCCTCACCGAGATGGGATTGTAATCTCTCTGTGTATTTCCATTACCAAAATTGGTCCCACCGAGTTTGAGAAATCGGTACTACCAAGATTACAATGCAAACTCTCTGTTCCTCTTCGTAACATTTCGGTCTAACCAAGATGAGCGAATCGGTCCTACCGAGTTTGCCTGACCAACTCTCTGGTTAGCTTATTACAAAAATCGGTCCCACCGAGTTTATGTAATCGGTCTCACCGAGATTACGTTATGCCCTAACCCTAACCATATCGGTCGTACCGAGTTGCATGTCGGTCCCACCGAAAACAACGGTCACTAGATTTGCTGAATCGGTCCGACCGAGTTTCTCAATTCGGTCCCACCGAGATTGGCAAGTTGTGTGTAACGGTTAGATTTCGTGTGGAGGCTATATATACCCCTCCACCTCCTCTTCATTCTTGGAGAGAGCTATCAGAACGTGCCTACACTTCCAGCATACATTTTCTGAGAGAGGACCACCTACTCATGTGTTGAGGCCAAGATATTCCATTCCCACCATATGAATCTTGATCTCTAGCCTTCCCCTTGTTGCTTTCCACTCAAATCTTCTTTCCACCAAATCCAAATCCTGTGAGAGAGAGTTGAGTGTTGGGGAGACTATCATTTGAAGCACAAGAGCAAGGAGTTCATCATCAACACACCATTTGTTACTTTTTGGAGAGTGGTGTCTCCTAGATTGGCTAGGTGTCACTTGGGAGCCTCCGGCAAGATTGTGGAGTTGAACCAAGGAGTTTGTAAAGGCAAGGAGATCGCCTACTTCGTGAAGATCTACCGCTAGTGAGGCAAGTCCTTCGTGGGCGACGGCCATGGTGGGATAGACAAGGTTGCTTCTTCGTGGATCCTTCGTGGGTGGAGCCCTCCATGGACTCGCGCAACCGTTACCCTTTGTGGGTTGAAGTCTCCATCAACGTGGATGTACGATAGCATCACCTATCGGAACCACGACAAAAACATCCATGTCTTCAATTGTGTTAGAATCCTCCAATCCCTTTATCTTTACATTCTTGCAAGTTACATGCTTTACTTTCCCCTGCTCATATACTCTTTGCAGGCTTGCTTGCTATGTATTGTGAGTGTTAAACTTGTGCCTAAACTCCACTTAAACTTAAAGAAGTTAAAAACTGCAACTTTTGGTACTTAGTGTCTAATCACCCCCCCTCTAGACACCTCTTCTCGATCCTTTCAATTGGTATTAGAGCCTTGGTCCCCATTACTTTGGTTTAAACACCATTGGAGGAAGATGGATGAGTCTATAATTGGGAGTCTTAGACATAGAGTGCCTATACTTGATGGAGAGTATTTTCATGAGTGGAAAAATGAGATGCTTGTGATTTTCAATCAATATCATTTGAACAAGTACATTGATAGCCCTTGTGCACCTCATGTTGATCCTATGCATCCTACCCTTGATGAGTCAATTGACATGATTCGCAATCTTAGAACTGTTGAACTTATCATTAGAGGCTTGCCTAGAAACTTGATTGGATGTTTTCCTATTCTTAAGTGTGCCTACACCATATGGAAATTTCTTGAGGAACGTTTTCCAAATTATTCCTTGAAAAATCTAGATGAAATTCTCAATAAGTCTATTGCCTTGAGTAAGATGAATTCCAATGATCCTATGTTTGGTGATTGTCTATTTGAGCTTACAAAACTTACGCGTGCCAAAGGAGATGTTGGAATTATTAGTGATATTATTTCCGAAGCTATAAAAATTCATAAACAAGATCATTGTCAAACTCACTCTAACGAATTACCCTCTCTAGGATTTGATCCACCACATGACGATGTTGAACATGGATACTATGACGAGGATGATGATAGTGACTTTGATCTTGATGATGTAATGAGACACTTTGGTCTTATGGCAAATCTTCGGGGAATATGGCAGGAGGAAAGGACTGGGTTCTTGATAGTGGATGTATCGATCACATGACCGGAGATAAAGATATGTTTCGTGAGCTTGCTGAAAACGATGGTCCTCGAAAGTATGTCACTTTTGGTGATAACTCAAAGGGTAAGGTGGTTGGTCTCGGTAAGGTGGCCATATCACATGATAGCTCCATACAAAATGTCATGCTCGTTGAATCTCTTGGCTATAACTTACTTTCAGTATCTAGACTTGCTGATTTCGGTTTCAATGTCCTATTTACTAAAGTAGATTGCCAAGTGTTTGAAAGAGATAATCATAAAATGGTCTTTACCGGTGTACGTAGAGGTGATCTATACATTGTTGATTTCACTAAAAAGTCTCAACCTAGAACTTGCTTTATTGCTAAATCTTCTAAAGGTTGGTTATGGCATAGACGATTAGGTCATGTTGGCATGCGAAACCTTGACAAGCTTATTAAAGGAAATCATATCCTTGGCGTTAACGATGTCATATTTGATAAGGATAGACTTTGCAGCGCTTGTCAAGCAGGTAAACAGGTTGGAGGAAGACATCCCGTGAAGAACATCATGACCACAAGGAGGCCACTCGAGCTACTTCACATGGATCTTCTCGGTCCCAACGCCTACAAAAGTCTTGGTGGAAATTCTTTTGGTCTAGTTATAGTTGATGATTTTTCAAGATTTACATGGGTGTTATTTCTCAATGATAAATCGCAGGTCCAAAAGATCTTCAAAAACTTCGCTAGGAAGGCCCAAAATCAATTCGAAGTGAAGACCAAGACGGTTTGCAGCGACAACGGAACGGAGTTCAAGAATGCAAATGTGGATACCTTTCTTGACGAAGAAGGTATTTCACACGAGTTCTCGGCTACGTACACACCTCAACAAAATGGAGTTGTTGAGAGGAAGAACCGGACGCTCATCAAAATGGCGAGAACAATGCTTGATGAGTACAAGACGCCGAAGCACTTTTGGGCGGAAGCGGTTGAGACAGCTTGTCATGCAAAAAATCGCTTGTATCTTCACAAGCTACTCGGCAATACGGCATACAAGCTTCTCACCGGTAACAACCCAAAATTGGATACTTTCGAGTATTCGGCTCGATGTGCTACATTCTTGATAAGCATCATCGTTCTAAATTTGCTCCTAAGTCTCATGAAGGTTTCCTACTTGGTTATGGCTCAAACTCTCACACATACCATGTCTACAACAATTTCACACGAAAGGTTGAAGAAACGGTAGATGTGAAGTTTGATGAATCTAACGGCTCGCAAGTAGAGCAATTGCCAATTGATGTAGGAGACAAAGATCCCTCAGAAGCAATCCAAGACTTGTCTATTGGGAAGATTCATGAAACGGAGGTGAAGGAGAGTACCTCATCCGTCCAAGTGGAAGCTTCTACCTCACGACAAGGTGAACCGAGAGTTGATACGGAAGCATCCACAAGTGGGACACACCAAGATGAAGAAAACGAGGAAGTGCACCAAGTCAAACGTCAACAACCTCCTTCTCCACCACGACAAGAGAATGACGACGTCAACAATGAAGAAGGCCAAAAAGAAGAACAAGATGAAGAAGATGTTCAACGAAGATCCAAGCAAAGCTTTCATGAGTTCGATCAAGAATTGCTAAAGACCATCCCGTTGAGGAAATCAACAATGATATCCAAACCGGGAGAATCACTCGCTCTAAAACTCATTTAGCTAACTTTTGTGAACACTATTCATTCATCTCTAGCATTGAACCTATGAAGGTTGAAGAAGCATTGGAAGATCTGGATTGGATAAACGCTATGCATGAAGAGCTACACAACTTTGAGAGAAATCAAGTGTGGACATTGGTTGAGAAGCCCGACAACAACCACAACATCATCGGTACCAAATGGGTGTTTCACAACAAGCAAGATGAAGATGGACAAGTTGTTCGCAACAAAGCATGTCTCGTCGCCCAAGGCTGCACACAAGTCGAAGGTATGGACTATGGTGAGACTTATGCTCCCGTTGCTAGACTTGAGTCCATTCGCATCTTACTTGCCTATGCTAATCACCATGATATCACCTTGTACCAAATGGACATTAAAATTGCTTTTCCAAATGGTGAAATAGAGGAGGAAGTTTATGTTAAGCAACCTCCCGGCTTTGTTAACCCTAAGAAACCTAATTATGTTTACAAACTTCACAAAGCTCTTTATGGTCTTAAACAAGTTCCTAGAGCAAGGTATAAATGCTTGACCAAGTTCCTTATTGAAAAAGGCTTTGAAATTGGAAAAAAGATTCTACTTTTTTTACTAAAAGGGTTAATGGAGAACTATTTGTGTGTCAAATCTATGTTGATGATATTATATTTGGTTCTACTAACCCTCATTTTAGTGAAAAGTTTGGAAAGCTAATGTCGGAGAAGTTTGAGATGTCTATGATGAGTGAACTCAAATTATTTCTTGGTTTGCAAATCAAGCAAACTAAGGAAGGTACCTTTGTCTCTCAAACGAAGTACACCAATGACTTATTCAAGAAGTTCAATATGCAAGAATGCTAAGGTGTGACTACACCCATGCCTACTAGTGGACATCTTGATTTGACCAAAGATGGTGAACCGGTCGATCAAAAGGTTTATCGCTCTATGATTGGTTCATTATTATACCTATGTGCTTCACATCCCGATATTATGCTAAGTGTGTGCATGTGCGCACAATATCAAGCTGCTCCTAAAGAATGTCATCTTAAGGCCGTCAAAAGGATAGTGAGATACTTAATCCATACACCAAATTTTGGCATTTGGTATCCAAAGAGGGCCTCCTTCGATCTAGTTGGCTACTCCGACTCGGACTATGCCGGTGACAAGGTTGATAGAAAGTCCACTTCGGGTACTTGTCAATTTCTTGGTAGATCTCTTGTATCTTGTTCTTCCAAGAAACAAAACTTGGTATCCTTATCCACCGCCGAAGCGGAATACATTGCCGCTGGTTCATGTTGTGCTCAGTTACTTTGGATGACCCAAACTCTTAAAGATTATGGGATATATGTGAAACATGTTCCATTACTTTGTGACAATGAAAGTCCTGTCAAGATTGCTCACAATCCCGTGCAACACTCTCGAACTAAGCATATTGAAGTTTGTCATCATTTCATTCGAGATCATGTTGCCAAAGGGGACGTTAATCTTAACCATGTTCGCACCAAAAGGCAATTAGCGGATATATTCACTAAAGCACTTGATGAGAAAGTGTTTTGCAGGTTAAGAGGTGAATTGAACATCATTGATGCCTCAAACTTGGAGTAGGAACTCCATTTGATACATGCAAGGCATGAGCCTATGACTAATCCTTGATATTTCTCTTATGATGATAATCTTATGTCTTGGATATATTTGCACCTTGCATGTTATCTAACCCATGTAGGTACTTGGATGAATCTAAATCTACGAGATTGCAACTCACTCACATCTTGAGCAATCTCTACATCACCAAGTCTCTACACAATGGTGGTTGAAGACAAGGAAGCATGAAACCACTCAAACATATCCTTTGACAAACTTCTTATTGACCTTCATGATTGT
Organism: Aegilops speltoides; assembly: GCA_021437245.1. Lineage (NCBI taxonomy): Eukaryota > Viridiplantae > Streptophyta > Magnoliopsida > Poales > Poaceae > Aegilops > Aegilops speltoides. Next base: position 175,716,417 of record CM038144.1, on the reverse strand, counting down.
CATTTTGGACACACAAGTGCTCTTCCTTGCAAAAACTAACCCATGTAGGTAGATGATCTCAAATTCCAAGAGGTGCTCCCAACTCTTGATGAGGTACATCAACCTTGAGCAACCCACATAAGTTCAACTACATGATCACGATCAACACCACCACCCAAGTCATGAGTCAAAGCAACTCGACAAGATGTGAATACATCAAGATGCTTAAACAAAAAATGGTAACCCAATTTTGAGCTTAAACGATGAGTATGACCTATGATCAAGTGATCTCACTTGACTCCCAAGTCAATATACTCTAGCATAGGTGACGTTGTTGCCGACCATCTCTAAATGAAGTTTTCTTGTGTTCTTTTCTGTGCTCTTGCATTTGTCTCATGCATATTTGTTTCTCCTTTCTTTAAAAAAACATAATCTAGATTTCTTTTCTATTTGTTTTGCATTCCCTGCATCCAATTCATTTCAAATCCTTCAGTTAATTCCTTGCAAATCCTTGTGAGATCTTACTTGTCTAGTGACCTGAGGTGACAAGTGTTTTCTCTGTGATGGACTCGGTCACACCGGTCTCTTGTTTTCGGTCTAACCGAATTCTTTCGATGCAACCGAAGCATACCACTCGGTGCCACCGATTTCACTACATGAAAGACATTTTGCCATCTGTTCCTGCATTACTCTTAATCCAGCTCCACTCAATGAATCTTGTCCTCTACAAGCATCACATTTAACTTAGTGCTTTGTGCTGTGACTCAAGGACCAAACCCATTCAGGACAAATTCCAGAAGACCCTTCTTGGAAATTGATGTCAAAGGGGGAGAGAGAGATCACATCAAAGCTTAATCATATCTCTAGGGGGAGAGAATACTCAAGGAGAGAGTAATGTTCAAGGATCCCAGATGCTTTGTGTTCAAGAGAAGAGATGCCACATGTCTTCTTGAGGGGAAAGACATGTTCATATGTGCTTATTTGCATCAACTCTGTTCATTTGTTTCTTTGAGCTCTGATTTTGCTCCGATTTTCTGTTCCGTATCTTCTCCCAGTATCCCATGCTAGATTCAGGGGGAGCAAGACATCTAAGGGAAGGAAGTCCTTGAATTCACTACACATCTTTACCTTTGGGGACATGTCTATATTCAATATGGTACTCAGTACTCACTCTCTACATGTCATCCCAGTCTTGGTACTCTTGTGGTTTCTCTTGTTTGCTCTGGCCAGTAGGTGTATCTGTGTTATCTAACCTTGTTTACGCAGGTTCATTCCATCCTAATCAAACTCAAGACCACAAGATAAGTATATGCATCACAGTCATGTGTATGAGAAATTCTTGCTGATATACATATTGTTTGCAAGAAGGACTCATGAGCATGAACGTACATTTCCCATATTCAAATCTTTTGCTCTGATGCATATGGCCAAGATACATGTAACACGTTGCCTACTCTGTCATGGTTATGCTCTCACATGCTTCTATATTCCATACTCACATGATTGCATACATGTAGGGGGAGCCTATGCTTGTTACATGTCTTTCCAAAGCTTTACTTGCTATTCTCTATCTATTTATCTAAAGCTTTGATGTATGTTGTCATCAATTACCAAAAAGAGGGAGACTGAAAGCACAAGTGCTCCCTGGGTGATTTTGGTAATTAATGTCAACATATCTCTTGTTGGACTAACACTTCTACCTAGTATGTTTCAGACAAGTTCAACAATGGAGTGGCATGGACTAGAGGATGTGCAACCCCTTCAAGATGCTAAGGACAAAGGATTGGCTCAAGCTCCAAGCACAAGACTCTACATTTTCTATTTTAGTGATCCAAGATCACATTGAGTCTATAGGAAAACCAATACTATCAAGGAGGGATGAGGTGTTGCTTAATGGCTTACTTTCTCAAGTGCTTAGTGATATGCTCCAAAGCCCTCAACTACTTTCTCACATCCACATATGCCCGAAACCAAAAGTCAAACTCGGCCCCACTGATTCTTTCTATGCGGCGCCACCGAGTTCAGATGTCTTAGCCACTGCCACAAAGCCTAGGCAAATCGGTCTCACCGATAGGGATGTCGGTCTCACCGAGATGGGATTGTAATCTCTCTGTGTATTTCCATTATCAAAATTGGTCCCACCGAGTTTGAGAAATCGGTACTACCAAGATTACAATGCAAACTCTCTGTTCCTCTTTGTAACATTTCGGTCTAACCGAGATGAGCAAATCGGTCCTACCGAGTTTGCCTGACCAACTCTCTGGTTAGCTTATTACCAAAATCGGCCCCACCGAGTTTATGTAATCGGTCTCACCGAGATTATGTTATGCCCTAACCCTAACCATATCGGTCCTACCGAGTTGCACGTCGGTCCCACCGAAAATCCTAACGGTCACTAGATTTGCTGAATCGGTCCAACCGAGTTTCTCAATTCGGTCCCACCGAGATTGGCAAGTTGTGTGTAACGGTTAGATTTTGTGTGGAGGCTATATATACCCCTCCACCTTCTCTTCATTCGTGGAGAGAGCCATCAGAATGTGCCTACACTTCTAGCATACATTTTCTAAGAGAGAACCACCTACTCATGTGTTGAGGCAAAGATATTCCGTTCCCACCATATGAATCTTGATCTCTAGCCTTCCCCAAGTTGCTTTCCACTCAAATCTTCTTTCCACCAAATCCAAATCTTGTGAGAGAGAGTTGAGTGTTGGGGAGACTATCATTTGAAGCACAAGAGCAAGGAGTCCATCATCAACACGCCATTTGTTACTTCTTGGAGAGTGGTGTCTCCAGATTGGCTAGGTGTTTTTTTGGGAGCCTCCGACAAGATTGTGGAGTTGAACCAAGGAGTTTGTAAGGGCAAGGAGATCGCCTACTTTGTGAAGATCTACCGCTAGTGAGGCAAGTCCTTCGTGGGTGACGGCCATGGTGGGATAGACAAGGTTGCTTCTTCGTGGACCCTTCGTGGGTGGAGCCCTCCGTGGACTCGCGCAACCGTTACCCTTTGTGGGTTGAAGTCTCCATCAACGTGGATGTACGATGGCACCACCTATCGGAACCACGACAAAAACATCCGTGTCTCCAATTGCGTTTGAATCCTCCAATCCCTTCCCTTTACATTCTTGCAAGTTGCATGCTTTACTTTCCGCTGCTCATATACTCTTTGCATGCTTGCTTGCTATGTATTGTGAGTGTTAAACTTGTGCCTAAACTCCACTTAAACTTAAAGAAGTTAAAAGATGCAACTTTTGGTACTTAGTGTCTAATCACCCCCCCTCTAGACACCTCTTCTCGATCCTTTCACAAGGAAATGGAAACAATTGACCCATAAATGGGAGAATAAACTATACACTTCATGGAATTTTTAGTATGCTTGTTTCTTCTCTCCTTAATGGTGTTTAGTGCGTCAGTTTAATGGTGTTTACTGCGCATGTTTCTCTTCTACTAATTAGGGGTCGGTTTCAACTCTTCTCGTATATAAGAGGTCGCTCCTCTACAGGCTAAAGACATGACTCTTTGTCTCATTCCAAAGCATTGCGCCGCCTATCTCTTTCCCATCTCGCTTCCCGGCGTGCACCGGGGAGTGAGACAACAGGCCTCCAGAACTCCGTCTCTTGTGATCCGGTACGGGAGAGGGGCGATTAGGTTTTTGGGGAGTGCTTCCTCACGACTGCTGGATTTCTATTCATTGTGGCTGCGAACGACGACATCCCCAACGACGAGTTCCCCAACGATGATTTCTTCCCCGACGTCGACGACCTCTTCGACGACATGACGAACGACACGTCTACACCTTCTACTGTTGTTCCGTATGTCATCTTACCCTCTCTGTTAGGGCTAGCATTTGGTTTACTGCTACTAGTGATCGACATGGATATGTTGCTTGTTGCTTATGATCTCAATTGCACGACAAGCTTCCACAATCTATTGCATGTCTCAATTTTTCTCTCTATCATGTTGATCATGTTTTATATATTATTTTTATGGATTAAATTCAACCAAAAAATGCCTAATTATTCAACAATGCAAAAAACTAATTTCTGTAGGCAATTTTCTCCAATTGGATTTGTTGCTACTCTTAAGCCTTCTATGTTTGAGGGAATTATAAGAGGTGGCGTGATAGGGCAGTTCTTTGGCTTACCACCACGAACTATTTTCACGCCTCTAAGGGCAAGCCAAAGGGAGAGCTAACTGCTGAGCAGGACCAAGCTTTCCAGGCTATATACACCCTCTTTCGAGGTGTTGTTCTGAGTGTTCTTGGCGACAAGATTGTCGACCCCTTCATGACCATAATGGTTGGTAAGGATATGTGGGATGCGCTTGAGGCCAAGTTTGGAGTCTCAAATGGAGGAAGTGAGTTGTACGTCATGGAGCAATATCATGACTACAAGATGGCAGATGGCCACCCTATAGTAGGGCAAGCTCATGAGATTCAGTCACTCACAAAGGAACTTGAACACCTCAATTGTGTGTTACTGGAAAAATTTATTTCTAGAGGCATCATTGCCAAGCTTCCTCCTTCATGGATAAATTTGCTACCTCTCTAAAGCACAAGAGGCAAGAGTTTACTGTTGTCAATCTTATTGACACTCTTGATATGAAAGAGAAGGCGAGGGCAAAAGACATGTGTATACATTTCCGTGAGGGGAATTCTAGTGCCAACTTGGTACAAAAGAAAAAATTTCAACCCCACAAACCCAAGAACAAGAAAAACTTTGCGGGCAAAGGAAAATTTGATGGCAAGTACAAAGCCCCACAATTTGCCAACTTCAAGAAGAAGAAGGAGACTTATAAGAAGAAAGGAAAGCGCCATGTATGTGGCAGTGAAGAACATTGGGCCTCATGTTGCAAGGACCGCTGGGACACATCAGAATGACAACAATGGCAAGATCGCTAATGTTGTTATTGGCGATGTTGGGATGAAAGATGTCGGGTATGGTAAATCTCCTACCATTCTTTCAGTATGTCATTCTCCTGATTGGTGGGTTAACACTGGTGCCAATATACATGTGTGTTCTGACATAAACATGTTTTCTTCTTATCAGGTCGCAAGAACTACATTATGAGATCACCTATTACAAGTAGGGTCAAGGACCCATCATTTGGGACACACATGGGGCCCGTCACCACCATGGCTAGGTCCCTAGACCATGCCAACATTCAGATGCATACATCAGGAAGTCCACTCGGACGGCTCGACGGCACTCGAACGACCACCCATCACTCGGTTGATGAACCACCACTCGGACTAAGGAGGCGACGGGCGGCATGGGAGCTGCAACGGTCGAGGAATCCCAAGTCATCCATTAAACAGAGTCAAGACTCATGTTACCTGTAACTGTTGTAGTAGAGACTCATCATACCTGTAACTAACGCATTCAACGTCATTTAATGTCCCGACAACATGGAGGACAGGGGGTTGCAGCGCACTCTATATAAGTTGCACCCCCTCTCCTTAGCTGGGACGAGCTATCTTTGTAACCATACCCATCAAATCAAAATGAGCCTCAGGGCACGAGATGTAGGGATGTTACCTTTGACGAGAGGGGCCTGAACTCATTAAACACCAAGTGTTACACCTGCGTTGTAGCTAGGTTTTGCCCCTTATTCGTACCAATAGTACTCACTGCCAGGATCGTAACCCCAATAGTTGGCACCCACTGTGGGGCTAGGCGTCTAGCAAAATTTCACGGCATAGGTGGATTTCTCCATCATCATGTTAGACGGTAGTGAAATCTGTTTTGGGACGCGCTCTTTCATTGCCGACGACTCAATGTGGCTTTGCGAGGCCCCGCTGGACGAGGAGGCGCTGCCTGTCCGTGGCGCAACGCATTTCTGTGCATCTTCCCACAGAGTCCTTCTCCGGCAGCCCTCGGCTCCGTACCGAGTGGTCGCTCACCCTTTCATCGCGTGCCACCGCAAGCATTCCAGGCGCTCGTGGATGCACCGCTGGATCAACCACGCTATGGCAATCCAGGCCGCGGCGGAACATCTGCCGGCTCTCGAATTCCATGAGCCCACCCTCAACCTCTCCGACGGGTTACTTGGTGATTCCTTTGAGGAGTCCGAGTGCAAAAGTGTTGACTCGACCGTTGAAATTCTCATGGCAAACAACTCTGAGCATCGTGCGCCCTTGGGATACACGGATGCCCAGGATGGTTGTGCGGGTGCGTCACACAGTAACACTGACGGCGGCACCACGAACCACGAGCCGTACGTGCCCCAGCCTCTCACACGAGAGCAACGGGACAAGCTTCGCTGTAGGAACGAACAGCTCCTGAACACCCCCATCACCAGGACGACCCTGATACGTCTCCAGCGTATCTATAATTTTTGTATTGTTCCATGCTATTATATTATCTGCTTTGGATGTTTAATGTGCATTTATATGCTATTTTATATTATTTTTGGGACTAACCTATTAACCGAGAGCCCAGTGCCAGTTTATGTTTTTTTTTCCTGTTTTAGAGTTTCGCAGAAAAGGAATACCAAACGTAGTCCAAACAAAATGAAACTTTCACGATGATCTTTCTTGGACAGAAGCAAACCATGAGACTTGGAGATGAAGTCGGAGGAGCCAGAGTTTTGCAGAGAAGGAATACCAAACGGAGTCCAAACGGAATGAAACTTTCACGATGATCTTTCTTGGACCAGAAGCAAACCAGGAGACTTGGAGATGAATTCAGAGGCTCAACGAGGCGGCCATTAGGGTGGAGGGCACACCCAGGGGGGTAGGGTGCATGCTACATCTTGAGCTTGTGTTGGTTTTCCTTGAAGAGGAAAGGGTGATGTAGCGCAGTAGCGTAAGTTTTTCCCTCAGGTTTTGAGAACCAAGCTATCAATCTAGTAGGAGGCTCCTCAGAAGTCCCACACACCTACACAAACAAACAAGAACTTTGCAACCAACGCAATAAAGGGGTTGTCAATCCCTTCACGGCCACTTGCGAAAGTGAGATCTGATAGAGATAATATGATAAATATTTTTGGTATTTTTGTGATATAGATAGGAAAAGTAAAGATGCAAATAAAAGTAGATTGAAAGCTTATTTGATAAAAGATAGACCCGGGGGCCATAGGTTTCACTAGTGGCTTCTCTCAAGATAACATAAGTATTACGGTGGGTGAACAAATTACTGTCGAACAATTGATAGGAAAGCGAATAATTATGAGATTATCTAGGCATGATCATGTATATAGGCATCACGTCCGTGACAAGTAGACCGACTCCTGCCTGCATCTACTACTATTACTCCACACATTGACCGCTATCCAGCATGCATCTAGAGTATTGAGTTCATAAAGAACAGAGTAATGCATTAAGAAAGATGACATGATGTAGAGGGATAAACTCATGCAATATGATATAAAACCCATCTTTTTATCCTCGATGGCAACAATAAAATACATGCCTTGCTGCCCCTGCTGTCACTAGGAAAGGACACTGCAAGATTGAACCCAAAGCTAAGGACTTCTCCCATTGCAAGAAAGATCAATCTAGTAGGCCAAACCAAACTGATAATTCGAAGAGACTTGCAAAGATAACTTAATCACACATAAAAGAATTCAGAGGAGATTCAAATATTTCTCATAGATAAACTTGATCATAAACCCACAATTCATCGGATCTCGACAAACACACCGCAAAAAGAGTTACGTCGAATAGATCTCCTAGAAGATCGAGGAGAACTTGGTATTGAGATGCAAAGAGAGAGAAGAAGCCATCTAGCTAATAACTATGGACCCGAAGGTCTGTGGTAAACTACTCACAACTCATTGGAAGGGCCTTGGAGATGATGTAGAGGCCCTCCATGGTCAATTCCCCCTCCAACAGAGCGCCGGTGAAGGCTCCAAGATGGGATCTCGCGGATACAGAAGGTTACAGCAGTGGAATTAGGTTTTCGTGGTGCTCCTCGATGGTTTCAGGGTACGTGGGTATATATAGGAGGAAGAAGTAGGTCGGTGGACGCTCGAGGGGCCCACAAGGGTGGGGGCGCGCCCACCTGTGGGGCGCGCGCCGGGCACCCTCGTGGCCGCCTCGGTTGTTGCGTGACTTCCACTCCAAGTCTCCAGGTTTGCATTTGTTCCAAAAAGATCGCTCCCGAAGGTTTCATCGGGTTTGGACTCCGTTTGATATTCCTTTTCTTCGAAACACTGAAATAGGCACAAAAAAACAGCAATTCGGGCTGGGCCTCCGGTTAGTAGGTTAGTCCCAAAAATGATATAAAGTGAAAAGTAAAGCCCATAAACATCCAAAACGGGTAAATATAATAGCATGGAACAATAAAAAATTATAGATACGTTGGAGACATGTCAAGCATCCCCAAGCTTAATTCCTGCTCGTCCTCGAGTAGGTAAATGATAAAAACAGAATTTTGATGTGGAATGCTACCTAGCATAATTCTCAATGTAATTTTCTTTATTGTGGCATGAATGTTTAGATCCAAATGATCCAAATTAAAAGTTCATATTGACATAAGAAATAGTAATACTTCAAGCATACTAATCAAAGCAATCATGTCTTCTCAAAATAACATGGCTAAAGAAAGTTATCCCTACAAAATCATATAGTCTGGCTGTTGCTCTATCTTGATCACACAAAGTATTTAATCATGCACAACCTCGATGACAAGCCAAGCAATTGTTTCATACTTTAGTAATCTCAAACTTTTTCAACTTTCAAGCAATACATAAGCGTGAGCCATGGACATAGCACTATATGTGGAATAGAATGGTGGTTGTGGAGAAGACAAAAAAGGAGAAGATACTCTCACATCAACTAGGTGTATAAACGGGCTATGGAGATGCCCATTAATAGATATCAAAGTGAGTGAGTAGGGATTGCCATGCAATGGATGCACTAGAGCTATAAATGTATGAAAGCTCAAAAAAAGAAACTAAGTGGGTGTGCATCCAACTCGCTTGCTCACGAAGACCTAGGGCATTTTGAGGAAGCCCATCATTGGAATATACAAGCCAAGTTCTATAATTAAAAATTCCCACTAGTATATGAAAGTGACAACATAGGAGACTCTCTATCATGAAGATCATGGTGCTACTTTGAAGCACAAGTGTGGTAAAAAGGATAGTAGCATTGTCCCTTCTCTCTTTTTCTCTCATTTTTTTATTTGACCTTTCTCTTTTTTATGGCCTTTCTCTTTTTTTTAAAGTCCGGAGTCTCATCCCGACTTGTGGGGGAATCATAGTCTCCATCATCCTTTCCTCACTGGGACAATGCTCTAATAATGAAGATCATCACACTTTTATTTACTTACAACTCAAGATTACAACTCGATACTTAGAACAAGATATGACTCTATATGAATGCCTCCGGCAGTGTACCAGGATATCCAATGAATCAAGAGTGACATGTATGAAAATTATGAAGGTGGCCTTGCCACAAATACGATGTCAACTACATGATCATGCAAAGAGCAATATGACAATGATTATGCGTGTCATAAAAACGGAACGGTGGAAAGTTGCATGGCAATATATCTCGGAATGGCTATGGAAATTCCATAATAGGTAGGTATGGTGGCTGTTTTGAGGAAAGTATATGGTGGGTGTATGGTACTGGCGAAAGTTGCATGGCACAAGAGAGGCTAGCAATGGTGGAAGATGAGAGTGTGTATAATCCATGGACTCAACATTAGTCATAAAGAACTCATATACTTATTGTAAAAATCTACAAGTCATTGAAAACAAAGTACTATGCGCATGCTCCTAGGGGGATAGATTGGTAAGAAAATACCATCGCTCGTCCCCGACCGCCACTCATAAGGGAGACAATCAATGAATAAAATTGTGCTCCAATATCATCACAAAGCGGTTCACTATACGTGCATGCTACGGGAATCACAAACTTCAACACAAGTATTCTTTAAATTCATAATCACCCAGCTAGCATGACTCTAATATCACCACTTCTATATCTCAAAACAATTATCAAGTATCAAATTGATCATAGCATCCAATTCACTTTCTATGATAGTTTTTATTATACCCAACTTGGATGCCCATCATTCTAGGACCAATTTTATAACCATAGCAAATACCATGCTGTCCTAAAAGACTCTCAAAATAATATAAGTGAAGCATGAGAGATCAACAATTTCTACAAAAATTAAGCCACCGACGTGCTCTAAAAGATATAAGTGAAGCACTAGAGCAAAAACTATCTAGCTCAAAAGATATAAGTGAAGCACATAGAGTATTATAATAAATCCTAATCAAGTGGGTTTCTCCCAAAAGGTGTGTACAGCAAGGATGATTGTGGTAAACTAAAAAGCAAATACTAATATCATACAAGACGCTCCAAGAAAAACACATATCATGTGGCGAATAAAAATATAGCTCCAAGTAAAGTTACCGATAGACGAAGACGAAAGAGGGGATGCCTTACGGGGCATCCCCAAGCTTAGGCTTTTGGTTATCCTTGAATATCTTGGGGTGCCATGGGCATCCCAAAGCTTAGGCTCTTTCCACTCCTTATTCCATAGTCCATCAAATCTTTACCCAAAACTTGAAAACTTCACAATACAAAACTCAACAGGGAATCTCATAAGCTTCGTTAGTGCAAGAAACAAAAAACAACACATAAGGTACTGTAATGAACTCATTATTTATTTATATTGGTGTTAAACATACTGTATTCTAACTTATGTATGGTTCATACCCCTACATACTAGCCATTGATGCATCAAAATAGGCAAACAACATGCGAAAAACAGAATCTGTCAAAAACAGAACAGTCTGTAGCAATCAGTAACTCTCGAATACTTCTGTAACTCTAAAAATCCTACCAAAATAGGAATTCCTGGGAAATTTGTCTATTGATCTACATCAAAACGAATCAATGCAAAATCACGTTTCAGTGAATTAGTAAAATTATTTTCATGCGCGTAAAGTTTCTGTTTTTTAGCAGAATCAAATTAACTATCACCATTGGTTATCCTATAGGTTCTACTTGGCACAAACACTAATTAAAACATGAAAACACATCCAAACAGAAGCTAGATGAAAAATTTATTACTAAACAGAAGCAAAAACAAAAAACAAAAATAAAATTGGGTTGCCTCCCAACTAGCGCTATTGTTTAACGCCCGAAGCTAGGCATAAAAGCGAGGATAGATCTAAGTAGTGCCATGTTTGGCACTCAATTCATAAGTAGCTCGCATGATAGATTCATAAGGTAATTTAACTTTCTTTCTTGGAAAGTGCTCCATGCCTTTCCTTAATGGAAATTGGAATCTAATATTCCCTTCCTTCATATCAATAATCGCACCAATCGTTCTAAGGAAAGGTCTACCAAGAATAATAGGACATGAAAGATCGCAATCTATGTCAAGAACGATAAAATCTACGGGCACATAATTACTATTTGCAACAATAAGAACATCATTGATCCTTCCCATAGGCTTCTTAATGGTGGAATCCGCAAGGTGCAAATTTAAAGAGCAATCATCAAAATCATGGAAACCTAGAATATCGCATAAAGTTTTCGGAATCGTGGAAACACTAGCACCCAAATCACACAAAGCATAACACTCATGATTTTTAATTTTAATCTTTGTAGTAGGTTCCCACTCATTATAAAGTTTTCTAGGTATAGAAACTTCCAAATTAAGTTTTTCATCATAAGATTGCATCAAGGCATCAACAATATGTTTGGTAAAAGCTTTATTTTGACTATAAGCATGAGGAGAATTCAACACGGATTGGAACAAGGAAATACAATCTACTAAAGAACAATTATCATAATTAAATTACTTGAAATGCAAGATAGTGGGTTCAATGCTATTTAAAGTCTTGACCTCTCCAATCATACTTTTACCAAATTTAGCATCAAGATCTAAAAACTCCGAATCATTGGTAGGCATTTTAACTAAAGTTGACTCATCTCCAGTCCCATCATTATTAAGATTCATATTGCAAAATAAAGATTTAATAGGGGACACATCAATAACTTTTAGATCTTCATCATTATTTTCATGGAAACTAGAAGAACACGCTTTTACAAATCAATCTTTCTTAGCACGCAATCTAGCGGTTCTTTCTTTGCACTCATCAATGGAAATTCTCATAGCTTTGGGAGACTCATTAATATCATGCTTAGGAGGAGTAGATCTAAGTTTCAAAGAATCAACATCAAGCGAAAGCCTATCAACGTTCCTAGCCAAATCATCAACTTTAAGTAATTTTTCTTCAAGCAAAGCATTAAAATTCTTTTGAGAGATCATAAATTCTTTCACGCTATTCTGAAAATCAGAGGGCATCTTATTAAAATTTCCATAAGAGTTGTTGTAGGAATTACCATAATTGTTAGAGGAATTACTAGGGAACGATCTAGGATTAAAGTTTCCTCTATAAGCATTGTTACCAAAATTATTCCTACCAACAAAACTCACATCCATAGATTCATTATTATTATCAATCAAAGTAGACAAAGGCATATCATTGGGATCTATAGGAGCACTCTTAGTAGCAAACAATTTCATAAGTTCATCCATCTTTCCACTCAAAACATTAATTTCTTCTATAGCATGCACTTTCTTACTAGTAGATCTTTCGGTGTGCCATTGAGAATAATTAGCCATAATGTTATCAAGGAGTTTGGTAGGTTCTCCTAAGGTGATTTCCATAAAAGTGCCTCCCGCGGCCGAATCTAAAAGATTTCTAGAAGCAAAATTCAATCCGGCATAAAATTTTTGTATGATCATCCATAAATTCAAACCATGAGTAGGGCAATTGCGAATCATTAATTTCATTCTTTCCCAGGATTGGGCAACATGCTCATGATCAAGTTGTTTAAAATTCATAATATCGTTCCTAAGAGAGATGATCTTAGCAGGAGGAAAATACTTAGAGATAAAAGCATCTTTGCACTTATTCCATGAATCAATACTATTCTTAGGCAAAGACGAAAACCAAACTTTAGCATGATCTCTAAGTGAAAACGAAAATATCTTCAATTTACCAATATCATTATCCGTATCTTTCTTCTTTTGCATATCACACAAATCAACAAAGTTGTTTAGATGGGTGGCGGCATCTTCACTAGGAAGGCCGGAGAATTGATCTTTCATAACAAGATTCAACAAAGCAGCATTGATTTCACAAGACTCAACATCATTAAGAGGAGCAATCGGAGTACTAAGGAAATCATTATTATTGGTATTGGAAAAATCATAAAACTTGGTATTATCTTGCGCCATAGCGACAAGCAATCCAACACACAAGCAAACAAAAAGGCAAGCGAAAGAGAGAGGAGATTGGGAAAGAGAGGGCAAATAAAACGGCAAGGATGAAGTGGGGGAGAGGAAAACGAGAGGCAAATGGCAAATAATGTAATGCAAGGGAGACAAGTTTGTGATGGGTACTTGGTATGTCTTGACTTGAGCGAAGACCTCCCCGGCAATGGCGCCAGAAATCGCACGTTGGCAGGAGGTCAAATCTTGACTTGACTTGGTGGAAGCCTCCCCGGCAATGCCGCCAGAAATCCTTCTTGCTACGTCTTGAGCTTGCGTTGGTTTTCCTTGAAGAGGAAAGGGTGATGCAGCACAACAACGTAAGTATTTCCCTCAGTTTTTGAGAACCAAGGTATCAATCCAGTAGGAGGCTCCTCAAAAGTCCCATGCACCTACACACACAAACAAGAACCTCGCAACCAACGCAATGAAGGGGTTGTCAATCCCTTCACGACCACTTGCGAAAGTGAGATCTGATAGAGATAATATGATAAATATTTTTGGTATTTTTGTGATATAGATAGGAAAAGTAAAGATGCAAATAAAAGTAGATTGAAAGCTTATATGATAAAAGATAGACCGTGGTGCCATAGGTTTCACTAGTGGCTTCTCTCAAGATAGCACAAGTATTATGATGGGTGAACAAATTACTGTCGAGCAATTGATAGAAAAGCGAACAATTATGAGATTATCTAAGCATGATCATGTATATAGGCATCACGTCCGTGACAAGTAGACCGACTCTTGCCTGCATCTACTACTATTACTCCACACATCGACATCTATCCAACATGCATCTAGAGTATTAAGTTCATAAAGAATAGAGTAACGCATTAAGAAAGATGACATGATGTAGAGGGATAAACTCATGCAATATGATATAAAGCCCATCTTTTTATCCTCGATGGAAACAATACAATACGTGCCTTGCTGCCCATGCTGTCACTGGGAAAGGACACCGCAAGAATGAAGCCAAAGCTAAGCACTTCTCCCATTGCAAGAAAGATCAATCTAGTAGGCCAAACCAAACTGATAATTCGAGAAACTTGCAAAGATAACTTAATCACACATAAAAGAATTCAGAGGAGATTCAAATATTTATCATAGATAAACTTGATCATAAACCCACAATTCATCGGATCTCGACAAACACACCGCAAAAAGAGTTACGTCGAATAGATCTCCAAGAAGATCGAGGAGAACTTGGAATTGAGATTCAAAGAGAGAGAAGAAGCCATCTAGCTAATAACTATGGACCCGAAGGTCTGTGGTAAACTACTCACAACTCATCGGAAGTGCCTTGGAGATGATGTAGAGGCCCTCTATGGTCGATTCCCCCTCCGGCGGAGTGCCGGCAAAGGCTCCAAGATGGGATCTCGCGGATACAGAAGGTTACGGCGGTGGAATCAGGTTTTCATGGTGCTCCTCGATGGTTTCAGGGTACGTGGGTATATATAGGAGGAAGAAGTAGGTTGGTGTATGCTCGAGGGGCCCACGAGGGTGGAGGGCGCCCACCTGTAGGGGGCGTGCCGGGCACCCTCGTGGTCGCCTCGGTTGTTGCGTGACTTCCACTCCAAGTCTCCAGGTTTGCACTTGTCCCAAAAAGATCGCTCCCGAAGGTTTCATCGCGTTTGGACTCTTCCTTTTCTTCGAAACACTGAAATAGGCAAAAAACCAGCAATTCGGGATGGGCCTCCGATTGGTAGGTTAGTCCCAAAAATGATATAAAAGTGTAAAGTAAAGCCCATAAACATCCAAAACGGGTAATATAATAGCATGGAACAATCAAAATTATAGATACGTTGGAGACGTATCAGTGCACCGCCCTACCTCGTGGGCTCCTCGGAGACCTCCCGACCTAGTTCCTTCGCCTATATATACTCTTAGACCACAAAAACGTCAGGGGAAGCGATGACACCACTTTTACACCGCCGCAACCTTATGTACCCATGAGATCCCATCTAGGGGCCTTTTCCGGCGTCCTGACGGAGGGGGATTCGATCATGGAGGGCTTCTACATCAACACCATTACCCTTCCGATGAAGCGTGAGTAGTTTACCACAGACCTACGGGTCCATGGCTAGTAGCTAGATGGCTTCTTCTCTCTCTTTGATTCTCAATACCATGTTCTCCTCGATGTTCTTGGAGATCTATTCGATGTACTGTTCTTTTGCAGTGTGTTTGCCGAGATTCGATGAATTGTGGATTTATGATCAGATTATCTATGAATATTATTTGAGTCTTCTCTGGATTCTTATATGCATGATTTGATATCTTTGCAAGTCTCTTCAAATTATTGATTTAGTTTGGCCTACTAGATTGGTTTTTCTTGCAATGGGAGAAGTGCTTAGCTTTGGGTTCAATCTTGCGGTGTCCTTTCCCAGTGATAGTAGGGGCAGCAAGGCACGTATTGTATTGTTGTCGTCGAGGATAAAAAGATGGGGTTTTCATCATATTGCTTGAGTTAATTCCTCTACATCATGTCATCTTATTACTTAATGCGTTACTCCGTTCTTTATGAACTTAATACTCTAGATGCATGCTGGATAGCGGTCGATGTGTGGAGTAATAGTAGTAGATGCAAAATCGTTTCGGTCTACTTGAGACGGACATGATGCCTATGTTCATGATCATTGCCTTAGATATCGTCATAACTATGCGCTCTTCTATCAATTGCTCGGCAGTAATTTATTCACCCACCGTAATATTTGCTATCTTCGGAGAAGCCACTAGTGAAACCTATGGCCCCCGGGTCTATTTTACATCATATTAGTTTTCCATCAACTTGCCAATTTCTGTCATCATTCCTTTAATTTGCAATCTTTACTTTCCAATATATAAACCAAAAATACCAAAAATATTTACTTTACCATTTATCTATCTCTATCAGATCTCACTTTTGCAAGTAACCGATTGACTACCCCTTTATCACGTTGGGTGCAAGTTGTTGATTGTTTGTGAAGGTATTTGGTGACTTGTGCATTATCTCTTACTGGATTGATACCTTGGTTCTCAAACTGAGGGAAATACTTACTATACTTTGTTGCATCACCCTTTACTGTTCAAGGGAAAAACCAACGCAAGCTCAAGAGGTAGCAGACCCCTGAAGCTCTGGCCATGGAGTCGACTCCCCTGGCCACCCTGGCTGGGCGTGATTGCCTTGAACGACTTCAGAGGAAGCTAGACGATCATGAGGGCCATCAGCCCAGCTCCAGTCGGCACAAGCGCTAACTCTTCTTGAGTAATCAGGCTCGTAAGTATCAAGTCCTTAGTACTCCGCTACAGAATCTGGCAGCCGCCACACAGATCGTGAATTCCATCCAGCCCTCCGGCTCCGCAGCTGGAGAGGGGATTCAGCAGATCGATGCGCGCCTGAAGATGGCGCTGCAGCAGAACCCGGCTGTTTCCCAGTCCAAAGATCATATCCATAGTGCATTAGTGCATGCAGAGACCGTTCAGTCAACTCATAGCGCACTCGGCTCCGGCAGGCGCCGAGTCACATCCTCCTCAAGACATCACTACAAAGATCGGAGGTGCGATCGGGTTGCGTCTCCCCGACGACACAATGACTACAATCGCGCCCTGACGCCTCCACCATGAGATGGCGCGTATGGGTGCCTGATACGTCCATTTTGCATCATGCTTTTATATCATTATTTATTGCATTATGGGCTGTTATTACTTATTATATCACAATACTTATGCCTTTTCTCTCTTATTTTATAAGGTTTACATGAAGAGGGAAAATGCCGGTAGCTGGAATTCTGGACTAGAAAAGGAGCAAATATTAGAGACATATTCTTCACAACTCCAAAAGTCCTGAAACTTCACGGAGATCAGTTTTGTAATAAATAAAAAATATTGGGCAAAGAAGGCACCAGAGGGGGGCCACCAGCTAGCCACAAGGGTGGAGGGCGTACCCTACCCCCTAGGCGCGCCCCTGTCTTGTGGGCCCCTTGGCAGACCCTCGACACCCATCTTTTGATATATGGTGTTTTTGCCCTAGAAATAATAAGAGAGAAACTTTCAGGACGAAGCGCCACCGTCTCGAGGCGGAACCTAGGTAGGACCAATCTAGGGCTCCGACGGAGCTGTTTTGCCGGGGAAACATCCCTCTAGGAGGAGGAAATCACCGCCAGTCAATCTCCATCAACATCTTCACCAGCACCATATCCTCTCAAACCCTAGTTCATCTCTTGTATCCGATCTTTGTCTCAAAACCTCATATTGGTACCTGTGGGTTGTTAGTAGTATTGATTACTCCTTGTAGTTGATGCTAGTTGGTTTATTCGGTGGAGGATCATATGTTCAGATCCTTAATGATAATTAATACTCCTCTGATTATGAACATGAATATGTTTAGTGAGTAGTTACATTTGTTCCTGAGGACATTGGAGAAGTCTTGTTATAAGTAATCATGTGAATTTGGTATTCGTTCGATATTTTGATGAGATGTATGTTGTCTCTCCTCCAGTGGTGTTATGTGAATGTCGACTAGATGACACTTCACCATGATTTGAGCTTAGGGGAAGGCATTGGGAAGTAATAAGTAGATGATGGGTTGCTAGAGTGACAGAAGCTTAAACCCTAGTTTATGCGTTGCTTCGTAAGGGGCTTATTTGGATCCATATGTTTCATGCTATGGTTAGGTTTACCTTAATTCTTCTTTCATAGTTGCGTATGCTTGCGAGAGGTGTTAATCATAAGTGGGAGACTTGTCCAAGGAAGGACAACACCCAAGCACCGGTCCACCCACATATCAAATTATCAAAGTAACGAATGGGAATCATATGAGCATGATGGAAACTAGCTTGACAGTAATTCCCATGTGTCCTCGGGAGCACTTTGCTTTATATAAGAGTTCATCTAGGCTTGTCCTTTGCTACAAAAAGGATTGGGCCACCTTGCTGCACCTTGTTTACTTTTGTTACTTTTTAGCCACTACGAATTATCTTATCACAAAACTATCTGTTACTGATAATTTCAGTGCTTGCGGAGAATACTTTGCTGAAAACCGCTTGTCATTTCCTTCTACTCCTCGTTGGGTTCGACACTCTTACTTATCGAAAGGACCATTATAGATCCCCTATACTTGTGGGTCATCAAGACTCTTTTCTGGCGCCGTAGCCGGGGAGTGAAGTGCCTTTGGTAAGTGGAATTTGGTAAGGAAACATTTATATAGCATGCTGAAATTTACTGTCATTTGTTACTATGGAAAAATAATCCTTTGAGGGGCTTGTTCGGGGTATCTTCACCTCGACCGTAAGAGCAAAGAGTTGCTCCTCAACCTACTTCACCTATTAAAAATATTTACTTTGAAATTCCTTCGGGTATGATAGAGAAACTACTAGCTAATCCTTATACATGAGATGGAACATTACATCCTGATATGCACCTAATCTATGTGGACGAAGTTTGTGGATTATTTAAGCTTGCAGGTATGGCCGAAGATGTTGTCAAGAAGAAGGTCTTCCCTTTATCTTTGAAGGGAAAGACATTGACATGGTATAGGCTATGTGATGATATCGGATCATGGAACTACAACCGATTGAAGTTGGAATTTCATTAGAAGTTTTATCCTATGCATATGGTTCATCGTGATCGGAGTTATATATATAATTTTTGGCCTCATGAAGGAGAAAGTATCGCTCAAGCTTGGGGGAGGCTTAAGTCAATGTTATATTCATGGGTCATTTGCATTTCTATCCCTAACTCAAACCACCTAATCAGATTTGCCCCTAATTTCAAAGTCTGCTCAAATTTGCCCCTCCGCCGTTAGGTGCTCTTATAGAAATGCCCTTTGGCGCTGTTACCATCCGGTCGATGGGCTTTGACTATCCTGAAAAAAATAGCAAAAAAATATAAAAAATCCAAATTTTTGTGGGATCGAAGATACTCATGTGCGCAAGGTGTGTGCAATTTTTTGTGCTATTTGGACATTCAGGAGCTCACGACGAGGAAAAGCACTTAATATGTATACTTGTGAACAGTGAATTTGAAATAAAATAGCAAGAAAAATAAAAAAAATATGATTTTTTTGGCATCAAAGATGCTTAGGTGCACAAGGTGCATGCAAGTTTTTGTGATCAAATGACATACGAGGAGCTCTAGCAAAAAAATTTGTCATTTTTTCTAAAGTTTTTTCCTGAGCCAAATTTCGTTTTTTTTCTCCACGAGCTCCTACATTTTCCAAACACAACAAAAATTTGCACACACCTTGCGGACCCGAGCCTCTTTGATGCCAAAAAATTTCATATTTTTTTAAATTTTCTTGCTGTTTTTTTGAATTTACTATTCACGTGCGTACATATTTACTATTTTTCCTTTGCCATGAGCTCCTGGAATGTCCAAATAGCACGAAAAATTGTACGCATCTTGCGAACCTGAGTATCTTTGATACCACAAAATTTTAGATTTTTTTTTTATTTTTTTGCTATTTTTTCAGGATGGTCAAAGCCCTTTGACCGACTTTGACCGGACGGTAACGGCAGAGAAGGGCATTTCTATAAGTGCACATCGGTAGAGGGGAAAATTTGAGCTGGCTTTGAATTTAGGGGCAAATCTGAGAGTGGGCGCAAATTAGGGGCATAAATGTAAATGTCCCTATATTCATGCCCCAATCATGAGCTCTCAAGATAAATTATTATTCAAAAAATTTATGCTCGACTTTCTCATAATGATCGCTCCATGCTCGATACTTCTTGTACTGGTTCTTTTATGATGAAGACTATTGAATTCAAATGGGATTTATTGGAAAAAATTAAATGCAACTCTGAAGATCGGGAACTCGATGAAGGTAAGGAGTCAGGTATAAACCCTAAGTTTGATTGTGCTAAATCTTTTTTGGATACCGATGCTTTTCGTGAATTTAGCACTAAATATGGACTTGACTCTGAGGTAGTAGCCTCTTTCTGTGAATTGTTTGCTACTCATGTTGATCTCCCTAAGGAGAAGTGGTTTAAATATCATCCTCCCATTGAAGTGAAAGTAGTAGAACCTATTAAAGTTGAAGAAGAAACTATTACTTATAATGTTGATCCTATTGTTCCTACTGCTTATACTGAGAAACCACCTTCCCCTGTTAGACTAAAGGATCATGCTAAAGCTTCAGCTGTGGTTCGTAAGAGTTATACTAGAACACCTACACCCCCTGAACAAATTAAAGTTGAACCTAGTATTGCTATGGTTAAAGATCTCTTGGTCGATAATATTGATGAGCATCTTATTTATTTTTGTGGTGAAGCTGCTAGGATTGCTAAACCCGATACTAAAGATAAACCTAGACCTGTTGTTGGCATGCCTGTCATTTCTATTGAAATAGGAGATCACTGTAATCATGGCTTATGTGATGTGGGTGCTAGTGTGAATGCAATACCTTATACCTTATATAAAGAAATTATGAATAAAATTGTACCTGCTGAGATAGAAGATATTGATGTAACTATTAAGCTTGCAAATAGAGATACTATATCACCAGTTGGGATTGTTAGAGATGTTGAAGTCTTGTGTGGGAAAATTAAATATCCTACTAATTTTCTTGTTCTTGGCTCCCCACAAGATGATTTTTGCCCCATTATGTTTGGTAGACCTTTCTTGAATACGGTTAATGCTAGGATAGACTGCGAGAAATATATTATTAGTATTGGTTTAGGGGATATGTCTCGTGATTTTAATTTCTCCAAATTTCGTAGACAACCCAATGATAAAGAATTGCCTAGTAAGTATGTAATTATTGGTCTTGCTTCTATTCTCGTGCCTCCTAATGATCCATTAGAACAATATTTGCTTAACCATGAAAATGATATGTTTATGAATGAAAGAAGGGAAATAGATAAAGTATTCTTTAAACAAGGACCTATTTTGAAACACAACTTGCCTGTTGAAATTCTCAGAGATCCTCCTCCACCCAAGGGAGATCCCGTGTTTGAGCTTAAACAATTACCTGATACTCTGAAATAGGCTTATCTCGATAAAAAGAAGATATATCATGTTATTATTAGTGCTAACCTTTCAGAGCATGAAGAAAAGAAATTATTGAAAATCCTGAAGAAGCACCGTGCCACTATTGGATATACTCTTGACGATCTTAAGGGCATTAGTCCCACTCTATGTCAGCACAAAATAAAATTGGAGAAAGATGCTAAACCAGTTGTTGACCATCAATGACAGTTAAATCGTAAAATGAAAGAAGTGGTAAGAAATGAAATACTAAAGCTTCTGGAGGCAGGTATAATTTATCCTATTGCTGATAGTCAGTGGGTAAGTCCCATTCATTGTGTCCCTAAGAAGTGAAGTATTAATGTTGTTCCTAATGATAAGAATGAATTGATCCCACAAAGAATTGTTACAGGTTATAGAATGGTAATTGATTTCCGCAAATTAAATAAAGCTACTAGAAAAGATCATTACCCTCTACCTTTTATTGATCAAATGCTAGAAAGACTATCCAAACATACACATTTTTGCTTTCTAGATGGTTATTCTGGTTTCTCTCAAATACCCGTGTCAAAAGATGATCAGGAAAAGACCTATTTTACTTGTCCTTTTGGTACCTTTGCTTATAGACGTTGCCTTTTGGTTTATGCAATGCACCTGCTACCTTTCAAAGATGTATGACTGCTATATTCTCCGACTTTTGTGAAAAGATTGTCGAGGTTTTCATGGATGATTTCTTCGCTTACAAAACTTCCTTTGATGATTGCTTAAGCAACCTTGATCGAGTTTTGTAGAGATGTGAAGAAACTAATCTTTTCTTGAATTGGGAGAAGTTCCACTTTATGGTTAATGAAGGTATTGTCTTGGGGCATAAAATTTCTGAAAGAGGTATTGAAGTTGATAAAGCTAAAGTAGATGCTATTGAAAAGATGTCGTGTCCGAAAGACATTAATGGTATAAGAAGTTTCATTGGTCATGCTGGTTTCTATAGGAGGTTTATTAGACTTCTCTAAAATTTCTAGGCCTCTCACTAATCTCCTGCAAAAAGATGTTCCTTTTGTTTTTGATGATGATTGTGTAGAAGCATTTGAAATACTTAAGAAAGCCTTGATTTCTGCATCTATTGTTTAGCCACCTGATTGGAATTTATTCTTTGAAATTATGTGTGATGCTAGTGATTATGATGTTGGTGCAGTTCTAGGGAAAAGAGTAGATAAGAAATTGAATGTTATCCATTATGCTAGTGAAACTCTAGACAGTTCCCAGAGAAATTACGCTACTACTAAAAAGAATTTTTCGCAGTCGTATTTGCCTGTGATAAGTTCAGAGCTTATATTGTTGATTCCAAAGTAACGGTTCACACTGATTATGCTACTATTAAATATCTTATGGAAAAGAAAGATGCGAAACCTAGACTTATTAGGTGGGTTCTCTTGTTACAAGAACTTGATTTGCATATTATTGATAAAAAGGGAGCTGGGAACCCCGTTGCAGACAACTTGTCTAGGTTAGAAAATGTTCTTGATGACCCACTGCCTATTGATGACAACTTTCCTGATGAACAATTAGCTGTCATAAATGCTTCTCGTAATACTCCATGGTATGTTGATTATGCTAATTACATTGTTGCTAAATTTATACCACCTAGTTTCATACCAGCAAAAGAAAAAGTTTTTCTATGATTTAAGACATTACTTTTGGGATGACCTGCACCTTTATAAAGAAGGAGTATATGGTGTTATTAGATGTTGTATACCTGAGCATGAACAGGAACAGATCCTACGCAAGTGTCACTTCGAGGCTTACAGAGGACACCACATTGGATATATAACTGCACATAAGGTATTGCAATCCGGTTTTTATTGGCCTACTCTCTTCAAAGATGCTCGTAAGTTTGTCCCGTCTTGTGATGAATGCCAAAGAATTTGTAATATTAGTAGACGTCAGGAAATGCCTATGAATTATTCACTTGTTATTGAACCATTTGATGTTTGGGGCTTTGATTATATGGGACCTTTTCCTTACTCTAATGGGTATACACATATTTTAGTTGCTGTTGATTATGTTACTAAGTGGGTAGAAGCTCTTCCAACTAGTAGTGCTGATCATAACACTTCTATTAAGATGCTTAAAGAAGTTATTTTTCCGAGGTTTGGATTCCCTAGATATTTAATGACTAATGGTGGTTCACATTTTATTCATGGTGCTTTTTGTAAAATGCTTGCTAAGTATGATGTTAACCATAGAGTTGCATCTCCATATCATCCTCAGTCAAGTGTGCAAGCAGAATTGAGTAATAGAGAGATTAAATTGATTTTGCAAAAGACTGTTAATAGATCTAGAAAGAATTGGTCCAAGAAACTTGATGATGCATTCTGGGCTTATAGAACTGCTTATAAAAATCCTATGGGTATGTCTCCGTATAAAATGGTTTATGGAAAGGCTTGTCACTTACCTCTTGAACTAGAACATAAGGCATATTGGGCTATCAAAGAGCTCAACTATGATTTCAAACTTGTCGATGAGAAGAGGTTATTTGACATTAGCTTTCTTGATGAATGGATAACCCAAGCCTATGAGAATGCCAAGTTGTTTAAAGAAAAAGTTAAAAGATGGCATGACAAGAGGATACAAAAGCGTGAGTTTAATGTAGGTGATCATGTTTTGCTATACAACTCTCGTTTAAGATTTTTTGCAGGAAAGCTTTTCTCTAAATGGGAAGGTCCATACATTATCGAGGAGGTCTATCATTCCGGTGCCATAAAAATCAACAACGTCGAAGGCACAAATCTGAAGGTGGTTAACGGTCAAAGAATCAAACATTATATCTCAGGTAATCCAATAAATGTTGAGACCAATATAATTGACACCGTAACACCGGAGGAGTACATCAGGGACGCTTTCCAGAATGTTTCAATCTCCGAAAAGGAATAGGTATGTGGTACGGTAAGTAAACCAACTCCAAAACTGTTCTAATAGCAATTTTTCTCCGTTTTGGAATATTTAAAAATTAGGAAAATTAAAGTTAGTACGAAAGGGACACGAGGCGACCACAAGGGTGGAGGGCGCACCCTACCCCCTGTGCGCCCCCCTATCTTGTGGCCACCTCGTTGTAACATCCCAAATTTCCAATTTGGAATGTTATACATTAGATCATCACTGCATATCATATTTATTGCATTTTGGCTCGATCCTAGAAATTCTATGCAACTCGAGGACCCACGGAGAGAGTTGGGGATTTCGTTATTTTCATATTTGAGTTTTCTCAAATTTTGTAAATAGGATCATTTGATTTTATTTATTGTTTCTTCAATTATTTCTATTATAAAAATATGAGAGAGGGAATAAAATGACTTTCCCAAAATAAAGAAATATTGAGGATTTGATAATAAAATCAAATAAGATTTTTATTTTGGAGTTTATTGCTATTTTATTTGAATTTAGGAAAAATGCGCCTTTTTATTAAAAATTGCATTTAGGCCCCAAATAAATGTTCATCTTGTCCGGCTTGATTTTAAAAGCCGGGGAAATTTTATTTCGGGATTTTTGGAGTCCGTTTAGTATTTCTTTTAATTGTTTTTCTGCGCGTAATGTTTATAAAAAAAGAAAGAGGAAACCGACTTTGGGCCGTGCCCGGGCGGGACTCCGCCCTGGGGGCTTTATAAGCCGCCACCCCAGCGTCCGCCAGCCCAACCCGCCAGCCCAAACCGCCGCCGCCCGAAACCTAGCCGCCGCCGCCGCCGCCGCCGCTTGCTCGCTGCCGCCGACGCCGCCCGACCGCGGACCCGCCGCCGCCCAACCCCGCCTCTGCCGACCGCCGCAGCCCGCCGCCCCTCACCGGAGTAGCCGCCGCCGGCAGAGCCGACCCGCACCCCGAGGTAGCTGCCGGTTTTCTAATAAAATCGATCGTTTTTTTTGAAACCCTAGATCCGTTTTTTTATTAGATCCGGTTCGGTTTATTTTTTTCGGTTTAGTCTTTTTAGCGGATGTTCGTCTGTACGTTCGTTTTAACGAACGGTTTTTGTCGTTTAGCCGCAGACAGCGAATGTTCGTTCATTAGCCTGTTCGTCCGTTTTTCTTTTTCTTGAATTTTCCGCGATTATTTCTGATCGCGATTTCTGAGCCGATTTTCGTTTTAGTATAACTTTTCGCTCATTTATCGGAATCAGGCGATTCAAGCGCCTAGAGTTTCGTTTCGAAACCCTATTTCCGTTTAACTAACTCAAACAAGTTTTTGCTACTATAAAATTTGACTTAGGACCAGATTAGTAAACAAAGCTTGTTTCTTTCGCCGTTTGAGTACCGTTGCTTCGTTTGATTTGATTCTTTTTGTAAACCGGAGTTCTTAAATTGATCTTTCTGGTTAGACCTCTTATTTGAGTTTTACCTGTGCATTAGATGAGTCCTTCTTTTATGCTTGTTTGTTTGCGATAGAGTACCCAGAGTGCACCGCTCGCTACTTCGAATCTCTAGGTTTCACGGATCACCAACAAGGCAAGTAACACTTTGATCATACCTCTTTACTACCCAGTTTTATTGCATTAGATCAATCCTCAAACAATTGCATGATTAGGATCTGATTAACATGTGGGTTTTGGGAAGTAGATGAGGTAGAACCTATTACCTGTTTATTATCAAACCTTTGGGAGTTACTTCTACGTTTGCTTATATTGCCATGCTATGCTAGTAGACGTGGATTGGGTGAGTGTTTCTATGACAGATGTGTGATTGTTTAATTAATTGTTTACCTAAGGTGGCAACTTAAATTAACATTTGGGTGGACTGAGGCACCTGGGGAACCCAGTGTTGCATGTATTTTTGGAAATCCCGGGGTAGCGTGTGATTTTCCTATGGACCGCCACCCAGGATCAAAGGGATCATGAGATTATTTCATGCTAGAAACTTCCGTGTGCAGCCGCAAGCTACTATGGGCTCTAGCATAGTTGATTAAGTTGCGTGAGCTCTTGAAGAAGTAGACTAGCAGATGTAGGGGATGTAGGTTGGTACGGTCTACCCGGAGTAGAGAATTAATGCTTCTGAAAGACTGTGTCTCGGTCATCCATTTCTCAAACACCTCAGAGTGCGAGAAATCAAGCGGAGGAGATCGAGTCTTGCGGGGAGAAGTGCACAAACCTCTGCAGAGTGTATAAACTAATCATGGTTAGCCGTGTCCCCGGTTATGGACGTTTTGAGTATCTAGTACTTGGATTATCATGTGAATCTCATCATGTTACTTAATTAAGTTTTGTTGGGTTTAATGATGATGCTTAATTGGGATTGAGTTGGAGTACCCTTCTCAATGTTTAACAACCACCATGATAGTTAAAAATAAAGTTTATTCCTTTGCAGTACGGAAAAATTGGCTTTATGCAAAACTGTAACCATAGAGCTTTCCACCAGCCATATATGCATGTAGTATAGCATTATTCTTTCATTACTCTCTATGTGTTACCCTGCCAGCATATTCCATGTGCTGACCCGTTTCGGGCTGCAACATTCATGTTGCAGACTTTTCAGACGACAAGTAAGGTGCCTTAGGTTGTGGTTCTATACTCAGTGATGCCGTTGGAGTTAATGGACTCACTTATCTTCCAATCCTTCTGCTGTTATCGTTATTAGATGGCCTTTAGCCATATTTATTGTAATAAGTTCTCTTTTGAGACATTCGATGTAATAAGTGTGTGATTGCTACTCTGTTATAAATCCTTCAAGTACTATGCGTGTCAGCATTACCGATCCAGGGATGACACTGATGCACGAGATCGATCGTTCGAGGTCCGGTCGCTACAAGATTGTATCAGAGCACACGCTGACTGTAGGACACGACCACTAAGCTAAAGCCCTAGATCACTACTCTCTCTTCTCATTTCTGACTCCTCATCTTTTCTACTCTTTTAGGATGGCGGATGCAAGGAACAAGTTCACACAACCGGATGAAGATACACCCTTTGGACGCCACTTGAAGGAAGTCACTAGATACCCGAACATCGGAGTACCAAGCTTCACTGGGACCTACATCGCCACTTTACCCGAAGAGGAGTGCTGTATGATTCAAGTACAAGTTCCAGGAAGAACGTTCATGCCAGTCACTGAGCCCATAGAATTTTCCTTTGATGCACCAACCTGGAGTCTAGGAAAGAGCATGGCAGCTCACATTACCATGGGACGCATTGGAGAAGTTTACAGCAAGGATCTCAAGGATACTATCTATCAGATTTGTGGGCGCCGAGATGAGCAATGGGAGATGATCAACACCAGGAAGGATAGATCAATTGCAGCGTTCATCCAGGAGTTAAACCAGCACATTCGACGCCAGGAGGACCAGATGTGCACATGCATGATAGACCTGAAGAAGGCCATGACCAAGATCACGAAGCTGGAGGAAGAACTCAAGTCTACGCGTGATGGATCTTAGGAGCAAATGATGACACTCGTGGAGAAGAATGATGATCTAAAGAAGAAGTTGAAAGTATTCATGGGGTTTCCCGCGATTGGAGGAGAAAACGATGATTGCACTTGCCCGGAGAACTACATCATCATCGACGACACCGACTCGGACCCAGACGATAGTGATGAAGACTATGTTGATGAAGCTAGAGCAGATATAATGGAGTCTTCGACCGAGCAGTTTTTCTAGTCGACCACCATGACAGTAGTAGTATTCCCCCATGTATATAGTATAGTCCGAGCACTTTTGTAACGATAGTTAGACCGTTGTATGCCCTTGTTTGAATTGATTGAAGTGATATTGTTTGCTTTTGAATCATGTGCATATGGGTAGTGTTTTCTCTCTAGACCTCATTCTATTCTATATTCTCATCTTTTCTAAACCCTCAGATGCCTCCCAGACGTGACAATGGATTTGCTTTCCCACCAGAGCTCACCTAGTTGATCCAAAGAGCGTAATGCATTGATGCGTATGCTAGTCCGTAATCGTAATCGGGAACAACAACAACAACCCACCACCACCACCACCTGTTGATCACTTAGCCCGTTTCTTGAGGCTGAATCCGCCGGTGTTCTCTAGTAGCACCGAGCCGATAGTTGCAGATGATTGGCTCCGCAAGATGGGAAGGGAGTTGACCACTGCAGGATGCACAGATGCGGAGAAGGTGCGTTTTACCGCACATCAGCTTGATGGACCCGCATCATCACGGTGGGAGAATTTCACAGCCACTTATTCTATCGACACTGTCACATGGGATGAGTTTCAGCAGGCTTTCCAAACTGCCCATGTTTCAGCAGGAGCTATGGCCATGAAGAAGCATGAGTTTCGCAACCTACGCCAGGGAGGACGTACTGTTGGCCAGTATGTAGGTGACTTTAGTAAGCTAGCACGTTATGCCCCAGATGATGTTGCTGCGGATGTAGCTAAGCAGGAGAAGTTTCTGGAAGGACTGAATGATGAGCCGAGCATGCAGTTTATGGTAGCAACCTTCAACCACTACCAGGAGTTGGTAGATAGAGCTCTTATGATTGAAGGGAAGCAACAGCAGATTGACAGCCGCAAGAGGAAGTATGGACAAGGGAATTACAATTCTGGAGTTCAGCAGAAGCCTCGTTTTACCCCAAACTCGGGAGGACATTTCAGCATACCCATGGAGGAGGTAGTTCGCACAACCATAGTGGCCCCAAGAATGGTAATGGGAATGGAGGAAGCAACGGACAGAACCACAGCAACCCATAAACCCCAGCCAAGAGGGATCTGAGCCACATCACCTGTTAGAAATGCTAGAAGACTGGACATTATGCCACCAAATGTCCTGAAGCGAAAAATGGAAACGATAATGGAAGTTCTGGAAAGAAGCCCAACCCTTTCAACAAAGAACAGGTGAACCACGTTAGCGTGGAGGAGGTTGAAGCCCAGCCAGATGCAGTAATAGGTAAGTTTTTGGTTAAGTCATTTACTGCAATCGTTCTTTTTGATACTGGTGCATCGCATTCATACATATCAAGGGGATTTGTGGATAAGTATAACCTGCCAACCCAAGCCCTTAGGTCACCCATGTTAGTAACCTCGCCAGGAGCAGAGTATATGGCTAGTCTATGGTGTGATCGGTTACCATTAAGGATTGGTAACTACGTGTTTCCCTCAGACCTAATAGTACTGGAATCGCAAGGACTGGATGTGATATTAGGCATGGATTGGTTATCGAAGTATGGAGGGAACATTGAATGCGCCAGTAAGTCGATTTTACTTACCACACCAGAAGGAAGAAGGATCAAGTATGTATCCCGGCATGTGCCGAAGAGGGCTCAAGTGAATTCCTTATCAGGAGTTGTACAAGAAGAAGTACCAGTGGTGAAGGATTTTCCTGACGTATTTCCAGAGGAGTTGCCAGGCATGCCACCGGATAGAGACATTGAGTTTTTGATTGAGCTTTTGCCAGGCACAAGGCCGATATCTAAGAGACCGTACAGGATGCCCGCAAAATATTTGGAGGAAATTAAGAAGCAGATTAAGGAGTTATTGGATAAAGGCTATATTCGCCCAAGTTCTTCACCTTGGGGATCACCAGTGCTTCTAGTGGAGAAGAAGGATGGATCACTGCGGATGGTTGTTGATTATCGAGGATTGAATGAGGTGACAATAAAAAATAAGTACCCATTGCCGATGATCAAAGACTTGTTTGACCGATTGCAAGGAGCTAAGGTATTTTCCATGATCGATCTGCGATCAGGATACCACCAGTTGAAGATTCGAGAGCAGGATATACCCAAGACGGCTTTTACCGCAAGGTACGGGCTGTACGAGTATACCATTATGTCATTTGGTCTGACTAACGCACTTGCCTATTTCATGAACATGATGAACAAGGTGTTTATGGAGTTTCTAGATAAGTTCGTCGTGGTGTTCATTGATCATATTTTAGTCTACTCGAAGAACGAAAAGGAGCATAACAAGCATTTGCGTTTGGTACTGGAGAAGCTCAGAGAACACCAGTTATATGCCAAGTTTAGCAAATGTGAGTTTTGGTTGAAGGAAGTTGGATTTCTCAGACATGTTATATCCAGAGAAGGGATCGCAGTTGACCCCACCAAAGTTGTCACCGTGACAAATTGGGAAGCCCCAACAACAGTTGGAGAGATCTGGAGTTTTCTTAGGCTCGCAGGATACTACCGGAGGTTCATTGAGAATTTCTCGAAGATTGCAAAGCCCATGACGGAGTTGTTGAAGAAGGACACCAAGTTCAAATGGACTGAGGAATGTGAGGCCAGTTTCCAGGAGTTGAAGAAACATTTGGTTACATCACCAGTGTTGATTTTGCCTGATCAGCGCAAGGATTATGAAGTATATTGTGACGCTTCTCGTCAAGGACTTGGAGCAGTGCTTATGCAGGAGGGAAGAGTTGTTTCGTATGCCTCACGATAGCTTAAACCCCATGAGTTGAACTATGCTACGCATGATTTGGAGTTGGCAGCCATAGTGCATGCATTGAAGACATGGAGACATTTTCTCATCGGAAACCATTGTGAGGTGTACACGGATCACAAGAGTTTGAAGTACATTTTCACACAAAAGGAGCTGAATCTCAGGCAAAGGAGATGGTTGGAGCTCATCAAGGATTATGATATGAGATTGCATTATCACCCCGGAAAGGCTAACGTAGTAGCCGATGCGTTGAGCCGCAAAAGCCATGTCAACACACTCATGACCGGAGGGTTACCAAAGGAGTTAGCCGAGGACCTTCACGAACTATGTTTGGAGATAGTTCCGAGAGGCTATGTAGCAGCATTGGAGATTCAGTCTACTTTTATGGATAAGATCAGAGAAGCCCAGAAGACTAACAAGGAGATTGACGAGATAAGGGAGAAGATGAGCAAGGGAAAAGCTAAGGGATTTCGTGAGGATGAGCACGATACCTTATGGTTTGAGGACCGCGTTTATGTGCCTAATGACCCGGAGATCAGGAAGTTGATTCTACAGGAGGCCCATGATTCGCCGTATTCGATTCACCCAGGAAATTCCAAGATGTATTTGGATTTGAAGGACACTCTCTGGTGGACCGGAATGAAGAAGGATATTGCAGAATATGTAGCAGTATGTGATGTATGTTAGAGAGTGAAGGCAGAGCATCAGAAGCCAGCAGGATTGCTACAGCCATTGCCGATACCCAAATGGAAGTGGGATAAGCTAGGCATGGATTTTATCACGGAATTGCACAGGACTCGTTCAGGCTATGACTCGATATGGGTTGTAGTCGATCGTTTGACGAAGGTAGCTCGTTTCATCCCAGTAAAGACCACCTACACCAGTGCTAAGTTGGCAAAGATCTACATGACCAGGATCGTATGTCTGCATGGAGTTCCGAGGAGCATTGCATCAGATGGAGGAACCCAGTTTACCTCAAAGTTCTGGAATCAGTTACACGAAACCTTGGGTACCAGGCTAGAGTTCAGTACAACCTTCCATCCGCAGACAGATGGACAAACCGAAAGAGTCAATCAGATTCTAGAGGACATGCTGAGAGCTTGTGCGCTAGATTATGGATCTAGTTGGGACGACAATTTGCCATATGAAGAGTTCTCTTACAACAACAGTTATCAAACTAGTTTGAAGATGGCTCCTTTCGAAGCCTTGTACAGAAGGAGGTGCAGGACCCCATTGTCGTGGGATGAAGTTGGAGACCACCAGTTGTTTGGACCAGATTTGATTAAGGAGTCTGAACAGAAGGTGAAGTTGATTCGTGATAGGCTCAAGGTAGCCCAGTCCAGGCAGAAGAGCTACACAGATTCTAAATGTAAGGAGACTTTCTACGAAATCGGAGACAGAGTTTATCTTCGTGTATCTCCACTTCGAGGAGTTAAGCACTTTGGAGTTAAGGGGAAATTAGCGCCACGTTTTGTGGGACCATACAAAGTTTTGGAGCATATGGGAGAAGTTGCCTACAAGTTGGAATTGCCCGAAGGTTTGTCAGGAGTTCACGATGTGTTCCACGTTTCCCAGTTGAAGAAGTGCCACGCAGAGATGGCTGATATACCGCTGAGAGATACAGTGTCACTGGACGATTCAGTTGGATAGTGATTTGAGCTACAAAGAGAAGCCGATCAAGATTCTCGAGTATGCCAGCCGAGTCACCCGCAACAAGGTTATCAAGTTTTGCAAAGTTTAGTGGAGCCACCATATCGAGGAGGAAGCCACCTGGGAGCAGGACGTAGATCTACTAAAGGACCACCCTCACCTATTTTCTAGCCAACCCGAATCTCGATGGCGAGGTTCATCTTAAGGGGGGTAGGTTTGTAACATCCCAAATTTCCAATTTGGAATGTTATACATTAGATCATCACTGCATATCATATTTATTGCATTTTGGCTCGATCCTAGAAATTCTATGCAAC
This sequence comes from Aegilops speltoides, assembly GCA_021437245.1. Lineage (NCBI taxonomy): Eukaryota > Viridiplantae > Streptophyta > Magnoliopsida > Poales > Poaceae > Aegilops > Aegilops speltoides. Next base: position 175,683,916 of record CM038144.1, on the reverse strand, counting down.
TCGAGGACCCACGGAGAGAGTTGGGGATTTCGTTATTTTCATATTTGAGTTTTCTCAAATTTTGAAAATAGGATCATTTGATTTAATTTATTGTTTCTTCAATTATTTCTATTATAAAAATATGAGAGAGGGAATAAAATGACTTTCCCAAAATAAAGAAATATTGAGGATTTGATAATAAAATCAAATAAGATTTTTATTCTGGAGTTTATTGCTATTTTATTTGAATTTAGGAAAAATGCGCATTTTTTAAAAATTGCATTTAGGCCCCAAATAAATGTTCATCTTTTCAGGCTTGATTTTAGAAGCCGGGGAAAATTTATTTCGGGATTTTTGGAGTCCGTATAGTATTTGTTTTAATTGTTTTTATGCGCGTAATGTTTTAAAAAAAGAGGAAACCGACTTTGGGCGTGCGAAGGGACTCGCCGGGGCTTTATAAGCCGCCACCCCGCGCCGCCAGCCCAACACGCCAGCCCAAACCGCCGCCGCCGTCGTCCGACGCCGACGCCGCCCGCCGCCGACGCTCGATCACTGGACCTCCGCCCTCGCCGCCGTTACCCATCGCCGCCGACCGCCGCTGCCCGCCGCCCCTCGCCGGAGTAGCCGCCGCCGCCGGAGCCGATCCGCACCCCGAGGTAGCCGCCGGTTTTCTAGTAAAACCGATCATTTTTTTCGAAACCATAGATCCGTTTTTTTATTAGATCCGGTTCGGTTTATTTTTTTCGGTTTAGTCTTTTTGGCGGATGTTCGTCCGTACATTCATTTTAATGAACGGTTTTTGTCGTTTAGCCGCAGACAGCGAATGTTTGTTCGTTAGCCTATTCGTCCGTTTTTCTTTTTCTCGGATTTTCCACGATTATTTCTGATCGCGATTTCTGAGCCGATTTTCGTTTTAGTATAACTTTTCGCTCGTTTATTGGAATCAGGCGATTCAAGTGCCTGGAGTTTCGTCTCGAAACCCTCTTTCCGTTTAACCGACTCAAACAAGTTTTCGCTACTATAAAATTTGACTTAGGTCCAGATTAGTAAATGAAGCTTGTTTCTTTCGCCGTTTGAGTTTCGTTGCTTCGCTTGATTTGATTCTTTTTGCCAACCGGAGTTTTTAAGTTAAACTTTCTGGTGAGGCCTATTATTTGAGTTTTACCTGTGCATTAGATGAGTGCTTCTTTTATGCTTGTTTGTTTGCGATAGAGTACCTAGAGTGCGCCGCTCGCTACTTCAAATCTCTAGGTTTCACGGATCATCACCAAGGCAAGTAACACTTTGATCATAACTCTTTACTATCCAGTTTTATTGCATTAGATCAATCCTCAAACAATTGCATGATTAGGATCTGATTAACATGTGGGTTTTGGGAAGTAGATGAGGTAGAACCTATTACCAGTTTATTATCAAACCTTTGGGAGTTACTTCTACGTTTGCTTATATTGCCATGCTATGCTAGTAGACGTGGATTGGGTGAGTGTTTCTATGACAGATGTGAGATTGTTTAATTAATGGTTTACCTAAGGTGGCAACTTAAATTCACATCTGGGTGGATTGAGGCACCTAGGGGAACCCAGTGTTGCCTATATTTTTGGAAATCCCGTGGTACCGTGTGATTTTCCTATGGACCGCCACCCAGGCTCAAAGGGATCATGAGATTATTTCATGCTAGAAACTTCCTTGTGCAGCCGCAAGCTACTATGGGCTCTAGCATGGTTGATTAAGTTGCGTGAACTCTTGAAGAGGTAGACTAGCAGATGTAGGGGATGTAGGTTGGTACGGTCTACCCGGAGTAGAGAGTTAATGCTTCTGAAAGACTGTGTCTCGGTCATCCGTTTCTCAAACACCTTGTAGTGCGAGAAATCAAGCGGAGGAGATCGAGTCTTGTGGGGAAAAGTGCGCAAACCTCTGCAGAGTGTATAAACTAATCGTGGTTAGCCGTGTCCCTGGTTATGGACATTTTGAGTATCTAGTACTTGGATTATCATGTGAGTCTCATCATGTTACTTAATTAAGTTTTGTTGGGTTTAATGATGATGCTTAATTGGGATTGAGTTGGAGTACCCTTCTCAATGTTTAACAACCACCATGATAGTTAAAAATAAAATTTATTCCTTTGCAGTAGGGAAAAATTGGCTTTATGCAAAACTGTAACCATAGAGCTTTCCACCAGCCATATATGCATGTAGTATAGCATTATTCTTTCATTACTCTCTATGTGTTACCTTGCCAGCATATTCCATGTGCTGACCCGTTTCGGGCTGCAACGTTCATGTTGCAGACTTTTCAGACGACAAGTAAGGTGCCTTAGGTCGTGGTTCTATACTCAGTGATGTCGTTGGAGTTGATGGACTCACTTATCTTCCAAGCCTTCCATTGTTATCGTTATTAGATGGCCTTTATCCATATTTATTGTAATAAGTTATCTTTTGAGACAGTCGATGTAATAAGTGTGTGATTGCTACTCTGTTATAAATCCTTCAAGTACTGTGCATGTCAGCATTACCGATCCAGGGATGACACTGATGCACGGAGATCAGACTGTTTGAGGTTTGGTTGCTATACTCGTGTACCCTCTGGACTCTGTTTTCTTGCACGATACTTCTTTTGGTCGGTAAAAATTCATTATATAATCTCCCAAAGGTTTTGACCACCATATCACGACAAAATACTCTGTTTTTTGTTTTGAGCTATTTTTCTGACAGATCTAGATCACCATGACGTCTCCAAGCGCCCCCCAAGGACAAGTTTTTCAAGAAGGTCATCAACCCTTACCTCGGAGAGGTGCTGCAACACCCTCAAACTATTGAGATGCGTGAGGGGGTGCTGCGCATCTGCAATGTTGAGGGACCGAAGAAGATCGGAAGAGTGGAGACAAGACTCGAAGCAATGGAGCAGCAAGTTTTCAAGTGCCAAGGGATGGTGGAACGTGGACTCAATGCTAATCACATGATGATCGCGGAGTTCACCAACAATCACAAGCTGGATGCCAAGAACATCTGGGAGGCCATCTTCAAGCTTCATGAGAAAATCGAGCATCTCCAAGGCCAGATCTATGACCTGGAAAACCAAAACTATGAGTATGAATACAAATTTAAGAGGATGAGTTTGGCTACAGATTTGAGGATCCTAGAGACTCGTTCATGTTTCTATGATGGTGATCCTATGCCTTGGAAGATGGATGACAAGCCTACATCATCAAGAACTCCATCATCACCACCTCCAAAGAAAGAGACATAAATACATGGGTATGGGCACTCCCCTTGGCAACTGCCAAGCTTGGGGGAGGTGCCCCGGTATCGTATCACCACCACACCACTATCTTTATCATTTTTCTTAGTTCGATCCTTTTGGTTATATCTTGATCTAGTAGAATAAAGTTTAATTATGATCTACCCTTAAGTTTTGCTTTGATCTCTATCTATGTAATCGAGTCCGTGAGTTATATATATAATAAAGAGTAGTTTTGAGTTGAGGGCTTTTCTTTCTTGCTATGATCTATAGGGAATTAAAGAAATAATAAAAAGAAATAAAAGTATCATATTTTGATCTTATGGAGACTAATGACTTCACATATAAAGAGTATGATGAATAAAAGTTGTTGGGAGTTGACAAACATAGTTTTGGTCATTGTTGGAATTAATAGAAAGTAATAAAGAAAGATTTTCACATATAAATATACTATCTTGGACATCTTTTGTAATTGTGATCACTCATTGAAATATGACATGCTAAAAGGTTGATGTTGGACAAGGAAGTCAACATAATGGGTTATGTTTTCTTATATCCGAATAGAACTTATACTGTCATGGATCCTCCAACATATTGAGCTTGCCTTTCCATCTCATGCTAGCAAAATTCTTTGCACCAAGTAGAGATACTACTTGTGCTTCCAAACATCCGTTAAACCAGTTTTGCCATGAGAGTCCACCATACCTACCTATGGATTGAGTAAGATCCTTCAAGTAAGTTGTCATCGGTGCAAGCAATAAAAATTGCTCTTTAAATATGTATGATCTATTAGTGTGAAGAAAATAAGCTTTATAAGAACTTGTGATATGGAAGAAGTAAAGCAACGTACTGCATAATAAATTTCTTTATCACAAGCAGCAATATAAAGTTATGTTCTTTTGCATTAGGATTTTGTGCGTCCAACCATAAAAGCGCATGACAACCTCTGCTTCCCTCTGCGAAGGGCCTATCTTTTACTTTTACCTTCTACCCTTATACAAAAGTCATGGTGATCTTCACCTTTCCTTTTTACATTTTATCCTTTGGCAAGCACTATATGTAGGTTTTCATAAAGTATTGTTGTTGACATTGCCCTTGAGGTAAAAGGTTGGGAGGCGAAACTATAAGCCCCTACTATGTGTCCGATTGAAACTTTGTACCCATAAGTATCACGTGGGTGTTAGCAATTGTGAAAGACTAAATGATAGTTGAGTATGTGGACTTGCTGAAAAGCTCTTATATTGACTCTTTCCGATGTTATGATAAATTGCAATTGCTTCAGTGACTGAGATCATAGTTTGATAGTTTTCAATGAAGTTTCCAATTCATACTTTACCTTGTGAATGAATTGTTACTTTAGCATTAGAAATCATATGATAATATATGTTGCCGTTCTAAAGATGATCATGATGCCCTCATGTCCGTATTCTATTTTATCGACACCTCTATCTCTAAACATGTGGACATATTTTTCGATTTCGGCTTTCGCTTGAGGACAAGCGAGGTCTAAGCTTGGGGGAGTTGATATGTCCATTTCGCATCATGCTTTTATATCGTTATTTATTGCATTATGGGCTATTATTACACGTTATATCACAATACTTATGCCTTTTCTCTCTTATTTTATAAGGTTAACATGAAGAGGGAGAATGCCGGCAGCTGGAATTCTAGACTAGAAAAGGAGCAAATATTAGAGACCTATTATGCACAACTCCAAAAGTCCTAAAACTTCACGGAGATCAGTTTTGGAATAAATAAAAAATATTGGGCGAAGAGAGCACCAGAGGGGGGGCCACCAGCTAGCCACAAGGGCGGAGGCGCGCCCTACCCCCTGGGCATGCCCCATGTCTTGTGGGCCCCCTGGCAGGCCCCCAATGCCCATCTTCTCCTATATGGTGTCTTTTGCCCTGGAAAAAAATAAGAGAGAAGCTTTCAGTATGAAGCGTCGCCGTCTCGAGGCGGAACCTGGGCAAGACCAATCTAGGGCTCCGGGGAGCTATTCTGCGGGGGAAACATCCCTTCCCGAGGGGGAAATCACAGCCATCATCATCAGCATTGATCCTGTCATTGAGAGGGGGTCAATATCCATCAACATCTTCACCAGCACCATCTCCTCTCAAACTATAGTTCATCTCTTGTATCCAATCTTCGTGTCAAAACCTCAGATTGGTACCTGTGGGTTGCTAGCAGCGTTGATTACTCCTTGTAGTTGATGCTAGTTGGTTTATTCTATGGAAGATCATATGTTCATATCCTTAATGATAATTAATACTCCTCTTATTATGAACATTAATATGCTTTGTGAGTAGTTACGTTTGTTCCTGAGGACATGGGAGAAGTCTTGTTATAAGTAATCATGTGAATTTGGTATTCGTTCGATATTTTGATGAGATGTATGTTGTCTCTCCTCTAGTGGTGTTATGTGAACATCGACTACATGACATTTCACCATGATTTGGGCCTAGGGGAAGGCATTGGGAAGTAATTAGTAGATGATGGGTTGCTAGAGTGATAGAAGCTTAACCCTAGTTTATGAGTTGCTTTGTAAGGGGCTGATTTGGATCCATATGTTTCATGCTATGGTTAGGTTTACCTTAATTCTTCTTTCGTAGTTGCGGAAGCTTGCGAGAGGGGTTAATCATAAGTGGGAGACTTGTCCAAGGAAGGACAGCACCCAAGCACCGGTCCACCCACATATCAAATTATCAAAGTAATGAACGCGAATCATATGAGCAAGATGAAAAGAAGCTTGACAGTAATTCCCATGTGTCCTCGGGAGCACTTTGCTTTATATAAGAGTTCGTCCAGGCTTGTCCTTTGCTACAAAAAGGATCGGGCCACCTTGCTGCACCTTGTTTACTTTTGTTACTTGTTACCCTTTACTAATTATATTATCACAAAACTATCTGTTACCGCTAATTTCAGTGCTTGCAGAGAATACTTTGCTGAAAACCGCTTGTCATTTCCTCGTTGGGTTCGACACTCTTACTTATCGAAAGGACTACCATAGACCCCCTATACTTGTGGGTCATCAGTGCCAGCCCTACGATGACTACGGACACAAGGCGGTGATCGTAGGCCGAGTCCCACTCGTCACATGAGGGACACCCGAGACCCGCAGTTCAATGCGAGATCTGTTCTCGCCCGAAACCTGGTCGACAGGGTCTGGGCCTTGTGTTGGTGCAATACTTGCCCTCCTGTGTTTTGGAGATTGTTGACGGAAACAAGCATGGACTGATTTGTTTGCTAGTGCACACAGAGAGAAATAGTCCATGCAGAACCGAAGAGAATGTTGTCTCCGGTGTCAAGTTCGAGGAACTTCACGAAGATATCTGCGATGCAGAGAATAATGAGCCACATCTGTTGAATACATGTTGGCGAGAAGATTGATGTGAAGGAGTTAACCCTATGAAAATTTATTGTTGATGTGAAGCAATTGGATCGGAGATCCTGTCCGAAGAAATTGCCTGCATCGAATGTAAATCGAAAACAAAGTGAAGACATTGTATTCATTTCGTTGTTCTTCTTTCATTTATTTGAGTCAAAGGACCTCCATACTATTTTGAGGGGTATAGATTCTCGAAGCTTAGATCCGCTGTGATGCTTAGCCCGAAATCTATGCAAGACTGAGATAAATCCCTTTAAATTTCGAATGATTACGTGCCATCAATAGGTGTTGTTCTTCGTGCTGCATGAGATATCTTTCAAAATGAGGAGTTAGCATTACTTGCTCCGCAAGGAATGTTACCGTTGTGCTCAACTTTTGACCGCGTTGGACTCGTGTCATTCGCCCATTGGCTCTTCCACATGTCCAATTCGGTCTTTTCCCTTCAGGGAAGGCTGTGGCTATAAATAGCTACCCTGCTCTAACATTGGCCGTTGGCTGCTCCGCTTAAGATTTCTGAGAAGATTGATTGAGTAACCCCTCTTCGAGTGATTTGAGTTTAAGAACCACCAAGAGAAAAATCAAGAGCCAAAATTTAGATAGTGGTTGAGCATGAAAGTAGTTTTGAGTTAGAGTTCTTGTACTTATTACTCTTGAGAGTTGCGTACTCTCTAGAGGGATAGGAGTCGGCTCGAGTGTTGAAGAGTCATTGTCTTCACCGAGCAAGATCTTTAGCAACCAAGAGTCATTTTGGTTCACGAAGAGGTCTGTCAAAGGTTTGGAGATCGCTGACAAGTATCTACCAGGAGTGAAATCCACTAGAGTCTAATCAACTCTGAGTTGAAGGAAAATAGGGTAAAGAGAGTTTATCTTCTGTGTTAAATCACAACCCCTCCAACCAGACATAGTCCTTTGGCAGAAGGGCGAACTGGTCTACCAAATCCATCTGTCGCCATCGTGCACCACTGGTTCATTCTACTTTAATGCATTACCTTCATCAGTTTAATTTCATGCTTTGTGACGATAGTTTATCTGAACAATCACTGACTGTTGCATATCATTCACTTCTGTCATCTCTTTCATTCCCATTAGTTAATGTTCGTGCTCATCATGTTGCGTTCTCATCATTTATTTTAGTCATCCCTGTCATACATATTTCTCCTTGTGCTTATCTTATTTAGACTGGTGTGTTTCCTCGTATTACTTTCTTTCACCTTGTCATTGTTCTTTCTCGAGTTTCCCCTCGTAGTTCATATCTTGTTTCACTCATGCTTCTGTATCTGTTCGCATGTTGCATTGCCATCATTATTATCAAACGTGTGATATCCTACGCTCGATCTATTATTGCTTCCTCCTTGATAAATTCGTTCCTCAATAATGTACTTGATCAAGTTCTTGTCCACCTAACTTTATTTCTGCTTTTGTGTTTGGGATCAAATTCAAAACATTCGCAAGAATTTTTTAATCTCCCATTTACCCCCCTCTGGTCAATATACTCTCGGTCCTAATGCTACCTCTTGAGCTTGCGTTGTTTTTCTCTTGAAGAGGAAAGGGTGATGCAGCAAAGTAGAGTAAGTATTTCCCTCAGTTTGAGAACCAAGGTATCAATCCAGTAGGATACGACGCACAAGTCATTGAATACTTGCACAAACAATCAAACAAACTTGAACCCAACGCGATAAAGGGGTTGTCAATCCCTTCACGGTTACTTGCAAAAGTGAGATCTGATAGAGATAGATAAACGGTAAAGTAAATATTTTTGGTATTTTTGGTTTATAGATCGAAAAGTAAAAGATTGCAAAATAGTAGATCGGAAACTTATATAATGGAAAAGAGACTTTATATGATGGAAAAGAGACCCGGGGGCCATAGGTTTCACTAGTGGCTTCTCTCAAGATAGAAAATAATACGACGGGTGAACAAATTACTGCCCAACAATTGATAGAAGAGTGCATAATTATGGCGATATATAAGGCAATGATCATGAACATAGGCATCACATCCGTGTCAAGTAGACCGACTCCTGCCTGCATCTAATACTACTACTCCACACAGCGACCTCTATCCAGCATGCATCTAGAGTATTAAGTTCATAAAGAACGGAGTAACGCATTAAGTAAGATGACATGATGTAGAGGAATTAACTCAAGCAATATGACGACAACCTCATCTTTTTATCCTCGATGGAAACAATACAATACTTGCCTTGCTGCCCCTACTGTCACTAGCAAAGGACACCACAAGATTGAACCCAAAGCTAAGCACTTCTCCCATTGCAAGAAAAACGAATTGAGTAGGCCAAAGTAAATCAATAATTCGAAGAGACTTGCAATGCAAAGATATCAAATCATGCATAAAAGAATTCATAGAAGATTCAAATAATATTCATAGATAATTTGATCATAAATCCACAATTCATCGGATCTCGGCAAACACACCGCAAAAGAGTATTACATCGAATAGATCTCCAAGAACATCGAGGAGAACATGGTATTGAGAATCAAAGAGAGAGAAGAAGCCATCTACTACTAGCTATGGACCCGTAGGTCTGAGGTAAACTACTCACGCTTCATCAGAATGGCAATGGTGTTGATGTAAAAGCCTTCCATGATCGAATCCCCCTCCTGCAGGGCACCGAAAAAGGTCCCTAGATGGGATCTCACGGGTATAGAAGGTTGCGGCGGTGGAAAAGTGTTTTCGTGGCCCCCTTGATGGTTTTGGGGTATAAGAGTATATATGGGCGAAAGAATTAGGTCAGTAGACCCATGAGGGGCCCACGAGGCAGGGAGCGCGCCCTCCACCCTTGTGGCCGCCTTGTGGCTCCTCCTACTTCATCTCCAAGTCTCCTGGTTTGCTTCTAGTCAAAGAAAGATCATCGCGAAAGTTTTATTCCATTTGGACTTCGTTTGGTATTCCTTTTCTGCGAAACTCTAAAACAGGGAAAAACAGGAACTTGCACTGGGCTCTAGGTTAATAGGTTTGTCCCAAAGATAATATAAAATAACATATTAATGCATATGAAACATTCAAAACAATTAATACAATAGCATGGAACAATAAAAATTATAGGTACATTGGAGACGTATCACCTAACAATTGGTATCAGAGAGGGTTCTCCTTGTCTCTATTTTTAAAGATCTAACAACCTTGGAGTTTTGAGTATGTCGTATGCAGGTAGATCCTTGCACTATGAAAGGTTTTCTATCTTTAATGGAAATGACCATGTCTTCTGGAAAGAAAGAATGATAAACAAACTTCAAGCCATCAACATAGATCTGTGGCAGATTGTGGAAAACAGTGAAAGTGCGTTATATCGACTAGAGGGGGGGGGGTGAATAGCCGATTTTTATGAATTCTTCATTGCGGAATTTGCTGGTGAGGAAATTCCTTCATGAAGAACTATTGCAGCGGAATAAGTACTCAAAGGTAAACATAACAGAACTGTCACAACCTAGCTAGTCCATGCATTAGAATGTTGCATCATGTTTATTTCATTCAACAGAAATTTGAAATGGGATTGCCAGAACCCCCAACCCCCTCTGAAACAACTAGGGTTTATTAAAAATATTTTCGATGAACCTGAAATGCCCTTCTAAAAAGTCCATCATTTTTGTCTTGGTCCAGAAGCTTTGCCAAAAGTGGTGCACATTTTCCTAGGTCATCCTAAGGTCATTGAATAAAATCTTAGTTATTTGGAATTTGGGCATTTTAAATTTATAAAATATTTCAAATGTCCAAATATCTCCAAACTAAAATGTTTCATGTTGGAAATATTCCAACAATGGACCAGGAGTAGTTTGGTGATTTTTAAAACCTATTTGGTATTTTAAATAAATCAACAAAGTTACAGAATAATAGAAAAAGAAAAACAACAGGAAAGAAACTTACATGGGCACTAGCCGGCCCACTAGCCAGCCCACTGGCCGCCCAGCCAAAGACCAGCCAGCCAATGAGCTGCTTGCCGGCCAGGCAGGCAGGCAGGGTGCTCGACGGCGAGCATGCACGGGTGCCACGCACCTGCTCGCCGTCTCGCCGCCCCTCTCGCCTTGCCACGTCGGGGATCGACCCCTCGCTCTCTCCGCACCCCAGACGCCCCGTTTCTCCCAGCTCGTCTCCCTCGCTCCCCACGCCATGGCCGACGCCACCGCCGCCAAGACCACCGTCGTAGCCGCGCCCTCCGTCGACCCACGCCGCGCCACCGTGTCAGACGCTCCGCCGTCGTCGACTCCTCGCTTAGCCGAGCCCCGAAGCGCCAAGCGTGCCCAAGACGCCGCACTAAGCTCACCCGAGTCCGCCGCCGCCGAGATCCCCTTCAACGCCGCGCCGCCGCAGCTCGTCCCCGACCACGCCGTGCTCGCACCGTTCGCGCTCGCTGTGAGCCTAGCTACTTCCCGACTCTCTCTCTCGCTCCGTGCACCACAACGATCGCCACGAGGATCGCCGCCGCACCGCCGCGGACCTCGCCGCCGACGTGCTCCGCCACACCCGGCCCCCTCACCCTGTCCAACACGTTCACCACGCCACGCTGGTGCTAACCACGCACCCCACGCACCCCACCGCACACTCCACCGCGAGTTCACTCTCACCCGAGCTCGGTGGCCGCCAAACTTCGCCGCCGGCGCTTACTCCGCCACCCCGAGCTCAACGGACTCCGCCAAGAGCTGCGGCTCGTCCTAGCTTCACTCCGGTGGTCGCCAGGCCCGCTTGGTGGCCAAACACCAAAACCACTATCGCCGCCGCGTCGCTTTCGCCGGCTGAGGCTAGACGCCGATGGTTTGACCCCCACGGGTCTATGACATGTGGGCCCAGCCCACTAATTAATCTAGTTTAGTTTAATTAAATTCTAAATAAGCTAACCCCATCGACATCGCTGGGACCCACTGGTCAGTTTGACCTGACCAGCCCGTTGACCCCGACGTCAAGATGACGATCTTGTACGAATATTTAAATTATCGGAATTATTTTTACACAGAAATTCCGAAATTGTTTCAAACTTCAAAAATTCATATAAAATCAACCATAGCTCCAAATGAGACAAATTATATATGAAAATGATCAGAAAAATCCAATCTATCCATCTGTACTGGTTTCATGCATGTTTACAGAAGCTAACCCACTGTTTATGGCAGAACAAGTTTAAACACTTTAAATGATCATATATGAGTTTGAATTTTGAATCTTTGGTTCAAATTGGTTCAAACCCATCTGATCTTAGTTGCATTAGCCCAAAGCACTCATTTTGCCATGTCTCATTGCATGCATCATATTGTTGCATCTTGTTTGGTAATGCTTGTGTGTCGGTGTTCTGCGGCGGTTCTACGCCCCGAGGAGTACCGTGATAACCTGCACGAAGAACAATACCGTGTAACGACCCGTCGCAAGCAACCAACCATTTGATCATATCGATAAAATCCCACGTTCTTGCACCTGCTCTTGTTTATCTGCATTAAGACAACGCGATTCAAACTGCTGTGTGTGTGCATGTAGTTGAACCCATTTCCTCTGCATGACTGTCATTGCCACAAGAATTAGATGAAACCCACTAGCATGTGTAGGAGTTGATTGAGCCATGTGATTGTGTTGTTCCTACCTTGCTATGCCTGCTATGCTTAGAGTCGTGTCGGTCCGGTTCATCGGGATGATGGCTAGAGTGAAATGATCGAGTCGATGCGAGAGTAAGGTGTTGAACACGATTTGGTAAAGGTATCAATGAAAGGCCATGTAGGAGTACATGGTGGGTTGTTTCATTGAGGCCGTCCTAAGCATCGAGATCTGTATGTGTGATTTAAGATTCAGCTACTACCATGCATTGGGCCCAAACCAATGGACCCTCTCGACTTCTTATTCACCCTAGTCTTGGTCCAGAGTTGCAAGTAGTTTCGTGTTTGTAGCCTCATCGGAGGCCGTGGACAGCGCTGACCGTAGGGGTGGGCTGTGATGCGGTAGGTACGTGGCGGGTGTACGGATGCCCGCTTGGTATCCCGGAACCCTGCTCACATCGTTTGGGGCTGTGGGCGAGACTTGGCCGGAACTCCTCATAGATGGAACCCAAATAGGCGATAAACCCGGACTAGAGACTTGTGTGTCTAGGTAGGTCGTGGCCGACACCCACGCTGGGCTTCCGCTTGAAGGTTGCCGAGTACATGTCGTAAACGGCGATAAGTGGTGAGCGTGTATGAAGAAGTACACCCTGCAGGTTAACATCATCTATTCGAATAGCGCGTCATGATAAGGACTACTTGGTTGCTCGTACAGTTCATAGACAAGTAAATGGATACTACTAAAAGCCTCAAGATAGCGTGAGTGCCGAGGATGGCTTCTCCGTAGGAAGACGGGGTTGGATCCTCGGTGGTGTATTGAAGTGATGAGTAGTGGACTCGAGTCATAAAACTATTTCAAGTTGGTGTCTCGTGGGATAGCTTAGCCATGAGTCAAAGCTGGCTTGTCTGCAACAACCCCACCAACCCTTCTTGATAATATGCATGTATGTAGGGTCGATGTAAGTCTTCTTGAGTACCTTTGTACTCATGTTGCTTTAATTTACATTTTTCAAAGATGCCTCAAACCCTTCCGACGGGTTCTTCGTGAGACGCTGACATCGATGAGTAGACTAAGGCCCGTGGTGATCCCGAGCAAGAGAAGGACCATGTAGTATAGCTAGGCTTACCCAAGCCTCTTTTATTTTACTAGTTGTCTGTACTCGGACAAAACACTTCCGCTGTGGCTTGTATGCTTGTATGACTTGTATGTGGGTCGTGTGACCCGTACTTGTGTGTATGTTATGAATGGCTCTCGAGCCTTTAAATAAAGTACTTGTGTCGAGAGTCATGTTGTGATGCCTTGTTGTATTTGCACATATCGAGCATATTGTGTGTATGATTGAAATGCTTGGTATGTGTGGGATCGACTATCTAGTTGTTTATCTTTAGTAGCCTCTCTTACGGAAATGTCTCCTAGTGTCTCCACCGAGCCATGGTAGCTTGCTACCGCTCCGAACACTTAGGCTGGCGGCATGTGTCCTTCTTCGTTCTCGTGTCTGTCCTTCGGGAAATGTCACGCATTGAGTACCGGAGTCCCGTTAGCCCGCCACAGCCCGGTTTACGGAGTCCTGCTAGCCCAGTGCTTCAGCCCGAACTTACTTGCTGTTGACCGACACGCTCGATGCTTGGGTCATGGATGCTGTCCTGTAAGTCTGTGCCACTTTGGGTATACGACTAGACATGTCAGCCCGGGCTCCTTTTCATATGGATGCTAGCGACACTATCATATACGTGTGCCAAAAGGCGCAAACGGTTCCGGGCCAAGGTAAGGCGACACCCGTTGGGATACCGTGCGTGAGGCCGCAAAGTGATATGATGTGTTACAGGCTAGATCGATGTGACACCGAGTCGGGGTCCTGACAGCGTTGGCATCAGAGCCGGACTGCCTGTAGGTTCTCCAAGCCAAACTGGTCGATGTTGAGTCTAGAAATGCTTTAGTTATATGTAGGGGAATTGATTGTGGGACGGTACGTAAGGCTCTTTTTACTTCTTTATCTCATAATATTCTGATCTGAGTCAGTCCATTCTTCCACCGGGGGTTAAGGATTAGGACCTCTTCTCTCTATTAGGCTCACGTGTTACTAATCAGTAGTACCTTGTAGGTTTGATGGTTACAAGCCTGGTTCAGTTTTACTATCTGTTATGTTACTAAATTGGACCCGTAACCTTGATATGATATTGTTGAGTGGTTATGCAGATCCTTGTGAAATGTCTCAATCCTTTGAGCATTTACGCTTGTTATGCTGTCCAAATTCGCTAGAAATACTAATGCCTTTGCATTGTGGTTGTGCTTCCAGATGGCCACTCGTGATCACAATCAAGTGGTTCGTCGACCAGATGCATTAGTGTGACCGGTCATACTACCATGCTAGTTCGGGTTATGATCGAAGCGGGATACCGCTGGTACCCGAATACACAGCTTGAAGAGCGAGATCGAGACTTTAATCAAAGTCAGTATCTTTGCACTGTCCGGGTGTTTCCCTCTTATCCTGGTTCCACCGAGGCCCTTCACAGCTCCTATGGGCTTGGTGTTACTATTGATATGGCGGTTCAAGATGCTGCATACTCTATGATGACCATTATACGAGCCAGGACTGGACTGCTCCGCAACACCGACTTCCTAGATATGCCGAGTTCACTTCTGGGCGTTTGGTTATCTCCGAGCCATCTATGCCGATTCTAGTCAGGAGGACTCCCTAACCCGTACCACCGCTGAGTTGCTCGAGGACAAGGACCGAGAGAGTCGGGCCTTGAGGATGGAGCTCTTCAATGCCCGTCTTGATCACCGGGCTACCTTGACTCGCTTTGCACCGGCTGTTCAAGCTGGTTATATGGATATGAGAGATTTGTATCCTGTCGGGCTGCTCTGCTGACATGATGGATCGGCGTGATGTGGGGGCATCACCCCACCTCGTGGTCCTCGCTTGCCACCGTTCAGAGGTCCAAGACCTCACCCTTGCCCTTACGGTCCACAGGCTCCCCAGACCGTCTGCTTCCTGACGATCATGTTGAACTCCCGTGTTATGGAGGAGACTTCTACGAGAACTACTACGGAGACGCTTTGAGTTAGTAGTAGTCCCACTAGTATTGTAACAGCTTGTATTTCCACCGTCTGCGTGACCCGTGGAATATGACTTAGTGTGTACTAATCCGGAGGTGTAACAAAAATAATGTATAGGAGCTTGGTGTGCCTCCGATGAGATGTAATCTTCCTTTCACCGTAGTAGTACTTTGTTTGGTCTTGTACTAAACCTTGTATGGTGTGTATGACGATGGAATAAAGAAGTAGTTTCTGTATCCACCATGTCATACGGATGATCATCTCGCATTCCGAGTTATCCATTACATTCTACACTTCTATGTTAGAATCTTGCCATCCTGGACTAAATCCTTGTCTTGTTTTCCCTAGGATGGTTAACACCCGCAACAACCCTGCTCCGCCAGAGCAGGCCGAAGGCAGTGGAGTTGGAGAAGCAAACCTGCCTCACCCTCCTTCTCGGCCGGGTTATGCTTTGAGGCCGAGAGAAACAAACGGGAGACCAACCGTTTGCTGGAGCGTATCGAACAGAACACAGCCCATCATCCGAGAAACAACTTGGTGTCGCTCAGTGACTTCATCAAGTTACACCCGCCTACCTTCCACCACTCCGTCGAGCCTCTCGACGCTGATGACTGGCTTCGCAGCATTACTCACAAGCTGCGTTACTGACTTTAGTAGCTGAGGCGGACAAGGTCACCTTTGCTGCATATCATCTCGAAGGCCCCGCCAGTCTCTGGTGGGAGAACTATATGGCTATGCGCCCAGTTGGCCATGTCACTACTTGGGCAGAATTCAGCGAGGCTTTCCGTGAACATCACATTCCGGAGGGTCTCATGGATCGCAAACGTGAGGAGTTCTGCGAGCCACCCAAGGTCGTCTCTCCGTGGGCGCCTATAGCGAGAGTTTGGTAACCTCGCACGTTATGCCATCAAGAGGTCTCCACCGACGCCAAGAAACAGGCAAGGTTCCGCAAGGGACTTAGCCCGAAGCCGCCGAGATCTACGCTCGCATGAGTGCACCTCTTTCCGAAGCTTGTTAACAAAGCCATCGGCACTGAAACCGGTCGACCGATTTCGAGGCAACACGCAAGCATGGTCGGGATATGGGTTCCTCATCCGTCTTTGGACCACGAAGCGCCGTGTGTGGGTGCCTAATACTGCCCTGCCACCCAGATTCACACCGAGGCCATCCTTCCAGGCGCCTCGCCCAGTTCAGCCGTATGCACCAACTAGGCCCTATGGTGGACCAACCAACAGCGCTCCTCTACGCGCCAGCCCCGTGACATGCTTCAAATGTGGGGAATCAGGCCACTACATGCGCGATTGTCCCCAGACCAACCCCAACCAGCCTGCAAAAGCTGTTGGCCGTGGCAAGCCAGCAGGAAAAGTGTTCTATGCCAAGCCGGCCACCACTGCACGTGGCCATGTTAATTGTGTCTCAGCTGAGGAGGCCCAAGAGGATCCCAACGTCGTGCTCGGTACGCTTCTTGTTAATTGCCACCCGGCATCCGTTCTTTTCGACATCGAGCATCTCATTCATTCATATCCGAAAATTATGCTCGTTTGCATAACACTACATTCTGTGACATGCCTTCCACCATGGAAATTTCTACCCCGGGTTCTAGATGGCAAACCTCTAGAGTAAGCCATGGAAATGAAATTCAGGTCGACAGACTTGTTTTCCTTGCATCGTTGATAGCTCTCAAATCTTCGGATATAAATATCATCTTGGGTATGGACCGGATGTCAGCCCATCATGCCAAGATTGATTGCTTCTCTAGGACTGTTCAACTTACGCACCCATCGGGAAAGATAGTCAATGTCTTGACCCAATATCTAAGCGTCCAATTATATTCTCTTAATGCCACCCATTGCGGACCTCAAGACGTTCCGTAGTCCGTGACTTTCCGGATGTCTTTCGGAAGAATTGCCGGTGTTCCACCCGACGAGATGTTGAATTCGTGATAGATCTCATTCCAGAACTGTCCCAATTTCTAGAAGACCCTATAAGATGGCACCCCTAGAACTAGCGAACTTAAGAAACAACTCGATGAGGCCTTACAAAAGGGTTTCATCCGTCCTAGTTCATCTCCTTGGGCTTGCCCCGTCCTCTTCGTCAAGAAGAAGGATGGTACGGATCGGATGGTTGTAGACTATCGACCCGTCAACTTGGTCACAATTAAGAACAAGTATCCGCTCCCGGGATCAACGATCTGTATGATCAGCTCGCAGGATCCTCAGTCTTCTCTAAGATGGATTTGAGGTTAGGCTACCATCAAATCAAAATCCGAAACGGGGACATTCCTAAAACGGCTTTTGTTACTCGTTACGGCCAATACGAGTACACCGTCATGTCCTTTGGCTTAACCAACGCCCCAGCCACCTTCTCCCGGTTAATGAACTCAATCTTCATGGAGTATTTGGATAAATTCGTCGTGGTTTACCTCGATGACATACTCATCTATTCCAAGAACGAGGAAGAACATGCCGAACATCTAAGGCTAGTGTTGATGAAACTTCGAGAGCATCGCCTTTATGCCAAGTTTTCCAAATGCGAATTTTGGCTGCCAGAAGTGACCTATCTAGGACATGTAATTTCTGGTAAAGGTATTGCTGTAAACCCCGAGCGAGTTCAAGCCGTCCTTAATTGGACTCCACCTGAATCGGTCAAGCAAGTTCGGAGCTTCCTTGGCTTAGCGAGCTATTGTCGCCGCTTCGTCGAGAACTTCTCCAAAGTTGCTAAACCTCTAACTGAACTCCTCAAGAAGGATAAAAAGTTCGAGTGGACTCCACAATGTGAGCACAGCTTTCGAGGCGAAAAGACGTTTAACTTCTGCTCCCGTGTTGGTACCACCAGATTTCTCTAAAGACTTTGTTATCTATTGCGACGCCTCGCGACAAGGACTAGGCTGTATTCTCATGCAAGATCGACACGTAATTGCTTATGGTTCACGGCAATTACACCCACATGAGGAAAACTACCCTACTCATGATCTAGAGCTTGCAGCTGTAGTCTATGCACTCAAAACCTGGCGACATTACCTTCTTGGTAATCGTTATAAATCTACACCGATCACCAAAGTCTGAAATATATATTTACCCAACCAGATTTGAATCTCAGGCAAAGACGTTGGGTCGAGTTGATCTCAGATTTCGATTTAGGGATAACTTATACCCCAGGAAAAGCCAACGTCATGGCTGATGCGCTAAGTCGTAAATCCTATTGCAACAATCTAATGTTGCAACAAAGTCAACCACTTCTCCACGAGGAATTTCGGAAGCTTAACCTTCACATTGTTCCTCGAGGGTTCCTTTCCACCTTGGTGGCGAAACCTTCCCTTACGGATCAGATCATCAAGGCCCAAAAGGTAGATCCGGGAATTTCCCGCATCAAAAGAAACGTCAAGAAAGGAGTTGCGGATTGTTTCTCCATTGATGATCAAGGGTCGTATACTTGAACCCGCCTAGTGGTTCCTAAGGTGCGAAACCTGCGGCGATTAATCCTTAAGGAAGCTCATGAATCTCCTCTCACCATTCATCCGGTGGCACTAAAATGTATCGGGACCTCGCCAGAGGTTCTCGTGGACTAGGATGAAGAGAGACATTGCTCAATATGTTGCTAATCGCGGCGTCTGCCGTCGTAAAAGCGAGCATCAACGGCCTCTTGGCACCCTTCAACCTTTAGCTATTCTGAATGGAAATGGGATAAAATTAGTATGGATTTCATCACCGGTTTTCCCAGACCAAGAGAGGAATAACGCTATCTTTAATCGTTATCGACCGCCTTTCCAAAGTAGCCCATTTCTTACCTGTTCATGCGAGTATAACCGCTAGTCAGCTAGCAGACTTGTACGTATCCCGAATAGTGTCTCTTCATGGTGTTCCATTGAAATAAACTTCGGATAGAGGAAGTCTCTTCACCTCTCGATTTTGGGAAAGTTTCCAAAACGCTATGGGAACCCATCTTTCCTTTAGCACTGCTGCCCACCCTCAATCAAGTGGTCAAGTGGAACGTGTCAACCAAATCCTAGAAGACATGCTTGAGCTTACATTATCTCATTGGAATGGATTGGGAGAAATGCCTTCCATTTGCGAATTTGCTTATAACAACAGCTATCAATCTAGCTTGGGCAAAGCACCTTTTGAAGTTCTCTATGGACGAAGGTGTCGAACACCTCTTAACTGGTCGAAACCGGGAAAGACAATTCTTTGGCCCGGATATGATCCAGAGGCGAAGAGCAAGTTCGCATCGTTCGTGAAAAGTTGAAAACAGCCCAATCTCGTCAAAAGAGTCAATATGACCGAAAACATAAGGCTATGACTTACGAGGTTGACGAGAAGGCTTACCTTGGTTACCCCTCAAAGGAATCCATCGCTTCGTATCAAAGGCAAATTGGCTCCTCGCTACATTGGACCCTTTCGCATTCTTGCCAAACGAGGAGAAGTTGCCTACCAACTGGAACTACCTCCGCATCTCTCCAAAGTCCACGACGTCTTCCACGTTTCTCAACTCAGGCGTTGCTTCTCGGATCCTATCCGTGGAGTGGACCACGAAACGCTTGATCTCCAAGATAATCTCACATATCGAGAATACCTGTTCAGATCCTCGATCAAGCTGAGCGTACTACTCGACGGCATAATATCAAGTTTCTCAAGGTTCAATGGTCGCATCATTCTGAGAAAGAAGCCACTTGGGAAAGGGAGGATCGTCTTCGACTTGAGTATCCCGCCCTCTTTCCGGAGGAACCTAAATCTCGGGACGAGATTCTTTTGAGTGGGGTGAGTTGTCACAACCTAGCTAGTCCATGCATTAGAATGTTGCATCATGTTTATTTCATTCAATGAAATTTGAAATGGGATTGCGTAACCCCAACCCCTCTGAAACAACTAGGGTTTATTAAAAATATTTTCGATGAACCTGAAATGCCCTTCTAAAAAGTCCATCATTTTTGTCTTGGTCCAGAAGCTTTGCCAAAAGTGGTGCACATTTTCCTAGGTCATCCTAAGGTCATTGAATAAAATCATAGTTATTTGGAATTTGGGCATTTTAAATTTATAAAATATTTCAAATGTCCAAATATCTCCAAACTAAAATGTTTCATGTTGGAAATATTCCAACAATGGACCAGAGTAGTTTGGTGATTTTTAAAACCTATTTGGTATTTTAAATAAATCAACAAAGTTCTGTAATAATAGAAAAAGAAAACAACAGAAAGAAACTTACAGGCACTAGCCGCCCACTAGCCAGCCCACTGGCGGCCCAGCCCAAAGACCGCGCCAATGAGCTGCTTGTCGGCCAGCAGTAGGCAGGGTGCTCGACGGCGAGCATGCACGGTGCCACGCACCTGCTCGCCGTCTCGCCGCCTCTCGCCTTGCCACGTCGGGATCGACCCTCGCTCTCCCCGCACCCCAGACGCCCCGTTTCTCCCACTCGTCTCCCTCGCTCCCCCACGCCATGGCCGACGCCACCGCCGCCAAGACCACCGTCAGTGCGCGCCCTCCGTCGACCCCACGCCGCGCCATCGTGTCGAGACGCTCCGCCGTCGTCGACTCCTTCAGCGCTTAGCCGAGCCCGAAGCGCCAAGCGTGCCCCAAGACGCCGCACCAAGCTCACCCGAGTCCGCCGCCGCGGAGATCCCTTCAACGCCGCCGCCGCTGCAGCTCGTCCCGACCACGCCGTCTCGCACCGTTCGTCCCGCTGTGAGCCTAGCTACTTCGACTCTCTCTCTCGCTCCGTGCACCACAACGATCGCACGAGGATCGCCTGCCGCACCGCCGCGACCTCGTCGCCGACGTGCTCCAGCCACACCCCGCCCTCACCCTGTCCAACACGTTCACCACGCCACGCTGGTGCTAACCACGCACCCCACGCACCCCACCGCACACTCCACCGCGAGTTCACTCTCACCCGAGCTCGGTGGCCGCCAAACTTCGCCGCCGGCGCTTCTCCGCCACCCCGAGCTCAACGGACTCCGCCAAGAGCTGCGGCTCGTCCTTAGCTTCACTCCGGTGGTCGCGCGCCCGTTTGGTGGCGAAACACCAAAACCACTATCGCCGCCAAGCGTCGCTTCGCCAAGGCTAGACGCCGTGATTTGACCCCCACAGGTCTATGACATGTGGGCCCAGCCCACTAATTAATCTAGTTTAGTTTAATTAAATTCTAAATAAGCTAACCCCATCGACACGCTGGGACCCACTGGTCAGTTTGACTGACCAGCCCGTTGACCCCGACGTCAAGATGACGCAGATCTTGACGCAATATTTAAATTCTCGGAATTATTTTTACACAGAAATTCGAAATTGTTTCAAACTTCAAAATTCATATAAAATCAACCATAGCTCCAAATGAGACAAATTATATATGAAAAATGATCAGAAAAATCCAATCTATCCATCTGTACTGGTTTCATGCATGTTTACAGAAGCTAACCCACTGTTTATGGCAGAACAAGTTTAAACACTTTAAATGATCATATATGAGTTTGAATTTTGAATCTTTGGTTCAAATTGGTTCAAACCCATCTGATCTTAGTTGCATTAGCCCAAAGCACTCATTTTGCCATGTCTCATTGCATGCATCATATTGTTGCATCTTGTTTGGTAATGCTTGTGTGTCGGTGTTCCTGCGGCAGGTTCTGGCCCCGAGGAGTACCGTGATAACCCAGACGAAGAACAATACCGTGTAACGACCCGTCAGGCAAGCAACCAACCATTTGATCATATCGATAAAATCCCACGTTCTTGCACCTGCTCTTGTTTACTGCATTAAGACAACGCGATTCAAACTGCTGTGTGCTGCGGTAGTTGAACCCATTTCCTCTGCATGACCTGTCATTGCCACAGTAACTAGATGAAACCCACTAGCATGTGTAGGAGTTGATTGAGCCATGTGATTGTGTTGTTCCTACCTTGCTATGCCTGCTATGCTTAGAGTCGTGTCGTCCGGTTCATCGGGATGATGGCTAGAGTGAAATGATCGAGTCGGTGAGAGTAAGGTGTTGAACACGATTTGGTAAAGGTATCAATGAAAGGCCATGTAGGAGTACATGGTGGGTTGTTTCATTGAGGCCGTCCTTAAATCGAGATCTGTATGTGTGATTTAAGATTCAGCTACTACCATGCATTGGGCCCGAAACCAATGGACCCTCTCGACTTCTTATTCACCCTAGTCTTCGGTCCAGGAGTTGCAAGTAGTTTCTGGTGTTTGTAGCCTCGAGGCCGTGGACAGCGCCGACCGTAGGGGTGGGCTGTGATCGGTAGGTGCGTGGCCGGGTGTACCGGATGCCCGTTTGGTATCCCGGGAACCCTGTTCACATCGTTTGGGGCTGTGGGCGAGACTTCGGCCGGAACTCCTCATAGATGGAACCCAAATAGGCGATAAACCTGGACTAGAGACTTGTGTGTCTAGGTAGGTCGTGGCCGACACCCACGTTGGGCTTCCGCTTGAAGGTTGCCGAGTACATGTCGTAAACGGCGATAAGTGGTGAGCGTGTATGAAGAAGTACACCCTGCAGGTTAACATCATCTATTGAATAGCGCGTCATGAAAGGACTACTTGGTTGCTGTCATACTCATAGACAAGTAAATGGATACTACTAAAAGCCTCAAGATAAGCGTGAGTGCCGAGGATGGCTTCTCCGTAGGAAGGCGGGGTTGGATCCTCGGTGGTGTATTGAAGTGATGAGTAGTGGACTCGAGTCATAAAACTATTTCAAGTTGGTGTCTCGTGGGATAGCTTAGCCATGAGTCAAAGCTGGCTTGTCTGCAACAACCCCACCAACCCTTCTTGATAATATGCATGTATGTAGGGTCCGATGTAAGTCTTCTTGAGTACCTTTGTACTCATGTTGCTTTAATTTACATTTTTCAGAAGATGCCTCAAACCCTTCCGACGGGTTCTTCGTGAGCGTTGACATCGATGAGTAGACTAAGGCCCGTGGTGATCTGAGCAAGAGAAGGACCATGTAGTATAGCTAGGCTTACCCAAGCCTCTTTTATTTTACTAGTTGTGCGTACTCGGACAAAACACTTCATTGTGGCTTGTATGCTTGTATGACTTGTATGTGGGTCGTGTGACCCGTACTTGTGTGTATGTTATGAATGGCTCTCTGAGCCTTTAAATAAAATACTTGTGTCGTAGAGTCATGTTGTGATGCCTTGTTGTATTTGCACATATCGAGCATATTGTGTGTATGATTGAAATGCTTGGTATGTGTGGGATCGACTATCTAGTTGTTTATCTTTAGTAGCCTCTCTTACGGAAATGTCTCCTAGTGTCTCCACCGAGCCATGGTAGCTTGCTACTGCTCCTAACACTTAGGCTGGCCGGCATGTGTCCTTCTTCGTTCTGTGTACTGTCCCTTGGGAAATGTCACGCATTGAGTACCGGAGTCTGTTAGCCCGCCACAGCCCGGTTTATCGAGTCTGCTAGCCCAAAGCTTCAGCCGGAACTTACTTGCTGTTGACCGACACGTTCGATCTTTGGGTCATGGATGCTGTCCTGTAAGTCTGTGCCACTTTGGGTATCGACTAGACATGTCAGCCGGGCTCCTTTTCATATGGATGCTAGCGACACTATCATATCGTGTGCCAAAAGGCTAAACGGTTCCGGCCAAGGTAAGGCGACACCCGTTGGGATACCGTGCGTGAGGCCGCAAAGTGATATGATGTGTTACAGGCTAGATCGATGTGACACCGAGTCGGGGTCCTGACAAGAACACAAGCATAGTCATCATGATGAAATGAAGACAAGCACAGAGTACGGAAAGCGTAAACACAGGATAACACAGGATGAAGAAGGACAGACTGAAGAAACTGAACTGAGGAAATTGAGCAAGTCTTCAGTCAAAGTCTTCAAATAGATATGAACAAGCACACAATAACAGAAATGAGGAAATGACAGAGTTGAGGAAATAGAACTAGTAAGCTTGGTGAAGACAATGATTTGGTAGACCAGTTCCAACTGCTGTCTCAGTTGTACGTCTGGTTGGAGCGGCTAGGTATTTAAACCTGAGGACACACAGTCCCAGACACATAGTCCTCACCATATTCTCCTTGAGCTAAGGTCACACAGACCTCGCCCAATCACTCGTGGTAAGTCTTCAGGTGACTTCCAAACCTTCACAGACTAGGTCACTCGGTGATCCACAATTCCTCTTGGATGCTCTAGACCATGACGCCTAACCGTCTAGAAGAAGCACAGTCTTGAAAGGTAACAAGCATCGGATCCACGTAGGATCAATCTCGTTAGTGATGCTCAATCACTTTGGGTTTGTAGGTGTGTTGGGTTTGGGTTTTTCTCACTTGATGATTTACGCTCAAAGTCCTCGGAGGACGGGATGCTCTCAAATGACAAGTGTCAGTTTCTCTCGGAGTAGCCAACTAGCTAGTTGTTGTAGGGGGCGGCTATTTATAGCCTAGGCAGCAACCTGACATGATAAGACATAAATGCCCTTCAATGATATGACCGTTAGGTGGGTAGATATTGTGGGACAGCTGGCGCATAGCACATCAACAGTCGGAATTTTGACTCTCAAATTCCTCAAGGCTATGATGTTCCTCACTGTGTAGGCAATCCGCACTGGTGAATTCCTAACTCCTTAGTTAGAACCAATTCCTCAGCGACCAGAAGAACTTCGTATCTGTCACTGAAGAATTTACTGAACTGTATGAGATTTCTAATGGCTTCACTCGAAGGGATTGGTAGGTGTAGGATTTGAGTTAAGCATCACATGGAAATTTTTTCCTTAGTATTTCCTCGACCCCTTTAACAGTACAGTGTTTCCTATGACTCAAGAAAGAGAAAATGAAACTATGAAAACAAAAGTCTTCACGCTTCATGTTCCTCGAATGAATTCCAAGTCTTCAAGGTCACACCAATTTCTTCACTTTCAAAGTCTTCAGAAAGTCTTCAGAAATCCAAAGTCTTCAGTTGAAGAACTTCATTTTTAGGGGCCGACTTTCTCTATAAATATCAAACTCCTCATAGACTTATAGACCTGTGTACACTCACAAACGCATCAATCCCTTAACCTATAAGTCTTGAATACACCAAAATCACTAAGGGGCACTAGATGCACTTACAATCTCCCCCTTTTTGGTGATTGATGACAATATAGGTTAAGCTTTCAACGGGGATAAACATATGAAGTGTAAATACTGATATTGAGGAATTTGATTGCAAGATATAGAAGAACTCCCCCTTAAAATGTGCATAGTGAGGAATTTGGTTTTGAAGCTATGCACACTTGAAGAGTGTAATCATGGAGATCTGCCCCTATATCTTGTAATTCATACACGCATTTGACATATAATATGAAGAATTTGAATTGCATGATGAAATATGGTGACTGATGTAATTCAGCATGCGTGCATAGACATTAATGAGGAATAAGCATGCAGAAGAACTCAGCAAAAGTATCAGGCCACCATAGAGTTTAAGTTTACAACTCGATCCAACAAAGTCATCAAAAGAACAAGAGTTGTAACTTAGCAAAAAATGCCCATATAAGATAGACCAGCTTGAAGACTAACTCAAATTTCTCCCCCTTTGTGATCGAATGACCAAAAGGGTTGAAAATGAGGACTAATGCTCCTGAAGAATATCATGATGATTAAGGAGCGCTAGTGTTGTTGGGGTCGTGTGTCGTTGTAGGGCCTGCCGCAGTGTCGTCCAAGTCTTCATACTCGTCCGTGTCGCATGATGAAGAATATGAACTGGCCACCAAGGAAGGAACCTTGACCTTCTTGTATTTCTTTGGTGGAGGAGCAGACCAGTCAAAATTTTCCTTGAGATCCATTTTCTTTAGATCTTCTTCACAATATATATGTGACAGAATAGCCCAGGTGCGACCGAAGACTTCATGGAGGTAGTAATGGTTTTTCTTCACTACATTATGTGTAGCAGTCATGTTGTGAAGATAGAACCAAACCGACGCTTAACCCATTTGTGGTTTCGATCCACCTTCTGGTGAAGACTAAGAAGCAGCTCACGACCAGCCATCACACGAGGAGTAGTGGCTTGGGGATTTGACTTAGGTGCATTGGCAGCAGAATCATGAGTGGAAGAGTCATCATTGGTGGAATAAGATGCAACTTTGCGAAACTGACCATCCAATGGACGAATGCCTTCATCAATAACAGCTGGTGCCTTGCCCTTCTCATCAGCTGAGGAATATGTCCGCTTGAGGACTTCAATCGGGGGCAAGTAGCTGAGGTGATTATGAAAATCAACTTTGTAGTTGAGTGTAGACCTTGTTATGAGGAATCTCATAATCCAAGGAGCATAAGGCTTCAGCTCAAACGGAGAAAGTGAAACATTTGCCAGAGTCCTCATGAAGAAATCATGATAATTGACAGGGATGCCATGCATGATGTTGAATAGCAGATTCTTCATGACGCCAACAATTTCTTCATCAGATGAGTCGTGGCCTTTGATAGGACTCAAGGTCTTTTTCAGAATGCGATAGACTGTTCTTGGCACATACAACAATTCCTTCACGAGGAATTTGGTCCTTGGGGCTTGACCGGGCTTCAGAGGCTTCATTAGCACTTGCATGTAATGAGCAAGAAGTTCGTGTTCTTGAACAGCATAACAAGCACCTTCGTGGAGGACTGATTAGCGGGGCATGAAGTAATTCAGAGGCCGGTGCCTTATAATGAGTGTTTTCGGTCATCCAAATTCAACACCCAAGTGTTGATATCATCAAGATCACCGTGATGTGCGAGTTGCATAGAATCAAGAATAAGCTCTTCATTCCTATCAACAATGTCAGAGCAAAAGTTGAGCAGTCCTGCATCATGAAGCACACTAAGGACAGGAGAGAAGCAAGACATTGATTCCACATCCACGTGAGGAATAAGCTCGTGGTCGAAGACTATGTCCTTATTGAAGAGTAGTGAAGAATAGAAATTGGCCTGACTGGCAGTCCAGAAGCGCTTCCTTCTAAGACGAGCAGAATCATAGGGATTATAATCAGTGAAGAATACGTGCTCGCCAAAGAAATCATCAGCCTTGAATTTCTGCTTCTTCGAGAAGGGATCCTTTGGCTTGGGCTGAGGAGTATCAGTCAATTGCATCACCACCTCAGGAATCTCAATCTCAGGATCAACAGGCTGAGGAATTTCACGCTCTTCTTTAGCTGCAGCCTGGGTTTTCAATTCTTCATTAACTTTTTCATCAGCACTAGTGACTGGAATTTCTTCATGGACAAATGGGGTTGCATGAGGTTCTTCAGATCCCATTTGTACTTCACACTAGTGCAGAACCAGCCTTTAGTGCCGGTTCGTAACAGCCTTTAGTGCCGGTTCGGCAATCGGCACTAAAGAGTGGGGACTAAAGGTCCCCCCCTTTAGTACTGGTTCGTCATGAACCGGCACTAAAGTGTCACCACGTAGCATGAGCCAGGCCCGGGTGCATGTAGGACATTAGTACCGGTTGGTAACACCAACCGGTACTAAATGTTGGGGGGGGGTTGGCTTTATTTTCCATTTAATTCTTTTTTGTTTGCTAGTATTTCATGATACTACAAATTGTACACATTATGCATATATATAAATAGATTTTCTCGTACATAGAACCACACATATATATATATATATATATATCATCGTATGTCTCACAACCAACACCATCAATTATTCACACATACACATGTATATACATATACAATTTCTCCTACATGTTGCCTTGGTGCCTTCAGAGCACGATGGCAAGTGGTTCATGGGGCGGTAGCGGGTAATAGTATTCTCCTTTGGGATCTATGACCTGGTCGAGCAAAAATCCGGCTATTTCCTCTTGAAGTGCTAGTATGCGGTCCGCTGGTAGGAGCTTATCCCGCACCTCTCTGAACTGTTAAGAAGGAGATCAATATGCATGTGTATTAGTTGTGTGACAAGATATCGATAATGGTGTGAATAGTGTTCTGACAAACGTACTCAGTCCTGTCTTTGAGATCTGCTCCTTTTGGACGCCATCATGCGAATGTTCTCGCAAATGTAGAATGCACACAGATCATTCCCCGGCGTCTGCTTTAGGGCCTTTACGAGAATGAAATTGAATCAGATAATGATTAATCAAGCATGATAATTAATTAATGGTATTGAAACAAGATTTAAAGAGATGGTAGCTAGCTAGTACTACTTAATCACTTACCTTTGGTCGATGCCAAAACAACTTTTTTGGCAATTTGCATGGAGTCACCTTGATGAACTTTGCCCAAGCCCTGCCCGCCAGCAAAGAAAATTAATAAAGGGGTTATTAAATACTCCCTCCGTCCCATAATGTAAGACGTTTTTTGACACTACACTAGTGTCAAAAAACGTCTTACATTATGGGACGGAGGGAGTAGTTCATATCAGGAAATGACGAACTAATAATAGGCCGACATATAGTTAATAATGATTGAAATTACCTGTTGACTATCCCCTTCATGATGGTGTAGTCTTTATCTTCTTTAAGTAGTGAGTCCAGTACTTCAACTGTTGCTTTGTAAACTTTAATGTCTAACAAGATCCAGTGGAAACTGCATGCGCACAGGTTTGCATGTCTTAATTAAGCGGGCATGTGCATAAAATTAATCAACTATCATAAACCATATACACTTAATTATTAACATCTAGCTAGCTAGTAAGCAAAAACAGAATTTGTATTACAAGACAGCGTGACTCACAGGAAGTTGTAAGGAAGTAGTATATCTTCATTGGTATTGAGGCGCCTCAAGAACTCTAGCATGCTTTCCTCTACACTTGCTTGAGAAGTTGGAAGATTCTATGTGTACTCATTAATGGTATTTGGGTCAATGAACCCAATGCCATAGCGTCCAGATTTTTTCATTTCATACATCTTCATCCTGCATATAATACCACAGAAAAGAATATATAGTGAGGATAATTACATGTAATGATTGATCAAAAATTATAGAAACAAATCACTTACAGACAATAGCAACTGACGATAGATTTGTCAAGTGCGTCTTGATTGTATAACTGAAATAGTTCTGAATACTCAACGCACAGAGCTTTCTCATGGAAGTAATGCTCTGCCTTGACATTCACCATGAGGGACTCTCGATTGGAAATCTTGGTAATGTTCATGTACCATTGATGCAATTCATACATTCTCGTTGGGAGGTTCTTGACCTTGTCTGGCTCGACCAAAGGTTGGCCCTGGACATATTTCCATTTTATTTCCTCCTCTCTAAGCGGAGACATGGGCTCAATTTTGAGGAGTTGTCCAACAGAGATCTTGAGCATTTCAGCCTGCATTATATGCTCCTCCGTTATTACCACATCGCCTAGCTGGGGAAAGTTAACGGTTTGCCCACAATAATATTGGGCGCGCGGCCTCCTCTCATGTGTTGTTGGCACAACAAGCGGGGGGATCGATTGCACCGCCTATTCTCCCAGCTGGGGAACGGTTTTCTCGCATTTTTTGCCCGCTGCTTGTTGGCTCGAGCTCGAGCTCGCTTCCTTCTATAGTCATGCTCGATGTGACTTCCTGATTTGGCGCTCATAGTCTGAGTCAACAGGCTGGGAGCTGGTGCTTTAGCCATATGAATGAAGTGGTCAATCTTTTCCTCAAGCACTTTCTCCCTTTGCGGCGGTGCCGGTTTCGGTGCAAAATGGGCGTCCACTTGGGCCTGCACTATGGCTGTGTTTTGCTCCTCGGTCATGTCGTAAGGCCTCTGAGGAAGAGGAGCGAGGCTTGGACCATATTTATATCGCTTGTCTCCGCCTGTACTTCCTGAACTACCTCGACTCGTACCACTACGCACCATAGCTGCGGCGTGTCTCTTCTGCGATTGCTGAGACAGCGGAGACGGCTGACATGGCTGAGTTGAAGCAGGAGAAGTGGCCTAATGATGTGCCGGACTTGAAGCAGGAGGTGTGGCCTGACACGGTGCCGGACTTGAAACCGGAGAAGTGGCCTGACGCTGTGCCAGACTTGGAACCGGAGGAGTCAGCTCACGCGTTCGGGGACTTGGAGGAGGTGGCGGACTTCGAGGAGGAGTTGGCTCACGCATTCGTGGACTTGGAGGAGCGGGAGTCTGCTGACTCGGTGGCGGACTTTGAGGAGGAGTCGGCAGACGACGCGGTGTCGGTGGATTTTGAAAGATGATTGAGGGAGTCCCGGACTAGGGGGTGTCCAGATAACCGAACTATCATCTTGGGCCGGACTCCTGGACTATGAAGATACAAGATTGAAGACTTCGTCCCGTGTCCGGATGGGACTTTCCTTGGCGTGGAAGGCAAGCTTGGCGATACGGATATGTAGATCTCCTACCATTGTAACCGACTCTGTGTAACCCTAACCCTCTTCGGTGCCTATATAAACCAGAGGGTTTTAGTCTGTAGGACGAACAACAATCATACCATAGGCTAGCTTCTAGGGTTTAGCCTCTCTGATCTCGTGGTAGATCTACTCTTGTACTACCCATATCATCAATATCAATCAAGCAGGAGTAGGGTTTTACCTCCATCGAGAGGGCCCGAACCTGGGTAAAAACATCGTGTCCCTAGCCTCCTATTACCATCCGCCTAGACGCACAGTTCGGGACCCCCTACTCGAGATCCGTCGGTTATGGAGTTCACTGCCGCGGACTTATTTCAGCACTCGCCCTTTGGCGACATCCTGAATTCACTAAAGTCTCTCTCTTTATCAGGAGAGCCCTGGCCGGATTATGGTCAGGAAGGTTGGGATGCGGACGACGAAGAAAAATCAAAACCCACCCACCACCCACTTAGTAGCCACTGTCGATGATTTAACCGACATGCTCGACTTCGACTCCGAAGACATCGACGGTATGGACGACGATGCAGAAGACGACCAAGAACCAGCACCTACAAGGCATTGGAAGGACACCTCGTCATACGACATTTACATGGTGGATATCCCAAAAGATGGGAATGGCGATGGAACAATGGAGGATGACCCCTCCAAGAAACAGCCTAAGCGTCGGCGTCAGCGGCGCCGCTCTAAATCCCGCCACAGCAAAAACGGCGATTTCGACACGGGAGACAATAACACACCGAACAGTGCCGAAGACAGCTCCCTCCAGCAGGATTCAGTGCGGGAGGATGAAGAAGCCAGCCCTCATGAGAGAGCGGCAAGGCAGAGAGGTAGAGGACGATAATTACATGCCTCCCTCCGAAGACGAGGCAAGCCTCGACGACGACGAATTTGTCATGCCTGAGGATCCCATCGAACAAGAGCGTTTCAAACGCAGGCTCATGGCCACGGCAAACAGCCTCAAGAAAAAGCAGCAACAGCTTAGAGCTGACCAAGACTTGCTAGCCGAGAGATGGACTGAAGTCCTTGCGGCCGAAGAGTATGAACTCGAACGCCCCTCCAAGAGCTACCCAAAACGCAGGTTGCTACCCCAATTAGAGGCATCTCGGCCCTCCACCAGCGCATAATACGGCCGACCAGCCACCTCGTGGCCGCGACAGAGAGGCATCTCGGCCCTCCACTCAAGCCGCACCCCGGCGCCGCTCAAAAATACCAAGGCGAGAATCGCCAGGACCTGCGGGATATCTTTGGAGGAGAAGGCAAGGCAAACAAGATCGATCTACGGATCGGCGTGCGCGCACGATACGTGATGATCACCATCACGCCGGATATGGCAATTCCGGCGGGCGAACACAAGATGACAAAGCTCATTTGAGGTGCGTCGTGATATAGCCCATCTGAGGCGCCAGACACCCACTATGCTTCACAGACGAAGTGATGGATCATCAAATCCCTGAGGGTTTCAAACCCGTAAACATTGAATCATACAACGGCACAACAGATCCAGCGGTCTGGATCAAGGACTATCTCCTCCATATCCACATGGCCCGTGGTGATGATCTACACGCCATCAAATACCCCCCACTCAAGCTTAAAGGACCAGCTCAGCATTGGCTTAATAGCTTGCCAGCAGAGTCAATTGGTTGTTGGAAAGATCTGGAAGCCGCATTCCTCGACAACTTCCAGGGTACCTATGTGCAACCACCAGACGCCGATGACCTAAGCCACATAATTCAGCAGCCAGAAGAATCGGCCAGACAATTCTGGACACGGTTCCTAACCAAGAAAAATCAAATCGTCGACTGTCCGGATGCAGAGGCCCTTGCAACCTTCAAACATAACATCCGCGATGAGTGGCTTGCCCGGCACCTAGGACAGGAAAAGCCGAAATCCATGGCAGCCCTCACAACACTCATGACCCGCTTCTACGCGGGAGAGGATAGCTGGTTAACTCATAGTAACAACATGACCAAGAGCCCTGGTAATTTGGATACCAAGGACAACAATGGCATGTCGCGTCCCAACAAGCACAAGCGCCGCATTAATGGAGATAATACTGAGGATACGACAGTCAATGCCGGATTCAGAGGCTCTAAACCCGGTCAGCGGAAAAAGCCATTCAAAAGAAATACTCCGAGCCCGTCCAATTTGGACCGAATAATCGATCGCTCGTGCCAGATACATGACACCCCCGAAAAACCAGCCAACCACACCAACAGGGATTGTTTGGTGTTCAAGCGGGCAGGCAAGCTAACTGCCGAAAACAATGACAAGGGGCTGCATAGCAATGACGAGGAGGAGCCCCGGCCGCCAAACAATAGAGGACAGAAGGGCTTTCCCCCACAAGTGCGGACGGTGAACATGATATACGCAACCCACATACCCAAACGTGAGCG
Source organism: Aegilops speltoides (assembly GCA_021437245.1). Classification (NCBI taxonomy): domain Eukaryota; kingdom Viridiplantae; phylum Streptophyta; class Magnoliopsida; order Poales; family Poaceae; genus Aegilops; species Aegilops speltoides. Next base: position 175,651,051 of record CM038144.1, on the reverse strand, counting down.
GAAGCGTGCACTAAGGGACGTATACGCGATGGAACCAGTCGCCCCAAAGTTCAATCCGTGGTCCTCCTGCCCGATCACTTTTGATCAAAGGGACCACCCCACTAGCATCCGCCATGGCGGCTTCGCCGCATTGGTTCTAGACCCAATCGTTGACGGATTTCACCTCACTAGAGTCCTAATGGACGGCGGCAACAGCCTGAACCTGCTTTATCAGGATACAGTGCGCAAGATGGGCATAGACCCCTCAAGGATTAAACCCACAAAGACGACCATTAAAGGTGTCATACCAGGTGTGGAGGCCAACTATGCGAGCTCGATTACACTTGAAGTGGTCTTGGATCACGGATAACTTCCGGCGAGGAATTAATCTTGACATAGTCCCGTTCATGGCGGCTATCACGCCTTTGCTTTCGGACGAACCGCATTTGCAAAGTTCAATGCGGTGGCCTTTACACATACCTCAAGCTCAAGATGCCAGGCCCTCGAGGAGTCATTACGGTCAACGGAAACACCGAACGCTCTCTCCAAACGGAGGAGCATACGGCGGCCCATGCAGCAGAAGTACAAAGCAGCCTCTTAAGGCAATTCTCGAATACGGCTATTAAACGGCCGGGCACCGTCAAGCGCGCCCGGATTAACCAACAGCAAGACCGCCTGGCGCGTTTCGAGCACGCGTAGCAATGCGGCCCCAACCCCAGCCCTCGCGAAATTGCGAAACCAGTACTACGCGTACATAATTACGCTCTAGAAATACCATGGGCATAGGGGGAGGGGCACGGCCACGGCAAGCCCAGAAGGGCGGCTCAACCGCACCAGGGGCTCCCAATTGTGTCATTCTTCTTTTTCCTCTTACTTTCAGGACTCCTTTTTCAAGAAGCCCTGTCCGGCAGTAGAATTGACAAACACACGATGCAACAGCCAGGGAAGCAGAAAGCTACGTCGAGTATACAGGTGGTCTCTATAATGCGCAGTATACTTATTTTACATATCATCCCGTAGCTCGCTCCTGGAGGGGGACATGTCAAATAGTCCCGTCCCTTGCTTATCGCACTATTTGTATCGTTCTGCTTTTACCGCAGCTTTTTTTAATAAACAATGCACAACTTTTGCCTATTATTGCATTCCTTTTTCTTATCTATAAATGTTCACTTATGACATATTGCATCTGTACACTTTGGTACGGCCAAATACACCAGGGGCTTAAGTACCCCAACATATGGTGTGATAAGTCCGAACACTTTCACAAGTGCGGCACCCCGAACGTATAGCATTATATGCATCAGCTCCGAATCATGTCTTGGGTCAATAGTTGGGTTTGCCCGGCTCCCATGTTTTGGTACCTTAAGTTCCATTATATCGGCTAAGGTAGCGCTGGGAGAACCACTGCGATTGTGCCCCGGTTGAGCTGGATTGAGCACCTCAGTGGAGAAAGCTAAAACTGACCGTCATGATAGGGCGAGAGCCGGTCGCTGTTCGAGAGGTCTCTTCGAGTCCCTAAAGACTTATGCCACTTAGAGCGAGGAGTCGGCTTTGTCCGACCCAGGCGTGGATAGTGCCCCGAACTCGATCTTATGAATACTAGGGGCTTCGCCGAAATTTAAAATTATAGAATTCTATGGCTAAGTGAGAGTGTTCAAGCATTATAGTCCGGTTGCCTTGTTCGTTGCGTTGAGCGCCTCCCTCGAAGGACCCAAGAATGGGAAAAAGAGCGCTCAAGTTTATCCCGAACACCCTAGCACTCGTGGCATGGGGGCGGCTTGACGACTCGCCATCTCTCAAATTTAATAAACGGCCGCATGTAAGGTAATATTTTAAATTCAGAAGCGTTGCTTAGCGCATATGAACAAGTTTTCAAGTGTACATGATAACAAATGCGAGTTTACTCAAAAATTACATCTTTGGAGCATTCACCCGCTATAACATGGGCACCCTTCAGGACGTTCTCATAATACATCTCGGGCTTATGATACTCCCCGCCGGCGGTGGAGCTTCGTCACAAGCTTCTCGGTGTCCATCTTGCCAAAGCACTTTAGCACGTGCAAGGGCCCTACAGCACCTTCGATGCGAGACGAGCGCTTGACGACTTCAATCCATGGACAAAGGCCCACCAGCCGTCTCACCAGCCCAAAGTAGCTCCTAGGCATGGCTTCCTCAGGCCACAACCGAACTATGAGGCCCTTCATGGCCTGTTCGGCCACCTTATGGAGCTCGACCAGCTGCTTCAGCTGGTCGCTCAGGGGCACCGGGTGTCTGCCTCAAAGATATCGAGACCGAACACCTTCTCTGTCGAGCTCCTTCCTCGCCCCGAGAGAACGCGGCAGCGTCGGACACACTGCGGGGTAGATATGCGAATGCTCCTGGAGAGCTCCGGATTTGGGTAAGTAACAAGTAATTCACTTTCACGTGCTTGCTTTGCATGAAGAATGCCTTACCCGCCGCTATCTTCTTTATTGCCTCAATTTCCTGGAGGGCTTTTTGGGCTTCGCCTTAGCGGCTTTGGCGCTCTCAAGAGCCGAGGCGAGCTCGGACTCTCGAGTCTTTGAGTCACGCTCCAAACTCTCGTGTTTTTCCACGAGAGCCTAGAGCTCTTGCCGCACCTCTGCCACCCGCGCCTCCTGCTTCTCTCGCTCGGTGCGTTCTGCGGCCGCATCGCTTTCGGCCCTGGACACTGATTCCTTCAGGGTCGCCACCTCGTTCGTGGCCCCTGCAATTTTCACGTTATTCCTGTTCTTTTTTGCAACCACATTTTTATATACTCCCATAAGGTATTACTTACCTTCCTTGTCCTCGAGCTGCTTCTTGGCAAGGACGAGCTCGTTCTCGGACCGCTCAAGGCTCTGCTTCAATGCATTAACCTCCGCAGTCAGTGCGGCAGAGGTTAGTAGCGTAGCCTGCATTCCCATATTGACATACTTATGTTAGACTCCTGCGTACATCTTTTTTTTAAGATCCTCAACTCGGCTTTTCTTTCCGAACACCAAACTGAGCATCAGGGGCTACTGTCTATGCGGTAATATTTTTACATATCTTAAATACATACCTCAAAGCCCGTTAGAAGGTGGCGCGAAGCTTGATCCAGCCCGCTCTTGGCGGTTGAACTTTCTGGATCACCACACTCATAACAGTGCGGTGCTCCTCGTTGATGGAGGCGCCGTTAAGCGCCTCCAGCAAATTATCCGGTGCCTCCGGTTGGATGGAGGTCACCGGTGTCGCAGTCTCGCCCTTCTTACGAAGGGGCCGCCCGCCGGACTCCGGAACCATTGAAGGTTCCGGTGCGGAGTCCGGCCCAGGGCCGGACTTAGAGCCCTTTGGGGTTTGATCCCCCTTGTGCCCAGAGTCCGGGAGGTTGCCTTGCGGCACCTCTGGGACCTCCTCCCCCTGGCTAGCCCCCTTTTGGGACCCCACCTCGGTGTCATGTGCGGCGCGAGGAGAGGAGACGGCCGGAAGTGAAGTGCTATCCACGTCCGATGGCGCCAGGGAGCCGCTCGTTGAAGTGTCGAGCCCGTCCTTGGGCGGGCTGCAGGGTCATATTCGGCGTTAAGAGATTCTATGCGACAAACGAAATGCCATGAGTTATTTTGGTATCCGGACACTTACGACGTTGCCAGGGGCTTAGACCTCGGTGGCCACTCCTCTTCGCCGTCGTCGGCGTTGGTGGAGTAGTCCGTATGAAGGGTCCTTCCCTTCTTGGAACCTCCGGCCTCCCCACTTGGGAAGGCCTTACTTTTTTCTCTCCCCCCGCTAGGGGAGAGGTCTCTTTTTTCTCCTCCTCATCTTTGCGGGAGGAGCCCGCCTCGGAGTCATCAGAGGATGAGTCCGATAACACCTGACGTCGGGAACTCTTTCGGGTTCCCGTGGCCTTCTTCTTGGCCTTCTTCTCCGGCACCACATAAGGCGCCGGAGATAGCAGCCCCGTTAATTGGGCGTCCGCTAGGTCTTCGGGCAAGGGAGCCGGACAGTTAACCTGCTTGGACTTCTTCTGCCAGGCCTGTCAAAGGTAGGGGAGTTTAGATCCCACATATAGTCAAACTATGGAAAATAAGTGTCCTGTAAAGGGTAAAATAGCTTACCTCGCCGGCTTGACGCTGCGAGCTGAATCCGCGATCTTCGGTAGCGGATGCGGGAGCCTCGGCGCCCTTGAGCAACACCTTCCAGGCATCTTCATACGTAGTGTCGAAGAGCCTGCTCAAGGTTTGGTGCTGTGCCGGATCAAACTCCCACAAGCTGGAGGCCCGTTGTTGGCACGGGAGGATCCGGCGGATGAGCATGAGCTGGACTGTGTTGACAAGCTTAATCTTCTTGTTCACAAGGTTTTGGATGTAGGTTTTGAGTCCGGTTAGCTCCTCCGAATTACCCCATGTCAGGCCCTTCTCTTTCCAGGAGGTGAGCCGTGTGGGGATGCCAGATCGGAATTCGGGGGGCCGCTGCCCATTCAGGGTCGCGCGGCTCGGTGATGTAGAACCACCCCGATTGCTACCCCTTGACGGTTTCCAAGAAGGAGCCCTCAAGCCATATAACGTTGGGCATCTTTCCCACCATGGCACCTCCGCACTCCGCTTGCTGGCCGCCCACTACCTTCAGCTTGACATTGAAGGTCTTCAGCCATAAGCCGAAGTGGGGCTTGATGCGAAGGAAGGCCTCGCACACGACGATAAACGCCGAGATGTTGAGGATGAAGTTCGGGGCCAGATCGTGGAAATCCAGGCCATAGTAGAACATGAGCCCCCGGACAAATGGGTGAAGTGGAAAACCTAGTCCGCGGAGGAAATGGGTGAGGAACACCACCCTCTCATGGGGCCCGGGGGTGGGGATGAGCTGCCCCTTGTCGGGGAGCCGATGCTCGATGTCGCTGGACAAGTATCCGGCCTTCCGCAACCTCTTGATGTGCCCCTCCGTGACAGAGGAGGCCATCCACTTGCCTCCCGCTCCGGACATGGCTGGGGGAGGTTGAGGCGAGATGTGCGGACTTGGGCGCTGGAGCTCGAGTGCGCGGAAATGGATAAGCAAAGGAGGAAGAAGGCATATGTAAAAAGGTGGATCCTTATCCCCCTATATGGACGGACGAAACTACGCGTCCCCATCGTCCTGGTAAAACTCGCTTATCTCCCAAGCGCCATAATCAATGGCGCGGTTGGGTTACCCATGCCCGTATTGATGAGAATCCCGGAATAAGGGGACACGATCTCTGCTTTGACAAGACGTGCCAAGGAAACCGCCTCGCTAAACGCGCTGAGGTGGAATAGTAAAAACGATTCGAATAAAGGCTTGGCCGTTGTGTGATGTCACGCCACGGAATACGTCAGCCGATTGAATTTGTGTAAATATTATTATTCTATCTACGGTGGTATGTGGAACTTATTTTGCAGAGCCGGACACTATCCTTGTGTTCAAAATCTTCTACGAAGTATTCAGAGGAAGAACCTGCCTTGCAATGCCAAAGACAATATGCGCGCCGGACTCGTCGTCATTGAAGCCTGGTTCAGGGGCTACTGAGGGAGTCCCGGACTAGGGGGTGTCCGGATAACCGAACTATCATCTTCGGCCGGACTCCTGGACTATGAAGATACAAGATTGAAGACTTTGTCCCGTGTTCGGATGGGACTTTCCTTGGCGTGGAAGGCAAGCTTGGCGATACGGATATGTAGATCTCCTACCATTGTAACCGACTCTGTGTAACCCTAACCCTCTTCGGTGCCTATATAAACCGGAGGGTTTTAGTCCATAGGACAAACAACAATCATACCATAGGCTAGCTTCTAGGGTTTAGCCTCTCTGATCTCGTGGTAGATCTACTCTTGTACTACCCATATCATCAATATCAATCAAGTGGGAGTAGGGTTTTACCTCCATCGACGCACAGTTCCTGACGTAGAACTCTTCGAGGTGTTCAGTGTGTGAAGATTTGAAGAATAAACACCTTTGAAGATTTTTAAGAAAACATTTGAATCAAAGAGGGCAGGAAAAGTAGCTTTTAATTACCCTTGATGAAGAACATGATGAACTGGGAAGTGTAGATGTGAAGTTCGTCAGTTCAGATCTTCCACGGCCTAACTTGGCAGAGGAAGCCAGCTACGGGGGCGGCGGAGTGAAGAAATCCGCAGCCGGCGCGAGTACGACGGCGACGAGGTCGAGGCAGTGAAGCTCTTCCTCATCGACGATGATGAAGTAGCGGCGGCGCTAGGGTTTGAGAAGCTCGAGCGGGAGTGAGAACGAGCAGAGTAAAAACAAAGTGAGGAAGGAGAGGGGGTATTTATAGTCGGAGTGAAAAACTGTACGCCCGAAGAAATTGGACGAACGTGCCCCTGACCCTTCTCATTCGGTTGACATGTGTCACCCACGTACTGAGAGGTGGCGATCGTGTAAGATCGTAGGTGAATAGATAAGTATTATCATGGGATGCGGAACGGTTTGAGCGGCAAAGCCGAAAACTTAGATAAGATAAGTTAAAAGTTCCGTTAGCAAATTCTTCAGCTATCAAGGACACAGTGAAGATTTTGAATGTGTTTCAAATAGAACACACATGAAGAATTTGTGAAAATATTGGGTTGAGTTTAGCATAGAAGGGGAAGGGTCCGATCACATTCACTTAGCAGAAAAAACAGCTTGAAGAATTAGCAATAAGTGAATGCTGTAGAGGACATAAACTCATATACATATATATATATATATATATATATATAGCCAATGAAGAAAAACAACGTAGATAGTGAAGACAATGCAAAGTTGAAGAATTTGAACAACTGAGGAATTTCAAAACTGAGCAAAAACTCAAATTGAAGATTTTCAACTTTTGGTGGTGGCGTGACCCACCGTATAAGAATGATGATTTCAGACACCGCATACAATTGTCGTAGGGCTCTGAGAATCAAATTCTTTAGTAATTTCTTCACACTTAGAGTGTTAGTCTTCATTGATTGAAGAAAAACGTTTCTTCGCGTGTTGCACATCTAAGTCATAAATTTTGCATAAGTGTCAGGATGAGTGTCTTTTTCAAAGAACATTCGAAGATTCTAGGATATTTAGCTCACACCTCAACTTGCTAAATCTCTTCTCATCCAAGGGCTTTGTGAAGATATCGGCTAGCTGTTCGTCAGTCCGTACATGATCAATAGAGATGTCGGCCCTCCACACATGATCACGAAGAAAATGATGATGAATCTAGATGTGCTTTGTCTTCGAGTACTGAACTGGGTTGTGAGCAATCTTGATTGCACTCTCATTGTCACAGTAGAGAGGCACATTCTTCATGTTGATGCCGTAGTCCTTGAGAGTTTGCTTCATCCACATCAATTGAGCACAGCAAGAACCAGCAGCAATGTACTCAGCTTCTGCTGTAGATAGTGATACGCAGTTCTATTTCTTCGAGGACCAATAGACCAAAGATCGTCCGAGGAAATGGCATCTGCCAGATGTTGACTTGTGGTCCACACGATCACTAGCATAGTCAGAGTCTGAATATCCAATGAGATCAAAAGCCGAGTCCTTGGTGTACCATAATCCAAGTGTTCGTGTGTGAGCTAGATATCGAAGAACATGCTTCACAGACTTATGGTGTGATTCCTTCGGTGTAGCTTGAAATCGGGCACACATGCAAACACTAAGCATAATGTCTGGCCTAGATGCACATAAGTACAATAAAGAGCCAATCATGGAGCGGTATACCTTTTGATCGAAGTCGATACCATTTTCATCAGTGCATAGATGGCCACTTGTGGGCATAGGAATTTTGACCCCTTTGCAATCTTGCATGCCGTATTTCCTCAATACATCTTTGAGGTATTTCTCCTGAGATATGAATATGCCATTGCGCTGTTGACGAATTTGAAGACCTAAAAAGAATTTCAATTCCCCATCATAGACATTTGATATTCCTCACTCATCATATAGGCAAATTCATCACTGTAACGTTGGTCAGTACAACCAAAAATGATATCATCAACATAAATTTGGCACACAAACAATTCACCATCACAAGATTTAGTGAAAAGAGTTGGGTCGAGTGAATCGGGTTTGAACCCTTTCTTCATGAGGAATTCCTTCAAAGTATCATACCACGCCCGAGGGGCCTACTTGAGGCCATACAGGGCCTTATTGAGTCTGAAGACTTTGTCAAGATGCTTTGGATCTTCAAAACCTGGGGGTTGAGCAACATATACCATTGAGGAATGCAATTTTCACATCAATTTGTTGTAATATGATATCATGATGGTTAGCATAAGCAAGTAATATGCGAATAGCCTCAAGTCTAGCAACAGGTGCAAACGTTTCATCGAAATCAATTCCTTCAACCTGTGTGTAGCCTTGAGCTACAAGCCGTGCCTTATTCCTCACCACAAGGCCATTTTCGTCTTGCTTGTTGCGGTAGATCCACTTTGTGCTAATGATATTGTGCTTGCAGGGATCTAGACGTTTGACCAGTTCCCAGACGTTGTTTAGCTCGAACTGATGTAATTCTTCTTGCATAGCTTGAATCCACTCAGGCTCCAGAAATGCTTCATCTACCATAGTGGGCTCTGTGATAGAGACAAAAGCAAAGTGCCTACAAAATTTAGACAAATGTGAAGCTTTTGAGCGTGTGAGAGGACCTGGTGCTTCAATGTCATTGATGATTCTCTCAATTTGCACTTTGTTTGCAACACGAGGATGAGCGGGTTGTCATCGAGGAATTTGATCCGCATTTTCTTCAAGACCATTTTCCTCAGCACCATTTTCTTCAGGTGTAGCAGCTTGACGTTCTGGAATGAATTCTTCAGCAGATTCTTCGGTAGGAATGACATCCTCAGTAGCCTTGAACTTGATAGATTCCTCAGGTGCTGGTTCATCTATCATAGAAGGTAGGTGCTCTTTTTGCGAGCCATTAGTTTCATCGAACCGCACATCTACAGTTTCAACAACTTTGTGAAGAACGTTGTTGAAGACTCTGTAGGTGTGCGAGTCCTTTCCGTAACCAAGCATAAAACCCTCATGTGCTTTCGGTGCGAATTTAGAATTGTGATGAGGATCTCTAATCCAACATTTAGCACCGAAGACTTTGAAGTAACTCACATTGGGCTTTTTGTCAGTGAGGAGTTCATAAGCAGTCTTCTTGAAGAATTTGTGAACATATACTCTATTGATGATGTGGCACGTAGTATCAATTTCCTCAATCTAGAAATGACGAGGCGTCTTGTATTCATCAAGCATAGTGCGAGCCATCTCAACAAGAGTTCTGTTCTTGCGCTCCACGACGCCATTCTGCTGAGGAGTATAAGGAGCAGATAACTCATGATTAATACCAAGTTCATCAAGATGGTCATCAAGACCAGAATTCTTGAACTCAGTCCCATTGTCACTTCTGATGTGCCTGATCTTCACACCAAAGTTGGTTGAAGCCCTCGAGGAAAATCGTTTTAAGACTTCCTGCACCTCATGTTTGTAAGTGACAATGTGCACCCATGTGTAACGAGAATAATCATCAACAATAACAAAGCCATATAGAGATGCATCATTTGTAACTGTAGAATAATGATTAGGACCAAAGAGATCCATGTGAAGCAATTCAAATGGTCGAGTGGTAGTCATGATAGTCTTCGCTGGATGTTTGGCCTTGGTCATCTTTCCAGCTTCACAGGCTCTGCACAAGTGATCCTTAAGGAATTTGACATTCTCAATACCAATGACATGATTCTTCTTCGCAAGCGTGTGCAGATTCCTCATGCCAGCATGACCAAGTCGTCGATGCCATAGCCAGCCTTCTGAAACTTTTGCAAGTAGGCATACGGCCGGTTGTGGTCCTGTAGAGAAATCAACAATATACAAATCTCCTCTCCTAAAGCCTTCGAAGATTTTGGAATTGTCAGCTTCCATGATCACAACACAACGATATTTTCCAAAGACAACAACCATATCAAGATCACAAAGAATTGAGACAGACATGAGGTTGTATCCTAAGGACTCGACAAGCATGAATTTGTCCATGTGTCGATCCTTTGAGATTGCAACCTTACCTAGACCCAATACCTGACTTTTTCCTTTGTAAGCGAAGATGATATGCTTCAGATGTGATGGTGATAAGGGAGCATCCATCAATAGATTCTTGTCACCAGTCATGTGATTTGTACATCCACTATCGAGGACCCACTCATTGGCTTTGGGTTGATCATCCTGCAGATGAATTAGTGCACCTTACGAACTCATATACTTCATCAGTGAAAAATATGACATCAATATCATCAGATCAATTTCATCAAACAATAGAACAGATAAAAAAGTATGAGGACGTGAGAAATGAAAGTTCATTTCTTCATGATTAGCTTGCGTCCTTTCAGGCATTCTTCAGGTCTCCAGCAAATTCTTCAGATGTTTTTAAGCACGTCTGGAGACCTGACCCTGCATAAGAGATTAGTTCTTTTTCTTCACCACCCACATCTGAAGGGGTGGCAAAGAATTCATCACTCTGCGAGCTCCATACGAGAAAGGTGGCATAGAAGCCAATCCACTTTGTTTCACATAAGAGGAGTTAGGATAGGCATATGAATAAGCAGAGAAATTCTTCAAGGACTTATGAACATAATGGTTAGAAGAATAATGCTCATATTCATAGCCTTTAGCTCTTCCCTGCGAAACAGAGGGGTTAGCACGATGATGATCATATGAGGATTTTGATCCTTTTGAGGAATTTGATCCACGTGAGGAATTTGGTCCGTATGAGGACTTGGATCCATATGAAGAATTCGGTCCATATGAAGAATTTGATCTGGAGTTCCTATTTTTCATAGGTGGTGTCATGAGGACATTCACCTGAAGACTTTCAAGGCACCTTTTGGGAACCCAGATTTTCTTCATAGGGGAACCGTTCCTGCAGTTAGTGCCAACATATCTAGCAAATACTTCACCATTCTGATTTTTGAACAGTTTATAGTTGGAGTCAAATGACTCATCAGAAGAATGAGGAGATTCACATGTAAAGCCAGATAAATTGGATGGATCAACTAGAGGTCGCTTTGCAGCAACTCATGAGGTTTTGGGGTATCAGGCTTCGAATATGTTCCATCAGCATTGAGTTTCCTCTCAAAGGCAATACCCTCTTTCCTAGGGTTCTTGTTGAGGATCTTCTTTTTAAGCACATCACAAAGAGTCTGATGCCCTTTGAGGCTTTTGTACATGCCTGTCATGTACAATTCCTCCAGCCCTGCATCATCAGTGATACTAGCAATGTCCTCAGATGAGGAATTAGTGATAGCAGAGGCAGATGATGAATTTGTAGCATTAGAAGCATTTGAACATTGAGGTGAAGAATTAGCAGATTCACGTTCAATGCACTTCAAACATGGAGGAACAAATTCTTCTTGAGTAGCGCTGATTTGTTGAGCAAGTAATGAATCACGATCCTTCTGAAGATCTTCATAACTCACTCTTAGCTTCTCAAGATCTTGCTTCCTTTGAAGAAATTCATAAGAAAGCTTCTTGTGATCAGATAAGAGAGTGTTATGATGACCTTGAAGGTTGTCAAACCGAGACTGAAGTCTCTAAAGATTTCCAGTCAAGGTTTTAGTGCGATCCATTTCTTCACCCAAAATATCATCACTTGTGTCTAGCATGTTTTGAACCTTTTCAAAAGCCTTTTGTTGTTTCACAGCAATCTTAGCAAGTTTAGAGTAGCTAGGCTTGAGGTTTTCATCAGATTCATCCTCACTAGATTCAGAGGAGGCGTATTTAGATACCTTGGCACCCTTTGCCATGAAGCAATAGGTGGGAGCGTAGTCATCATTGCCTTCATCAGCCTTGTTGGTGATGCCATTTTCTTCAGAGTTGAAGATAGACTTGTCGATTTAATGCAGAGCGAGAGCTAGGCTCGCCACACCAGACTCGGACTCCTCAGATGCCTCCTCATCCTCATGTTCCTCAGATTCAGCCTCATAGTCCATTTCCTTGCCAATGAATGCCTGAGCCTTCTTGGAGCTGCTCTTCTTGTGAGATGAAGACTTCGAGGATTTTGATGATGAAGACTTTGAAGATTTCTTCTTCTTCTTTGCGTCATCAGAACTGTAATCCTTGTATTTCTTCTTCTTTGATTCCTTATCCCACTGAGGAAAATCTTGAATGTAGTGACTAGGTTTCTTGCATTTGTGGCATAGCCTCTTCTTGTAGTCACTGGATGAGGAAGCATTGCTCCTTGAGGATTTTCCAAAGCGACCAAGTCTTGAGAACTTTTGAAATTTCTTCACAAGTAGTGCTAGTTCCTGGCTCAGTTCATCAGGATCACCAAGGCTGCTACCAGAGTCTTCATCTTCGACTCGACATCGCCTTGGCCTTGAGCTGCGTGATCTGCCATAGCTCGAACCATAGAGATCTCTCTTCTCAACAAGCTGGAACTCATCAGTGTTTAGCCTCTCGAGGATATCAGCGGGATCAAGTGACTTGTAAACAACACGTTCTTGAATCATCAGTGCCAGAGTATCAAATGAAGAGTCAAGCGATCTCAGCAATTTCTTCACCACCTCATGGTCGGTGATGTCAGTGGCACCAAGTGCTTGAAGCTCATTTGAGATGTCAGTGAAGCGATCGAAGGTTTGTTGAACATTTTCATTGTCGAGTCTTTTGAAGCGGTTGAAGAGATTGCGAAGAACGTCAACACGAGAGTCACATTGAGTTGAGACTCCTTCATTCACTTTGGACAGCCTGTCCCAGATAAGCTTAGCAGTTTCCAAAGCACCCACTCTTGCATACTGCCCTTTGCTCAGATGGCCACATATGATGTTCTTTGCTTGAGAATCGAGTTGCTTGAATTTCTTCATATCAGTAGCGTTCAGAGAATGTGTGACTGAGGGAACACCATTTTCCACAACATACCAGAGATCGTTATCAATTTCCTCAAGATGCATTCGCATCTTATTCTTCTAGTAGGGGTAGTCTGTTCCATCGAAGGTAGGACACCCAGTAGTGACCTTGATCATACCTGTGGTCGACATAACTAAAACTCCAGGCGGTTAAACCAAAATCACACAGAACAAGGAAGTACCTTGCTCTGATACCAATTGATAGTGCATTATATCGACTAGAGGGGGGGGGGGGTGAATAGGTGATTTTATGAATTCTTCACTGAGGAATTTGCTGGTCAGGAAATTCCTTCGCGAAGAACTACTTGCAGCGGAATAAGTACTCGAAGGTAGACATAACAGAACACAAGCATAGTCATCATGATGAAATGAAGACAAGCACAGAGTACAGAAAGTGTAAACACATGATAACATAGGATGAAGACGGACAGACTAAAGAAATTGAACTGAGGAAATTGAGAAAGTCTTCATTCAAAGTCTTCAAACAGATATGAACAAGCACACAACAACATAAATGAGGAGATGAAAGAGTTGAGGAAATAGAACCAGTAAGCTTGGTGAAGACAATGATTTGGTAGACCAGTTCCAACTGCTGTCTCAGTTGTACATCTGGTTGGAGCGGCTAGGTATTTAAACCTGAGGACACACAGTCCCGGACACACAGTCCTCACTATATTCTCCTTGAGCTAAGGTTACACAGACCTTGCCCAATCACTCGTGGTAAGTCTTCAGGTGACTTCCAAACCTTCACAGACTAGGTCACTCGGCGATCCACAATTCCTCTTGGATGCTCTAGACCATGACGCCTAACCATCTGGAAGAAGCACAACCTTCAAAGGTAACAAGAGTCAGATCCACGCAGGATCAATCTCTTCAGTGATGCTCAATCACTTTGGGTTTGTAGGTGTGTTGGGTTTGGGTTTTCCTCACTTGATGATTTTCGCTCAAAGTCCTTGGAGGATGGGATGCTCTCAAATGACAAGTGTCAGTTTCTCTCGGAGCAGCCAACCAGCTAGTGGTTGTGGGGGCGTCTATTTATAGCCTAGGGAGCAGCCTAACATGATAAGACATAAATGCCCTTCAATGATATGACCATTAGGTGGGTAGATATTTTGGAACAGCTGGCGCATAGCACAACAACGGTCGGAATTTTGACTATCAAATTCCTAAGGGCTATCATGTTCCTCACTGTGTAGGCAATCCGCACTCACGAATTCCTAACTTCTCAGTCAGAACAAATTCCTTAGTGACCAGAAGAACTTCGTCTCTGTCACTGAATAATTGATTCAATTGTATGAGATTTCCAATGGCTTCACTCGAAGGGATTGGTAGGTGTAGGATTTTGAGTTGAGCATCACATGGAAAATTTTCCTTAGTATTTCCTCGACCCCCTTCAATAGTACGGTGTTTCCTATGACTCAAGAAAGAGAAAATGAAACTACGAAAACAAAAGTCTTCACGCTTCATGTTCCTCGAATGAATTCCAAGTCTTCAAGGTCACACCAATTTCTTCACTTTCAAAGTCTTCAGAAAGTCTTCAGAAATCCAAAGTATTCAATTGAAGAACTTCATTTTTAGGGGTCGACTTTCTTTGTAAATATCAAACTCCTCATAGTCTTATAGACCTGTGTACACTCACAAACGCATCAGTCCCTTAACCTATAAGTCTTCAATACACCAAAATCACTAAGGGGCACTAGATCCACTTACAAACAGATACACCATTCAGCAACCTGATGCTCCCAATTCCGATGACAAAGCTATATAATGGTTAAATGCACAAGCAAAAGATATTATGTGAGAGTCTTTCGAAAGACATTTTCATTCGGTTCCAAAAGCATGACACTGCAAACAAACTCTAGATGCCATCCAAAATGCTCATGAAGAATCCATCACCGGAATGGATCCTCACACTCAAATGCTTCGTGCCATGTTTGCTGGTTTCAGAAATCTTCGCAAGGAAAGTTCTATGGAACTCACTGATCTATTGAGAAATATTGTCGAAAGACTTCATCAACGAGGAGTAACAAATATCACCGATAGAGATGTAGTCAATAAGCTATCGAGTGCTCTTGATGTAACCTTAAATCGAATAGTAGCCGAAATCAAGTAAAGACCAGACTATGAAGAACTTCACTATGTCGAGGTCATGACGCTGTTGTCTATTCATGAAGAAAAGATGGAACTTGGAAATGGAGATCAAGAATCTTCTTCGGAAAGTGAAGGGGAAATTCTTTCACATTATGGCAACTCACAAGAAGAAGATGTCGAGAATCAACACACTATCACAAGGGAACTTGAAATGCTCATAGAAATCCTAAGTGATCTCATAAGACAGAATCTGTGTCTCACAAATGACGACGAATTTGACTCGCCTGAATCTTCAAGAAAGTTACCTCCGAAAGAAATGAAGTGCTTCAAGTGCAAGCAATTCGTCACCTCATCGCAGATTGCCCTTGCTGGGATGGAAAAACCTAGCAATAGATGGAAATATCTTTACTGCAATGGAATCACTCAAATGGATCGCCATACTAAGCTCTCAAAGAAAAATGAACCTTCTTCATCATCTTCGACGAGACTAGTCACTAACGTGCAAGCCAAAGCAACCATCGAATATAATATGAAGAAAATATCGCAACTGAACAGAGTATATACTGAAATGAATATGAACTCTGAAGATGAGACATCTGAATCAGAATCAAAAGATGAAGAGCTTCATAGAAGAATAGGCAGAAGCAATGCCTTCGTTGCCTATGAATCATCTGAGAAATCACTCGAATCGATCCAGTATCAGCAAAACACCCAAAATCTATGACTGATTATTCTACTGAATACATTGCCTATGCTAAACTGGTTAAGATTGCAAAATCTCAACAAGATGAGCTAGAAAAACTTGAGAAGAATCTTAGGAAAACCAAAGGATTATTGGTCGAAGAGATGGAGAAGAATCAAAAGTTGATCAAAGCACATGATGCTTTTTCTTCAACTGTTGATGATCTTTTCAACCGATATGATTTCCTTATAGTCGACTATGAGAGTTTATCAGATGAACTCCTTAACAACAATCAAGAACTTGAGTCACTGAAAGAGTCTCATGACGTTCTTGCAAAAGAAAAAGCTTCTCTCTCTGCTGAGCAATCTAAACGACTTCCTGATGATTTTGTGGCTCCTTGCTCTAAATGTCTAGAATGCTGCAATGTTGATTCATATGCTAAAACATCTAATGCTAACATCAAGAATATTGCAACAACTACGAATGGTAATTCTAACCCATATTCCGAGGAATTTGTTGCTATCTTTGATGAAAATTGCAGGTTAAAGAACTTGTTTGAGATATGAATGATAAAGAGCCTCAAAGGGCATGAAACTCTCTATGACGTGCTAAAAGAGGTCAATATTGCACACAAAAAACCTGAAAGGAAGGACTAGGTTTCGAAACGAAACTCAACGTTGATGGAACCTACTGGATTCTCGAGCAATATCCTCGAACGAGTTGGGTTCTTGCTAAAAGTAAAACTCTTGAACCTGCAATTCTATCTGGATATGACTCTCTCATTTCTGTTGTTTCTGAGGAGTCTGATGAATCAAACTATAAATTCTTCAAACAGTAGAATGGTAAGGTTTTCACTCGGTATGTTGGGACTAATTGCAGGTCTGGCTCACCCAAGAAGAAAATCTAGGTGCAGAAGTGCATCACTGAAAATTTGTCTGTCACTACGAACTTGAATATGTAGAGTAATTATCTTCAAGGAAATGATTATCATTCACAGATTGGCGCTGGAACTCCCTCGAATGGGTATCGTCAAACCTTCCACAAAAGGAGTACATGTGCACCTCCTCGAATCATTATGCTCATGTCTCTAGAAATAATTTCAATGCATATTCATATGATTACTCTCAAAATGCATAGGCGAACTACAAAACTCTTCAAGGAATGCTCCTGCTCAGACAAAACAAATGATATTCTCTCCACCCACGCAAGTGTGGGTTGCGAAAAGGAACTAACCCCTCTTGCAGGTTTTCTCTCTGTGATTCCACTCGCTTATTCTTAGCTCTGAGAACTATTGTTGGCGCCCGTGTTTATTTGCTCTCGTT
Source organism: Aegilops speltoides (assembly GCA_021437245.1). Taxonomy (NCBI): domain Eukaryota; kingdom Viridiplantae; phylum Streptophyta; class Magnoliopsida; order Poales; family Poaceae; genus Aegilops; species Aegilops speltoides. Next base: position 175,634,138 of record CM038144.1, on the reverse strand, counting down.
TGTGTGTTTTTCTTTGTTTTGCCATGTTTGTGTTTCCTCCGATGAACAACTCACTCATAGCTCTGTGTGTTTGTTGTTCCTCTTCTGGCTGAGTGTTTTGTTTTGGACCCTTTTATCTCTCCATTCTTTCTCATCCCAATCTATGTTGTCCGTCATAAGCATGCAATTTGATCTAAAGAAAATTTCTATCTGACGTCCTTGGTTGCGAAAGAAATTGACTTCGAACCTTTATCTACTTTTGACGTTTGCCCTTCTTCAAACCTTTCGGTCCCCCGCTTTCCTCTCGAGTTTTTCACAGGTAACGGTTGCCACGTGCCCACGTTCCCCATGATCGTGATCGTGTCCGTCGAATGTGGAACGTCCCACAACCGTGAGCCCTAGATTCCGGGGAGGTGGTTCAACTCACCAACTAGAATTGCCCCTCACCACATCTCCCTCCTCCCTTTCCTCAAACCTGCGTCCACCTTCACCCAAGCCCTTGCTCGAAGCAACTCCGGCGAGGAGCCTCGCCGTGCAACTCTGGTGAATCTTTGTCATGGTTATTCACGCCGGTGCGGTAATCTTTCCTCCCGCGCTGCCGTAGTTGATCTAAAGCCAAGTTAGGGCGCTTGGATCTTGAACTGCTCCCGCCCACTTCTCTGTTCTGAGGGCAGCTCTTACCGAGGCTATTTTCTTTGATTTATCTCACCGTGGCAGATCCTTAGGAATCACTAGGACTCGACTGGTACAGTTTGTAGATCTTCCTCGTACTAGTTCTCCTAGATCTAGGGTTCATGTATGCTTATCTGAAAGATTAGGTAGCCTTTACACAACCCTGTACTTTATATGGCTTGTTTAAATCTATCGAGGATATCTTATCTAAGAATACCATGAATTCATGTGTTCTTTCAAAGCATTCTTTTTCATTCAAAATACCTTTTGTGCATGTTTATGACTCTACCCCATTTTCCCTCGTATCCATTCTTTTCATAGGTTGGTCACGGCACAGAGTTCGGAGAACTATTCAGATTCTGAAGGAGAATTGCCTCATCATCCACCAAGGTCTGAACGAATGAGATTGATAGGAGGAAGAAAATCTTCAAAGCCTCCCAAAGCTCCAAAAAAGAAACATGAGCCTGAATCTGAACAAGAAAGTGAGGAAATTCCCTCTGCTCACAGTCAGCCCGAGGATGAATTGGTCACTAAAGCCCTAGTCCTCTTCTCTGATGGAAATCCCAAAAAGGGCAGTTGTGGCAGAGCTGAAATGTCTGATCCCGAAAGTTAGAAAACTCCACCCGGTGAAACAACAACTGAATGCAACAATAGGCTTCAAGATTCATCGCCACTGGGCAAAGAAATGGTATAACTATGAAAATGTTTGCAAGAAGTATCAGATTCTGTTTGCTTCCATGCCACCATGGAATGACTGCATTGCTGAAAACTGCATTGGCCATGACGATGAACTAGTCAGGCCACCATAGCCTCAAATGCTCATCCCGACTCCCTCAAAACCATCCATGATTTTATCAAGGAAGTGGCTAAGAGGGCGAATGCCAAAGCCAAGCGTGAAGCTAGGGAAGCGAAGAAAAACAAAGTTGAAGCTCAAAATGTCACATTGACTCAGCAAGACGTCCTGATGAAGAAAGATCATGCTTCTGCCTCGAAGGAAAGCAAAGCCAGGAAATCAGTTTGCCCTCGGGCACCCCAAAAGAAAACTGTCGTCAAGAAAGCAAAGGAAGTTGTTTCTGACTCGTGTGATGAGTCATCTAGCGAAGATGTTCCTGATGAAATTCCCATGTATGATGAACATGCCATTCTTAATAAACCATCTATGAGCCCCTCACCAGTGAAAGTTTCACCTTCTTCAAGGAAATCACCAAGGCTTGCACTCAATCCCCTTGCCGAGAAACCTTCGGGTTCTGCTGCTCCAAGAGCCGTGACTAATCCTTTGGCGAAGAGAAATTTGCAGTCTGAAGTAAAAGATAAAGCATCTGCTAAGAAGGCCAAACCAAATGTTCCTGCTTCCACAGAGGAATAGAAGTATGATTTCAAGTTCATGATCGATGTGATTGATAGCGCTGCATATGATGCAAAATCTGATGATATAAATAGTCTGGGACTGCCTGATGATGTTGCCAAGATGGTAACAAAGCAATTCATTAAGCTAAGGAAAATCTCCAAGAAGGTGAAACAGGCTATCAAGGACAAGCAAGTCCTCGAGCAAATGAGGAGAGAGGCCAATGCTAAAGCCGAAAGAAATAATCTGAACAAATAAATTGTTGAACTCACCAAGGCTCTAAGACTCATGAGAAATGATAAAATTGATTGGCACTCGCGATTGCACATGGAATGATCTCAGTTGTGTGACAGGAGGAATGAGGAGATTGACCGCAAGGCAGATCTTGCTCGAAGAAGAATCAAGGAAGAAAAATGTCAGAAGGCCAGAGTGAGAGCAGCAAACCAAAAGAAAACAAAGACCGCCGCCTTCAGACTGTTGCTGCTGATGCTCCACTTGATTCTGTTACTCCCTTGCAGTAGGTTTCACCATCTCCATCTCACGAGGATGAACCAATGCAGCAAGCTGGCAATATGGAAGTTATGATTCCTACTCTAGCAGCTCAAGAACAACCTTATGTGGTTGATATTTTCCTAGAAAAGACAGATGAAGGAAATGCTTCGCCTGAGCAGCAAGCACCAGTTGATGATGCTGACGAGGAAATTTAAGTTGAGAAGGCAGATCCATCGCCTCCAAAATATTTGCAAGTTGAGCCCTCTGAATCAAATAAGGAGAAGTCTGATAAGAATGAGGGGGAGCTAAATGCTTCCCGAGACAAAACCACCCTGGTCGCATCATCTGTTGCCCCTACCTAGATGGATGTTGATCCTGCTCCTCGTTCCACTTCACCACAATTTGAAGAGGAAGAAAGAAAATCTGCTGAGCCGATGGCTTAAGAAGTTATTGCTCCACCAGTTGTGCCCCAAGTGTCTGAGAAAGATGTTTTCGTGCCTCCAACCAAAGTAAATGCACCGAAAGAAAAGGCCCTAGTGCCCGAAGGATGGAAAGCCACTTAAGGAGTTCCAGCAAGAAAAAATGATAATCAGTCAAGGATGCCTCACGCTCCTCTCAAGCCCATTGAGGAGGGTGTGCCAACACCTGATGACATCCAGACCTCGATTATGGATGAAGAAGAACATCTAAGAAACCCACTGGAAACATTTTCTTTGTTTCCTATTGAAGATGGCCTGAATGGTACTGCATTTAATGAGCAGTTTCATCTTTTGAAACTTGCATTCTTTGGAACCAGTCCATATGATGGACAAAGAACTTCCTTATCTCCAAGATTCTGGACCAAGAAACAGGTTGTGTACTATGCTCGTATTCTGTTCGACAAGAATCGCATTTTCAAGCACAAGATTCTAGATTTTGCAGAGCTCGAAAGTTTACCCTTATTTCATCATACCATCGAGCAGATTGACCTGGTCTTCATGAAGAGCATCCTTCGTTTCAATCATGGCTGGAATCGTGAAGTGTTTCTTCAATTCTATGCCACTCTTTATATCTCAGGAGACCTAGCAAATTCTAGTACTTGGATTCTCGAATGGATGATAGGTGAAGAGAAGATCAAATGTTCTGCTGACTAGTTCTTAGCACTATTGAGTCTTCCGCGATGCGAATTTGATAATGCTCGTAAACATAGATTGCACTAATGGGATGTATCTGAATCTCAACTTCATCTGCTGATGGACCCCAAACTTGTTGGTGATGAATTCATTGAAGCAAATCAAACAATTTGGCTTATGAGAACAAAGTGTCATTTTATATCCTCTGCAACTCCCCGCTACCTCTTGAGCTTGTGTCGGTTTTCCCTTGAAGAGGAAAGGGTGATGCAGCAAAGTAGCATAAGTATTTCCCTCAGTTTTCAGAACCAAGGTATCAATCCAGTAGGAGACAACGCACAAGTCATCAAATACCTGTACAAACAATCAACAACTTGCACCCAATGCGATAAAGGGGTTTTCAAGCCCTTCACGGTCACTTTCAAAAGTGAGATCTGATAGAGATAGATAAACGGTAAAATATATATTTCTGGTATTTTTGGTCTATAGATTGGAAAGTAAAGATTGCAAAATAGTAGATCGGAAACTAGCAAGATGTAAACGAGATTCAATATAATGGAAAAGAGACCAGGGGGCCATAGGTTTCACTAGTGGCTTCTCTCGAGATAGCAAATATTACGGTGGGTGAACAAATTACTGCCGAGTAATTGATAGAAAAGCGCATAGTTATGACGATATCTAAGGCAATGATCATGGACATAGGCATCACGTCCGCGTCAAGTAGACCGACTCCTGCCTGCATCTACTACTATTACTCCACACATTGACCGCTATCCAGCATGCATCTAGAGTATTAAGTTCATAAAGAACGGAGTAACACATTAAGCAAGATGACATGATGTAGAGAAATTAACTCAAGCAATATGATGAAAACCCCATCTTTTTATACTCGATGGCAACAATACAATACATGCCTTGCTGCCCCTACTGTCACTAGGAAAGGACACCGCAAGATTGAACCAAAAGCCAAGCACTCCTCCTATTGCAAGAAAGATCAATCTAGTAGGCCAAACTAAACCGATAATTCGAAGAGACTCGCAAAGATATCAAATAGTGCATATAAGAATTCAGAGAAGAACCAAATAATATTCAAAGATAATCTTGATCATAAATCCACAATTCATCGGATCTCGGCAAACACACCGCAAATGAGTATTACATCTAATAGATCTCCAAGAACATCGAGGGGAATATGTTATTGAAAATCAAAGAGAGAGAAGAATCCATCTAGCTAATAACTATGGACCCAAAGGTCTTTGGTAAACTACTCATGCTTCATCGGAGAGGTAATGGTGTTGATGTAGAAGCCCTCCATGATCGAATCCCCCTCCGGCAGGATGCCAGAAAGGCCCCTAGATGGGATCTCACGGGTACAGAAGGTTGCGGCGGTGGAAAAGTGGTTTCGTGGCTCCCCTTGATATTTTTAGGGTATAAGAGTATATATAGGCGAAGGAACTAGGTCAGGGGAGCTATGAGGGGCCCAGAGGTTGGGGGGCACACCTTACCCCCTGGGCGCACCCTCCTGCCTCGTGTCTGCCTCGTTGCGTCTCCGACTTCATCTCCAAGTCTTCTGGTTTGCTTCCGGTCCAAGAAAGATCATCGCGAAGGTTTCATTCAATTTGGACTTCGTTTGGGATTCCTTTTCTGCAAAACTCTAAAGTAGGCAGAAAACAGAAACTGGCACTAGGCCCTCGGTTAATAGGTTAGTCCCAAAAATAATATAAAATAGCATATAAATGCCTATTAAACATCCAAAACAGATAATATAATAGCATGGAACCATCAAAAATTATAGACACGTTGGAGACGTATCAAGCATCCCCAAGATTAATTCCCGCTCGTCCTCGAGTAGGTAAATGATAAAAACAGAATTTTTGATGTGGAATGCTACCTAACATATTTATCCATGTAATTTTCTTTATTGTGGCATGAATGTTTAGATCCGAAAGATTCAATACAAAATTTTAATATTGACATCTCAAAATAACATGGCCAAAGAAAGCTATCCCTACAAAATCATATAGTGTGGCTATGCTCTATCTTCATCACACAAAATATTTAAATCATGCACAACCCCGATGACAAGCCAAGCAATTGTTTCATACTTTTGATGTTCTCAAACTTTTTCAATCTTCAAGCAATACATGAGTGTGAGCCATGGATATAACACTATAGGTGGAATAGAATGGTGGTTGTGGAGAAGACAAAAAGGAGAAGATAGTCTCACATCAACTAGGCGTATCAACGGGTTATGGAGATGCCCATCAATAGATATCAATGTGAGTGAGTAGGGATTGCCATGCAACGGATGCACTAGAGCTATTAGTGTATGAAAGCTCAAAAAGAAACTAAGTGGGTGTGCATCCAACTTGCTTGCTCACGAAGACCTAGGGCATTTTGAGGAAGCCTAATATTTGAATATGCAAGCCAAGTTCTTATAATGAAAATTCCCACTAGTATATGAAAGTGACAACATAGGAGATTCTCTATCATGAATATCATGGTGCTACTTTAAAGCATAAGTGTGAAAAAAGGATAGTAGCATTGCCCCTTCTCTCTTTTTCTCTCATTTTTTATTTGGGCCTTATCTTTTTTATGGCCTCTTTTTTCCTTTTTTTATTTTTTGTTCAGAGTCTCATCCCGACTTGTGGGGGAATCAGAGTCTCCATCATCCGTTCCTCACATGGGACAATGACCTAAGAATGAAGATCATCACACTTTTATTTACTTACAACTCAATAATTACAACTCAATACTTAGAACAAAATATGACTCTTTGTGAATGCCTCCAGCGGTGTACCGGGATGTGCAATGATTCAAGAGTGACATGTATGATTTTTTTTATGAACGGTGGCTTTGCCACAAATACGATGTCAACTACATGATCATGCAAAGCAATATGACAATGATGGAGCATGTCATAATAAACAGAGTGGTGGAAAGTTGCTTGGCAATATATCTCTGAATGACTATGGAAATGCCATAATAGGTAGGTATGGTGGCTGTTTTGAGGAATGTATAAGGTGGGTGTAAGGTATCGGTGAAAATTGTGCGACACAAGAGAGGCTAGCAATGGTGGAAGGGTGAGAGTGCGTATAATCCATGGATTCAACATTAGTCATAAAGAACTCACATACTTATTGCAAAAATCTATTATTTATCAAAAAGAAGTACTACACGCATGCTCCTAGGGGGATAGATTGGTAGGAAAAGACCATCGCTCGTCCCCGACCGCCACTCATAAGGAAGACAATCAATAAATAAATCATGCTCCAACTTCATCACATAACGGTTCACCATACGTGCATGCTACGGGAATCACAAAATTTGACACAAGTATCTCTCAAATTCACAACTACTCTACTAGCATGACTCTAATATCACCATCTTCATATCTCAAAACAATCATAAAGAATCAATCTTCTCATAGTATTCAATGCACTTATATGAAAGTTTTGATTATATCCATCTTGAATGCCCGTCATATTAGGACTAAATTTATAACCAAAGAAAATTACCATGATGTTCTAAGAGACTCTCAAAATAATATAAGTGAATCATGAGAGTTCAACAATTTCTATAAAATAAAACCACCGCCGTGCTCTAAAAAAATATAAGTGAAGCACTGGAGCAATATTGTCTAGCTCAAAAGATATAAGTGAAGCACATCGAGTATTCTAATAAATCACGATTCATGCATGTCTCTCCCAAAAGGTGTGTACAGCAAGGATGATTGTGGTAAACTAAAAATAAAATACTCAAATCATACAAGACGCTCCAAGCAAAACACATATCATGTGGTGAATAAAAATATAGCCTCAAGTAAAGTTACCGATATACGAAGATGAAAGAGGGGATGCCTTCCGGGGCATCCCCAAGCTTAGGCTTTTGGTTGTCCTTGAATTTTATACTGGGGTGACTTGGGCATCCCCAAGCTTAGTCTCTTGCCACTCCTTATTCCAAAATCCATCAAATCCTTACCCAAAACTTGAAAACTTCACAACACAAAACTCAACAGAAAATCTCATAAGCTCGGTTAGTATAAGAAAATAAATCACCACTTTAAGGTACTCTTGTGAACTCATTATTATTTATATTGGTGTAATATCTACTGTACTCCAACTTCTCTATGGTTCATACCCCCCGATACTACTCATAGATTCATCAAAATAAGCAAACAACACGCGAAAAACAGAATCTGTCAAAAACAGAACAGTCTGTAGTAATATGTAACTTTCGAATATTATGTAACTCCAAAAAATATTAAATAATTTGGTGGACGTGAGGAATTTATCTATTAATATTCTGAAAAAAAGAATCAACTCAAAATCACCCTTCTGTTAAAAATGACAGTTAATCTCGTGAGCGCAAACTTTCTGTTTTTTTCAGCAAGATCAAATCAACTTTCACCCAAGTCTTCCCAAAGGTTCTACGTGGCACAAACACTAATTAAGACATAAAACCACATATAACCAGAGGCTATATGAATTATTATTACTAAACAGGAACAAAAAGCAAATAACAAAAATAAAATTGGGTTGCCTCCCAACAAGCGCTATCGTTTAACGCCCCTAGCTAGGCATTGATAATTTTAATGATGTTCACATGAAAGACAAGAATTGAAGCACAAAGAGAGCATCATAAAACATGTGAAAAACACATCTAAGTCTAACATACTTCATATATATAGGCATTTTATAAGCAAACAAATTATTAAGCCAAGCAAAAACTAGCATATTCAAGGAAGAAGACAGAATCAATAGCAATCTTAACATGAAGAGAGGTAATTTAGTAACATGAAAATTTCTACAACCATATTTTCCTCTCTCATAATAATTACATGTAGGATCACAAGAAAATACAACAGTATAGCTATCACAAAAGATATTCTCAACACGATCTACATGCATGCAAAGGTGATACTCTTCCAAAATAATGGGATTAACATTAACTAAAGTCATGACCTCTCCAAACCCACTTTTATCAAAAATTTCATAAGTTTGAACATTATCCAAATATGTGGGATCTAAAGTTGACACTCTTCCAAACCCACTTTAAATAATATTGCAAACACTATTATCAATCTCATATTCATCATGGGGCTTAAATAAATTTTCAAGATCATAAGAAGAATCACCTCAATCATGGTCATTGCAATAAGTAGATAACATAGCAAAACTAGCATCCCCAAGCTTAGGGTTCTGCATATCATTAACACAATTGACATCAATAGAATTTATATTAAAATCATTGCAATCATGTTTTTTTATTCAAAGATCTATCGTGAATCACTTCAAAAAGCACTTCATCATAGGTTTCAGATTCACGAATTTCAAGCAAAACCTCATAAAGATAATCTAGTGCACTCAACTCACTAGCAATTGGTTCATCATAATTGGATCTCTTAAAAAGATTAGCAAGTGAATGAGGATCCATAAACTTTTAGCAAGCGAAGATTCAAGCAAAAAGAAGGCACATGGTAACACAAGCGAACAAAGATCAAACGGAAGAATGGCAAAGAAAAGGGCGAAGGTTTTCGAAAATCATTTTAGAAGTGGGGGGAGAGGAAAACGGGAGACGAATGGAGAACAATGTAATGCAAGGGAGAAGAGTTTATGATGGGTACTTGGTATGGTTGACTTGATGTAGATCTCCCCGGTAACGACGCCAGAAATCCTTCTTGCTACCTCTTGAGCTTGCGTTGGTTTTCCCTTGAAGAGGAAAGGGTGATGCAGCAAAGTAGCGTAAGTATTTCCCTCAGTTTTGAGAACTAAGGTATCAGTCCAGTAGGAGACAACACACAAGTCACCGAATACCTGCACAAACAATCAAAAACTTGCACCCAACACGATAAAGGGGTTGTCAAGCCCTTCACGGTCACTTGCAAAATTGAGATCTGATAGAGATAGATAAATTGTAAATTAAATATTTTTGGTATTTTTGGTTTATAGATTGGAAACTAAAGATTGCAAAATAGTAGATCAGAAACTAGCAAGATGTAAACGAGATTCAATACAATGGAAAAGAGACCCGGGGGCCATAGGTTTCACTAGTGGCTTCTCTCGAGATAGCAAATATTACGGTGGGTGAACAAATTAATTCCGAGCAATTGATAGAAAAGCGCATAATTATGACGATATCTAAGGCAATGATCATGAACATAGGCATCACGTCTATGTCAAGTAGACTGACTCCTGCCTGCATCTACTACTATTACTCCACATATCTACCGCTATCCAGCATGCAGCTAGAGTATTAAGTTTATAAAGAACGGAGTAACGCATTAAGCAAGATGACATGATGTCAAGGAATTAATTCAAGCAATATGATGAAACCCCATCTTTTTATCCTCGATGGCAACATTACAATACATGCCTTGCTGCCCCTACTGTCACTGGGAAAGGATACCGCAAGATTGAACCCAGAGCTAAGCACTTCTCCTATTGCAAGAAAGATTAATATAGTAGGCCAAACTAAACAGATAATTCGAGGATACTTGCAAAGATATCAAATCATGCATATATGAATTCAAATAATATTCATAGATAATCTTGATCATAAATCCACAATTCATCGGATCTAGGCAAACACACCGCAAAAGAGTATTACATCGAATAGATCTCCAAGAACATCGAGGAGAACATGGTATTGATAATCAAATAGAGAGAAGAAGCCATCTAGCTAATAACTATGGACCCAAAGGTCTATGGTAAACTACTCACGCTTCATTGGAGAGGTAATGGTGTTGATGTAGAAGCCCTCCGTGATTGAATCCCCCTCTGGCAGGACGCCGAAAAAAGCCCTAGATGGGATCTCACGGGTACAGAAGGTCGCAGCGGTGGAAAAGTGGTTTCATGGCTCCGCTTGATGTTTTTAGGGTGTAAGAGTATATATAGGCGAATGAACTAGGTCAGGGGAGCTACAAGGGGCCCATGAGGGTGGGGCGCGCCCTCCTACCTCGTGGCTGCCTCTTTGCGTCTCCGACTTCATCTCCAAGTCTTCCGGTTTGCTTTCGGTCCAAGAAAGATCATCACGAAGGTTTCATTCCGTTTGGACTCCGTTTGGTATTCCTTTTCTGCAAAACTCTAAAATAGAAAAAAAACAGAAACTGGCACTGGGCCCTCGGTTAATAGATTAGTCCCAAAAATAATATAAAACAACATATAAATACCTATTAAACATCCAAAACAGATAATATAATAGCATGGAACAATAAAAAAATTATAGATACATTGGAGACATATCACTCCCTCACGCCGACAAACAAGCCAGAATACGTTAATGGCATCGTGGGAAATGCTCTTTTAGCCACTCCCCAGGGTATTCGTTTTGACATACTACATCTTTCCATTCACAACCTGGCCTGCACGGCTGACATCAGCTTTGAAGCCTTATGCACCTTGGTTCATGTTTGCCATTGAGAAGCTTATTGAAGAAATGTTTCTCTACCCACATATCCCAAAATTTTATATGCCCCCAGTCCGTGACACACTCTAGATTGTGAAGGACATCGGCAGAGGGAAGATACCAATGGCTGCAACTGGCTCTGCTTCTGCTCCGAAAGTTACGAAGGCAAAGGTTGAAATCCCTCGTGAAGAAAATCCCTCACTGTATGAGATTTGTCTTTGCACTTTGCAAGCCCTGGAAAGTCATATCAAGCTAGACTAGAAAGTGAAGCTGGAAATGATGACTGAGATAAATCTGCTCCATAATTATGCTCGCCAAACTCTCCTACAATAGAAGGAACAAAAGAAGCGCTCCTAGACCCTTCTATGCAAGCATTATTCTCGCAAGCAACCATCTGCCAAGGGTATCAAGACAGAATACGATTATATGTTGTTTGAAGTTCCTCACATCCGAAGGCAAACCCTAGTGCTTCCTCAGTGTTCTACCTCCACCGACCTGCTGTTTGTTGAACCAGATGATGATCTTGAAGACACAACTGGGACATTTGTCTTCAAGCCAGATGCACCTCCCGAAGCTGATCCTGAAGCTCATGTTGTGTCTCCAACTCCTGCTTCGACCTCGACCATCACTCGCTCTGCTTCGACAAGTAGTGCGAATACTAATTCTGAGGATTCTTCGGACGAGTAGTTCCTCGTGTGCATTCTCTTTCTTTTTGACACTTGTTGACAAAAAGGGGGAGAAGAACATCGAGTGATATATAAGCAGGTTATTTGCAAGGTGTTTCCATTCGCCATTTGTTTTCCTGTCGAACTATTTGGCTTTCGTCTAACTATTTGTTTTTGGAACTTTAAGCACCGCCTGTGGTGTTGAAATACTTGGTTGTCATGTACTGTTAATAACCCCCCACAATGCTATTTGCTTCCAATTATTTGTTTGCAGGTGAAATCGAAAGCTTACTTCCTTGCAATAATTATCCTCGATACTCATCTTTCATGTAGGGGAAGGAAAAACAGTTCAAGGAGTATTAGAAATCATGCTTCTCTAGAAAAGAGATATCTCATTTTTTGAAACTATGTATGTCTTATGGTTAGATATTCTATAATAATTATCTTTCGCTATCTAACCTTGCAGGAGACAAAAGTTAGCATTGGATCAAACTTATTGTGAGTCGAAAGTGAATTCTCTATATCCATTTTTAAAGTGTTTTTCCTCGCATATATCCTTCCTATCACCCTTATTGCAGGAAAACCACGTCTGAAGCTTATCAACTTTGAGCAATATACCTATGATTCCCTTGCTCTGATTCTTCTGGAGTATCTAACTTGCAGGGAACTTATATCTCGTTCAAACCGTGTTCTGAGCAACTCCTCATGGCTTATCCTTCGTCACAAATCTTCTCAAATTAATCACTCTATCTAACTAATCGTTTTCAAAGAATGTGTGTGACAGGAATTACCTCAAACACTGTCGAGTACACTGAAAGAGACCTAGGTTCACCTTGCCACCTTCCGATATATATCCTATGCATTCTCCAAAGGATGCATACCTTCAGGGGGAGCGTGTTTCATCTTCGTAATTATCTCTCGTCCTTCGTTATCCTTCACATTCCATTCCATTAGGCTATCTATCTTTCGATGTGTTATATTTTTTCAACAATCGTTCAAAAAGGGGGATATTGTTGGTGCAATATTTTCCATTCCGTGTTTTGGAGATTGTTGACAGAAACATGCATGGACTGATTTGTTTGCTAGTGCACACAGATAGAAATAGTCCATGCGGAACTGAAGAGAATGTTGTCTCTGGTGTCAATTTCGAGGAACTTCACTAAAGAATATCTGCGATGCAGAGAAGAATGAGCCACATACGTCGAATACGTGTAGGCGAGAAGACTGGTATGAAGGAGTTAACCCCTCGAAAAAGCAATTGGATTGGAGATCCTGTCCAAAGAAATTAACTGCAACGAATAGAAGTCGAAGATAAACTGAAGACGTAGTATTCATTTCATTGTTCTTCTTTCATTTATTTGATTCATAGTACCTCCGTACTATTAAGATGGGTATAGGTTCTCGAAGCTTAGATCCGTTGTGATGCTTAGCCCGAAACATATGCAAGACAGAGAAATCTCTTTATGTTTTGAATGATTACCTGCCAGCAGTAGACGTTGTTCTTCATGTTGCAGGAGATATCTTTCAAACTAAGGAGTTAGCATTACTTGCTCCGCAAGGAAGTTACCGTTTTGCTCAATTTCTGACCGTTGGAATCGTGTCGTTCGGCCATTGGCTGCTCCACATGTCCAATTTGGTCATTTCCCTTTAGGGAGGGCTGCGGCTATAAATAGCCACCACGATCCAACGTTGCCCGTTGGGTGCTCCACTTAAGATTTATGAGAAGATTGATTAAGCAACCCCTCTCCGAGTGATTTCAGTTTAAGATCCACCAAGAGAAACATCAAGAGCCGAAACTTAGACAGTGGTTGATCATCATAGTAGTTCTGAGTTAGAGTTCTTGTACCTATTACTCTTGAGAGTGGCGCACTCTCTAAACGGATATGTGTCGGCTCGAGTGTTGAAGAGTCATTGTCTTCACCAAGCAAGATCTTCAGCAGCCAAGAGTCATTGTGGTTCGCGAAGAGGTATGTCGAAGGTTTGGAGATTGCCGACATGTATCTACCATGAGTGAAATCAACTGGTGTCTGATCAACTCCGAGTTGAAGGAGAATAGGGTGAAGAGAGTTTATCTTCTATGTTAAATCACAACCCCTCCAACCAGACGTAGTCCTTTGGCAGAAGGGCAAACTGGTTTACCAAATCCATCTGTCGCCATCGAGCACCATTGGCTCATTCTACTTTACTGCATTACCTTTAGTAGTTTACTTTCGTGCTCTGTGACGATAGTTCTGATCAATCATCGACTGTTGCATATCATTCACCTTTGTCATCTCTTTCATTCACATTAGTTAATGTTTGTGCTCATCATGTTGTGTTCTCATCATTCATTTTAGTCATCCATGTCATACATATTTCTCCTCATGCTTATCTTATTTAGACTAGTGTGTTTTCACTGTATTACTTTCTTTCACCTTGTCATTGTTCATATCTTGTTTTCACTCATGCTTCTATATTTGTTCACACATTGCATTACCGTCATTATTATCAAACCTGTGATATCCTATGCTCAATCTATTTTTTGCTTCCTACCTTGATACATTCGTTCCTCAATAACATACTTGATCAAGTTCTTGCACTACAAAAAATACACTTCCGTGATGATACGTGTTTGTCACAGCAGGTCACATTTTCTGTCATGTATGTACATCCATGATGATTTTATGACAGAATCAAGATTGTCATACTTGTGCTGTCATAGAAGTGTTCCCAAAATTATCATCACAGAAGTGTTCACTTCCATGACGATAAATGACGCATCATGGAAGTGCTTTCATCAAGGGTAACCGACAAGTGGCACCCACCGCAACGGGTCGCCATTAAGCTATCTGATCCGGTTTTGGATCCGATAACCCATTAATAACCCGGACTAATGGGGATTTCCCACGTGTAAAACTCTGATTGGCCGATGGAAACACGTGACAGCTCGTCATTGGGTCAGATAGGCGCCTATGATATGTCGACACGTGCGACGGCCCAACACTGGCCCATTTAACTTACAAAGGCCGACCCGTTTGACTTGGTCAAAAGTCAGCGAGCTAGCCCATGAAAAGCCTATTAATGGTCTGTTCGCATATAGCCCATTTTACGGCCCAGTAGCTCACGACCTGTTAGGGCCTTCCCGAAATCGGCCCAACAACGTCATGTGGGCCGTCGAATATAACACCAGCCCGTTTCACTTTCGGCCCATGTATGGCCCACGACGTCTTTCAGCCCATATGAGGCCTTTCGTATCTTTAGGCCCTTTAGTGGCCCACGGTGCCCATAATGAACAGTAAATTTCTTTGTACCCATTAACATGCCATGATTCACATGGGCTATTTCCAGCCCATGTTAGCTTTCAGCCTACTGATGGCCCATACGTTATTGGGTCCTTTCCGGCCCTCGATTACTTCTGGCCCATTACTGGCATGTTTCCCTAATGGGCCAAATTCGGCCCGTGGTTAGAATCGGCCCGTTTGTGGCCTATTAACCTGTTGCACCATTTCCAGCCCATCCTATATTCTGGCCCATTAACGACTCGTTATGCCTGTGACAGAATTAAGCCTTTGCTGTCTTCCGGCCTATTAAGGACCCGTTACTGTCCTGGCCCGATACCAATTACGCATGTTTACAGCCCATGTGGACCCATTTATGCGATGGACCGAGGCCCATCGATTCTATGGCCCATTAGAGGCCCATTTATCCGACGACCCATAGGAGGCCCATGGATCCTATGGCCTGTAGCAGGGTCAAGGTTACCACGGTCCGTATATGGCCTATGGTTGTTGCGGCCACTAGCAAACTAGGGAAAATAAGACTAGGAAATAAATAAGCCCGAAACTAATACTAGGCTATTAAGGCGATTGCACAGATTACATCCACTGGGCATCAAAGTTCGCAACCAGTGCAAATATAGGGAACACCCTACACTATACAAAAATGGCTTGCTGTTTTCTTCAACCGGTGGCTGCACGTTAAGAAATTTTGTATCGCAACAAAACAAATTACAACCATAAAACAAAAGGAAGATTGGCATAAAAGTTAACAGTCTGGCAGATAAATGCACCACCAAAAGTTCAGAAGCTCAGTTCATGTGACCTGACTGTTACATTTTCATGTTGTACTATCCGGTGGAGCACCATAACCTTCGCCTTCATTGCTCCTAGGCTCCTGGATAACATAGCAAATGTCTGATAGTCTGGTTTCAAAACCATGCATATCTTGACGACATCAAACAATGGTTGTCCTAGTTTCACAAAGGGTCCCTGTTAGGGAATGGACTTGTGTCTGGAGCGCAGATATAACATTTTTTTGAGCTTGTATATCTTGAGAATGAGGCAGTTTTGGACGAGATTGCCTTAACAACCAACCCAGTATTATGCAGGAACGTGCTTTTGGCACTGTTAGTGGATAGGTACTGACCCACTGCAGCAAGAGGTGACATTGCGGTTATAGTTGCCTCGTCACCTTCAGAAGGTGGCGGTTCCACCATTTTTTCCATAGCTTGCTGAAAAGTTAAGTTTTTACATTAGTAGTACCAGAACAAAAGATATTAAGGAGGTAGCAAGACCAAACAAAATAGCTTTGGTCTATATACAAAACTTATTCTGGTGAACCTGTGTAAAATATTAGTTGTATTTTACTGCAAAGTACATAATAAAACTAGGTTCCAAACATATGACCATGTACCATGGCTAATGTATTGTCTATTCTTCACATTGTATTGACAACTAAGGATAGAGAGACAAAGTTTATAATACAGTAAGCATTGTATGAAATCATTCATATCACAAAACAACTGAGAACAGACAAACAATCAATTGTAACGTTGTGTGGGAAAGTCCAACATAGAACTAGATTACAGATCAAGATCAAAGGAACATCACTCCACTCTTTGAAACCTTGTAAGTTGCAATGATAGGCTAAGACAATTGTGTAGAAACTTGAAAGGAGTAATAGATATTGGCTGCAAACTGTGCAGTTCAATGCATGAGTCAGAGTAAGTAGTAGTTAAAAGGCATGAGGATTAAGGATTTACAACAGCGGCTTTGACTGGTGTAGTCATGCCCTTCGTTTTGCTGGTGTGACAATCCTTGAAGATTTCCACAACATTTGGTTCAGGTACTTTTTGGTCCTTGCGAGCTTTCCTCTGCATTTGGAACAAGTCAATATAGATATGATAATATGGCACATCGAAAAGAGTGAAACAACAGCTAGTTACAAGAGCCTCGCAGTGTGCAGTATAGCTACGAGATCCTGTTGTCCGTTGGAATTTCACTTTTGTACGGTTGGCATTGTTCTTTGAACAGTTCACCTACAAGAAGATGGATTTGTGAGGAACATGTGTAAATAGGAGTTCAACATGTGATCTGATCACATACAAATAACATACTTGATACTTTGGATCAGACCAGTGTTTAACGAGGCCTCTCGAGTCTTCATCTGATATATTTTCCACTAGAGATGTTTGGGCAAGTTCACTGTTAGCTTGTCTTGAAAGCGAGTTTTCCTCATGTTATACCGATACTATCGCAGAGCAGACTTGAAAACATGGGTGCAAACTTGCCTGGTTGCATCATATTTGCTATCCAACTTGAACCTCATCTGTTGAAAATTATGGGAGTCTCATTATCAGCAACCTAGAAAGTATGGGACAAAGCAAGAATATATTACTAGTTTTTGTACATAACCATACTTACAGATAAATGATCGAGGAAGGTGTTGAACTGGGTTTCATCTTCGTCATTCCTATACTGAATCCATGTTGGGAGGATACGTGCATGACACCTAATGGCAACCGCTGCCTCTGCTACTAACTTGGCTGACTCTGTAGCATCATGTGGCCTTTTTAAACGTGCCTCAAAACGAATCTCCATTCTTCCTCCTCTAGATTTAGTTAAACTATCGAGAATTATCCCTGATGTTTGTTTCCTCTAGCGCCTAGGTGCTAGTCCAACAACGAACATAGGAAGTGATAGTGTACATCAAACTGTGAGACTACATATAAAGAAGCATCCAATTGTAACTTGACTCCAACAACTACCTTCTTGATGTTGAAGGTCACAAGGTTCATCTGATCTTGCCAACTAATCTTGTGTCAAGAGTGCTTTGGAAGTAGTGGAAGGTGGCAAGGGAGCTTGGGAACGTGCTGCTAGCTAAGTTGACAAACGAGTAACTCGTGAAGCTGGTGGTACTGTAGAAGGTGTTGCAACAACTAGGGCTGTTGCTGCTTGTTTGGTGGCAGCTATTAGTTTCTGTTTGGCTTGTTTTGTAGCTCGTGTAGCACGGGATACCACGCTTGTACAATTTTATGCTGGGCTTTGACCTTCTATTGCACCATCAGTACCAGCAGAATCTGCATAATTCTTCCGCTTCCATTTCCATGTGTCCTTAGTACTAACACCATCCCCTGTCATTCTGTGTTCCTTCCTCTTTCTCTGTGCCATGTTAAGTCAAGCCGACAAGAAAAAGGAATAAAAATTTAGTTCTTCATAACAAATTGATGTGTGATACAGACGAACTGAACTTTGATGTTAGACAACCACATGATAGGAGGATGTAATATGTACGAAAAACAGGATGGCATGAGATAATCAGAACTATGATGTGTAAACTAAGCAACAATCATTTCAATAAATTAGAAGCAATGCAATGGAAGGTAGACACCATATGAAAGATACTACAAATATAACTCTGCCAAGTTAACAGTGTCTCGTCATAACTGGCATTTAAACAAATGTGAAGCAGTACGAGAAATAAATCATATGCAAGATGCAAACAATATCACACTACCAAGTTAAAGGTCTCTCGTCATTAGTGCCATTGCATATTCACAGGATTGCATGTTCATAGCTTATGATGTGTAAACTAAGCAGAAGGCATTTCAATAAATTAGAAGCAATGAAAGCTAGACACCATAAGTAAGACACAACGAATATCACTCTACCAAGTTAAAAATGTCTCCTCATTAGTGCCATTTCAACAAATTAGTAGTACAAGCTAGAAAATAATGCGAGATGTAAACTATATCAGACTCCCAAGTTAACCGTGTCTTGTGAAAAGTGATTGTTGCAGGTTACACAACAACAGTACTTTGATGTAAGAACATGGTGTGATAGACAGATATTGTATGTTCTAGAAACAGGAACACATGTCTTATTCACAAGTATAATGTGTAAAGTAAGCAGATCGAATTCAACAAAATTAGAAGCAATATAAGCTAGACATCATACATAACATGCAACCACATATAACAGTGCCATGTTAGAAGGACACCGGTGATGGTGGACATGGGGGGATGTGCTCATCATCAACACAACTACTTTGAGTGTCTATGCATGTGTTGTCTTCCAAATCGTGTTGGGGGGATGGCCGAGTAGAATGTGTAGAGGCCCTCCGTTTGGAAGGAGCACCTTTATCAACTGCCTTGCTAATTTCCTTCTGCTTTATTGATTTTGCATTGTCAAGTAAAACCGACAAGAAAAAGCAATAAATTTACTCTTGAAAACGCATTCATGCATGATACTGACAATCACTACCTTGATGTAAGATAAACACATTGTCGTGGAATTGTCACGTCAGATGTCCTAGCGTAAGGACTTAGGTGTGGAGCCATCGCAACGTAGTTAGCTTGAAGGGGTTAAACGGGACAAGGGACACAGAGAGTTTATACTGGTTCGGCCCCTCGCGGTGGAGGTAAAATCCTAATCTGGTGTAGCATGGTATTGCTTGGGCTTCGATTACTAGGGAGCGAATCCGCTTGACCTAGTTCTCGATCTCTTATTTCCTGCCCTAACTCACCGCCGGATCGTCCCTTTATATATACAGGTTGATGCCCAACGGCTTACAGAGTCCCGACCGGCTCATAGACAACGTGTCTAGCTCGGTGATTAACTAAACCTGCCTTACAATACAAGTTATTCATATGGCGGTTCATCCTCTTGGGCCTTAAGTCGCCTCTGGGTCTTGGGCCATCAATGCTCTTACTATGACCCACCATCTTCATTGATAATCGTCAATGGTATGACCCGGCCCCTTCTGGGCGGTTCATACCCAGCAGTTATATCCCCAACATTAGGCCCCAGGTTGATTTGAACTTGTTCATATCAATCTTCAATACCTAACTTGTAAGAGTCTGCATCACTTGTTGAAACCTGCCATGACGTCAGCTCTCAAAATGTTCTTAAACCGCCATGACGTCATTCCACATTAACTCCTCACGAGGCCCAAAACATCTTAGCTGCTCCTTATCTTAATAAACATCCCAAAAATCGAGGCGTCCATATAGCCACATGATGATTTTGGCCTCCTCGATTCCCATGCATGCCTTGTATTCACCCCCTTATAAATAGGGACAGGGGTGTTTCTCATTTTCTCCTCGCTTCCTTCTTCGTCTTCCTCCTTCGCACAGCCGCACCAGCGCTCGGGTCCCGCCGCCGCGACCTCCAGCCGCTGCATCAACTCAGGCCATTGCATCGACCTGACTAGACCAGAGAACTCTAGCACACCACCACTGATCCTCATCACCTATAAGTGCACCTCCATCTTTTACTCAGATCCACATTAGGGTTTGGGCCGTTCGTCGGTGTTCTTGCCGTTCTTCGTTGCTTTCTTCGAATCTGATAGCTTTTACTTTGGATAGACCGTAGATCTTGCACGGAAGTAGTTTTTATCATCATTTTCATTATTAGAAACATCTGAGATCAAGGCTTTCCACTGTCGCCACCTTAGGTTTTATTTTCACTGTCTTTTCTAAACTGCCATAGATCTGAAATCATGGCTTTAACTTGTCAAATATGTTTATTCACCACTTAGCAAAATTTTCACTTGATAGAATCAAAGCACTAAAAACTGCCATGGAGGCTTATAACATAAACCTTGACCCATCATATATCATTAGGCTCCATTTAAGCCGCCATCATCCACTTTAGTGAATAATCCGGCCATATCCTTCCGGTTTAACCAAGCTGGCCTATTCATCCTCATAATTTAATTCTCCGGCTTAACAATCCGCATATTCTAAACTGGATCTCTATAGCTTTTATCCTTGTATAGCGGTTTAAACAATAATTTGTAACTCGCAAGATATCTGCCGGTTTAATAACATCTTGAATCACCTTGTGTAGGCCATGCACCCAATCTTGAGCATGACCGTTATGTCATGCGACTGGGTCCCATCCATCGTTATCGAGGCAATGCTCGAAGACTATGTCAAGATTGGTTTCTTACCGGCCAAAGACATCATTCACTAGCGTGCTCCTAAACCGGATGAAGCCAAACCTCAGCCGCAGGATGATGAGGTTATCGTTTTCCTTAAGCACATGAACCGGGGCTTCTCATCGCCCAGATCAAAATTTCTTCTATGATGTTCTGCATTTTATGCAACTTCATCCTCAAGATATCGGGCCCAAATCCATTTCCAATATTTGCAATTTCTAAGTCTTCTGTGAAGTATACCTTCAAGAAGAACCTAGTGTTGACCTCTTCAGAGAGTATTTTTACCTGAATCGCCAGAATGAATTTACTGACGGTCCCAGCCAAGAACTTGGGGGATCTCAATTCAGCGACACGGAGACACCATTTTCTCTTATGCTCTGTTTCCAAGCCATCCCAAAGATTGGAACCAAACCTGGTTCTATTGCAAAGATACTTGTCCTGCTGATGAAAATCCCTTACCAGGCTATCGCGCCCAACGGCTTAACCCAAAGTATCCTCTTCCCGGCCGGCTTACCACTGCTGAATGGGATAAACTTGCTCCTACCTTCTCAAAGGTTAGGTCGTTATTGGGCAAAGGATTAACCGAGATTGATCTGGTTCGATGTTGGGTAGCTTTGAGGATCATACCTTTAAGCCGTTGACCCGGTTTAATGTGTACATATACTGGCGATACCAAAGATCCACTGCGTTACAGTTCAACACGTTTGACTGATAAAGCCATCAATGAAATGACCAAGACTCTTCTCAATGAAAGCTTGGAGAGCTGCAACAAAGTGGGTTTGAATCCCTTCTGCAAACTTAACCCCGCATCGGAGGTAAGTCTGTCCGGTTTATATTCTTTACTTCACTGTACATAGAATTTGGAAATCCCCAACCTTTATTATAACCTTTTTCAGGCTGGATCCACTTTTTGGGACAAGAGATATGATGAAAAAGCCGCCAAGAAAGCCAGGTCTAAGACCAATGCTATGAAGAAAAACAAAAAGGAATCCACTGTTTCTGACATGATTAACACGGATGAAGACGAAGAGTCAAAGGTAGATCTTGATTTCCTTGGTTCCTTTTCATCCATCTTATTGACACTGATTGCTATCAGGATGACGCGGAGACCAGCTAGGTGGTTGATGATGAGGTAACCATTATTTTCTCTGACTCAGAGCCCTTGCCAATACAGAAAATTTGACGCGTGATCTGGAAAGTAAGGTTTTCTCACCCTTTAGCTCACATGGACCCCAACTTTATTTTGAAGCAACAACAGCATGAGAACTGGCGCAGAACCCGGACTAGTGGAGGCGAAGAACTTTCCTTCGGTTTACCTAACACACCAGCCCCACGCAAACGCTGGAATGAGGTTTTCAAAGATTCTAACTCTTATTTATTTTAAAACAAGCTTTATTCATCCAGTACTTCATGCTTCCTACTCAAATTACCAGGGGACCTCTCACTCTTCGTCCGGTGATTCATCTCAGACTCTACTTCCGCCTTTCAAGACTGCCCCTGGGTACCAACTTTAATCTAAGTTTTCAACATCTCTAATTTATATTGACTTTCTGAATCCTCTTGCAGTGGGAAAGCAAAGCCTAGCAAAAAGGCCAAAATGAACAAGCCCATAGAAGACCCCAAGCCTCATGAATCGGAAAAGCAAGCACCAATATTTGAGGCCTCCGTGCAACAACCGGATGATCTTGCTGATGACCTGCCACCAGAAAATTGTGGTACCTCTGCTGATCATATGGTTGCTGATTGCTACGTCTTGAGCTTGCGCTGGTTTTCCTTGAAGAGGAAAGGGTGTTGCAGCAATAGTAGCGTAAGTATTTCCCTCAGTTTTTGAGAACCAAGGTATCAATCCAGTAGGAGGCTCCTCAGAAGTCCCACGCACCTACACAAACAAACAAGAACTCACAACCAACGCAATAAAGGGGTTGTCAATCCCTTCACGGCCACTTGCGAAAGTGAGATCTGATAGAGATAATATGATAAGATAAATATATTTTTGGTATTTTATAATATAGATTGGAAAAGTAAAGATGCAAATAAAAGTAGATTGAAAGCTTATATGATACTCCCTCCGTTCCTTTATATAAGGTGTATTTGTTTTTGGATAAAATTCCAGAATGTAAGGTGCATTTCTTCGAATTCCTCGTAATTCCCTGGTTACCCCTCCAGGAAAAGGAAACTATCTCTCTCCCGATTGTCTGTATCTCTCTTTGTAGCAAAATAAGGAAACTATCTCTATGTCGATTGCATGTATGTCTTACTTTCCTGGACTAACTGATTTACTTGCCACTAACTAATAAATTTTCCAAGGGTAATTTAGTCCTAACATGTCTATAATTACGTGCCTTGGTCACCGTGCCCAAAATAATACATCTTAGATAAAGGAACGGAGGGAGTAAAAGATAGACTCGGGGGCCATATGTTTCACTAGTGGCTTCTCTCAAGATACCATAAGTATTATGGTGGGTGAACAAATTAATGTCGAGCAATTGATAGAAAAGAGAATAATTATTAGATTATCTAGGCATGATCATGTATATAGGCATCACGTCCGTGACAAGTAGACCGACTCCTGCCTACTGATACGTCTCCAACGTATCTATAATTTTTGATTGTTTCATGCTATTATATTACCCCTTTTTGGATGTTTATGGGCTTTATTTTACACATTCATATCATTTTTGGGACTAACCTACTAACTGGAGGCCCAGCCCATATTGCTGTTTTTTTGCCTATTTCAGTATTTTGAAGAAAAGGAATATCAAACGGAATGAAACCTTCAGGAGCATGATTTTTGGAACGAACGTGATCCGGAGAGCTTGGAGTGCAAGTCAAGAAGTACCCGAGGCCCCCACGAGATAGGAGGCCGCGCCCCCCTGTAGGGCACGCCCCCCTGTCTCGTGGGCCCCTCGGGCGGCCACCGACCTACTTCTTCCTCCTATATATACCCACGTACCCCAAGAACATCAGAACAAGCCACGAAAACCTAATTCCACCGCTCCAACCTTCTGTATCCGCGAGATCCCATCTTGGAGCCTTCGCCAGCACTCTTCCGGAGGGGGAATCGACCACGGAGGGATTCTACATCAACATCCTTGCCCCTCCGATGAGTTGTGAGTACTTTACCACAGACCTACGGGTCCATAGTTATTAGCTAGATGGCTTCTTCTCTCTTTTTGGATCTCAATACAATGTCCCCCCCTCTCTTGTGGAGATCTATTCGATGTAAACTCTTTTTGCGGTGTGTTTTTCGAGATCCGATGAATTGTTGGTTTATGATCAAGTTTATCTATGAATAATATTTGAATCTTCTCTGAATTCTTTTATGTATGATTGAGTTATCTTTGGAAGCCTCTTCGAATTATCAGTTTGGTTTGGCCTACTAGATTGGTCTTTCTTGCCATGGGAGAAGTGCTTAGCTTTAAGTTCAATCTTGCGGTGTCCTTACCCAGTGACAGAAAGGGTTGCAAGGCACGTATTGTATTGTTGCCATCGAGGATAACAAGAGGGGGTTTATATCATATTGCATGAGTTTATCCCTCTACATCATGTCATCTTGCTTAATGCGTTACTTTGTTCTTATGAACTTAATACTCTAGATGCATGCTGGATAGCGGTCGATGTGTGGAGTAATAGTAGTAGATGCAGGCAGGAGTCGGTCTACTTGTTATGGACGTGATGCCTATATACATGATCATGCCTAGATAATCTCATAACTACGCGCTTTTCTATCAATTGCTCGATAGTAATTTGTTCACCCACCGTAATACTTATGCTATCTTGAGAGAAGCCTCTAGTGAAAGCTATGGCCCCCGAGTCTATCTCTTATCATATTTGCTTTCAATCTACTTTTATTTGCATCTTTACTTTTTGCATCTATATTATAAAATACCAAAAATATATTTATCTTATCTTTCTATCTTTATTAGATCTCACTTTCGCAAGTGGTCGTGAAGGGATTGACAACCCCTTTATTGCGTTAGTTGCGAGTTCTCATTTCGTTCGTGAAGGTGCGTGGGACTTTTGAGGAGCCTCCTACTGGATTGATACCTTGGTTCTCAAAACTGAGGGAAATACTTACTCTACACTTGCTGCGTCACCCTCTCCTCTTCGAGGAAAACCAATGCAAGTTCAAGACGTAGCAAGAAGGATTTCTGGCGCCGTTGCCGGAGAGGTCTTCGCTCAAGTCAAGACATACCAAGTACCCATCACAAACCCATCTCCCTCGCATTTACATTATTTGCCATTTGCCTCTCGTTTTCCTCTCCCCCACTTCACCCTTGCCTTTTCATTCACCCTCTCTTTCCCAATCTCCTCCTCTCTTTTCGCTTGCCTTCTTTTTGTGTGCTTGTTTGCTTGTTTGACCTTATGGCTGCGCCTAAGGGTCCTGACCACCTTCTCAGAAGGATGGATGAGAGTGAATCAAATATTAGAAGCTTTATGAATTTGCAATTTGAGCATAATAATTTCTTTAGGAAAGAGCTTAAGGAACAAAAAAGTTTTTTGGGGTTTATGAACAAAGAGCTTGAAGATATGAATAAAGAATTTTATGGTGTTAATGCTCAAATTACCCGGCTTGAAAATGCTATAGCCAAAATTTCTGACAAGCAAGCCACCTTAGTCAATAAGATGGCCGCTAAATCAGAAAAATTACATGAAAATAATGATGTGGATCTTAAAGTTATTGATGCGTTTCTGATTAGATCTATGTTTTGCAATATGAATTTTGATGATTACGGGACTGATGATGAATCAACTTTGCCTAGAAGGCGTCCCAAGAATTCGGAGTCTTTATATCTTAATGCTAAATTTGGTAAAAGTGAGATTGGAGAATCCTCAACTTCTAACAATATTGAACCTTCTATCTCGGATTTCAAGGAATTTGATTATGATAATTGCTCTTTAAAAGGTTGTATTTCCTTGTTGCAATCCGTTGTTAATTCTCCTCATGCTTATAGTCAAAACAAAGCTTTTACCAAACATATTGTTGATGCCTTGATGCAATCTTATGATGAAAAACTTAATTTGGAAGTTTCTATACCTAGAAAACATAACGATGAGTTATTCGAACCTCCCACCTACTATAAAGATTAGAATTAAAGATTATGATTGTTTCGCTTTGTGTGATTTCGATGCTAGTGTTTCCACGATTCCGAAAACTTTATGTGATATTCTAGGTTTCCATGATCTTGATGATTGCTCTTTAAATTTGCACCTTGTGGATTCCACCATTAAAAAGCCAATGGGAAGGATCAATGATGTTCTTATTGTTGCAAATAGAAATTTGGTGCCCGTAGATTTTATCGTTCTTGATATAGATTGCAATCTTTCTTGCCCTATTATTCTTGGTCGACCTTACCTTAGAACGATTGGTGCGATTATTGATATGAAGGAAGGGAATATTAGATTTCAATTTCCATTAAAGAAAGGCATGGAGCACTTTCCAAGAAATAAAGTCAAATTACCTTATGAATCTATCATGCGTGCTACTTATGAATTTAGTGCCAAAGATGGCACTCGTTAGATCTATCCTTGCTTTTATGCCTAGCTAGGGGCATTAAACGATAGCGCTAGTTGGGAGGCAACCCAATTTTTCTTTATGTTTTTTTGTTTTTTCTCCTGTTTAGTAATAAATCTTGCATCTACCTTCTGGTTAGATGTGTTTTTATCTTTTAATTAGTGTTTGTGCCAATTAAAACCTATAGGATAACCTACGATGATAGTTGATTTGATTCTGCTGAAAAACAGAAACTTTGCACGCACGAATATAATTTTGTTAAATCGCAGGAAGGAGCTTTTGCGTTGATTCTTTTCGCCGCGGTTCAATAAACAAATTTTCCAGGACTTCCTATTTTGGTAGGATTTTTAGAGTTCTAGAAGTTTGCGTTAGTTACAGATTGATACAGACTATTCTGTTTTTCGTGTGTTGTTTGCTTGTTTCAATGCATCTATGGCTAGTAAATTAGTTTATAAACCATAAGGAAGTTGGAATACAGTAGGTTTAACACCAAAATAAATAAAGAATGAGTTCATTGCAGTACCTTATGTGGTGGTTTTGTTTTCTTTCACTAACGGAGCTTATAAGATTTCCTGTTGAGTTTTGTGTTGTGAAGTTTTCAAGTTTTGGGTAAAGCTTTTATGGACTATGGAATAAGGAGTGGCAAGAGCCTAAGCTTGGGGATGCCCAAGGCACCCCAAGATATTCAAGGATTGCCAAAAGCCTAAGCTTGGGGATGCCCCGGGAAGGCATCCCCTCTTTCGTGTTCGTCCATTGGTATCTTTACTTGGAGCTATATTTTTATTCGCCACATGATATGTGTTTTGCTTGGAGTGTCATGTATTATATTAGTCTTTGCTTTTTAGTTTACCACAATCATACTTGCTGTACACACCTTTTGGGATAAGCCTATTTGATTAGAATTTGCTAGAATACTCTATGTGCTTCACTTATATCTTTTGAGCTTGATAGTTTTTGCTCTAGTGCTTCACTTATATCTTTTAGAGCACGGTGGTATCTAATTTTGAAGAAATTGCTAGCCTCTCATGCTTCACTTATATCTTTTGAGAGTCTGTTAGAACAACATGGTATTTGCTATGGTTTTAAAGTTGGTCCTAGAATGATGAGCATCCAAGTTGGGTATAATAAAAACTATCATAGGAAGTGAATTGGATGCTATGATCAACTTGATGCTTGATAATTGTTTTGAGATATGGAGGTAGTGATATTAAAGTCATGCTAGTTGGGTGATTATTTATTTAAAGAATGCTTGTGTTGAAGCTTGTGATTCCCGTAGCATGCACGTATGGTGAACCGCTTTGTGATGAAGTTGGAGCACAATTTTATTTATTGATTGTCTTCCTTATGAGTGGCGGTCGGGGACGAGCGATGGTCTTTTCCTACCAATCTATCCCCCTAGGAGCATGCATGTAGTACTTTGGTTTTTGATGACTTCTAAATTTTTGCAACAAGTATATGAGTTCTTTTGATTAATGTTGAGTCCATGGATTATACGCACACTTTCACCCTTCCATCATTGCTAGCTTCTCTTGTACCGTGCAACTTTCGCCAGTACCATACACCCACCATACTCCTTCCTCGAAACAGCCACCATACCTACCTATTATGGCATTTTAATAGCCATTCCGAGATATATTGTCATGCAACTTTCCACCGTTCCGTTCATATGACACGCATTACTTTTGTCACATTGCTTTTTGCATGATCATGTAGTTGACATTGTATTTGTGGCAAGGCCACCTTCATAATTTTCATACATGTCGCTCTTGATTCATTGCATATCCCGGTATACCGCCGGAGGCATTCATATAGAGTCATATCTTGTTCTAGCTTTGAGTTGTAAATCCATAAAAGTGTGATGATCTTCATTATTAGAGCATTGTCCTAGTGAGGAAAGGATGATGAAGACTATGATTCCCCCACAAGTCGGGATGAGACTTCGGACCTTACAAAAAGAAAAAAAAAGAAAAGAGAAAAAAGAAAGAAGAAAAAATAAAATGAGAGAAAAAGAGAGATGTGACAATGCTACTATCTCTTTTTCCACACTTGTGCTTCAAAATAGCACCATGATCTTCATGTTAGAGAATCTCATATGTTGTCACTTTCATATTCTAGTGGGAATTTTTCATTATAGAACTTGGCTTGTATATTCCAATGATGGGCTTCCTCAAAAGTTCCCCAGGTCTTCGTGAGCAAGCAAGGTGGATGCACCCCACTTAGTTTCTTTTGTTGAGCTTTCATACATTTATAGCTCTAGTGCATCCGTTGCATGGCAATCCCTACTCACTCACATTGATATCTATTAATGGGCATCTCCATAGCCCGTTGATACGCCTAGTTGATGTGAGACTATCTTCTCCTTTTTGTCTTCTCCACAACCACCATTCTATTCCACATTTAGTGCTATGACCATGGCTCACGCTCATGTATTCCGTGAAAGTTAAAAAAGTTTGAGATTATTAAAGTATGAAACAATTGCTTGGCTTGTCATCGGGGTTGTGCATGATTAAATACTTTGTGTGATGAAGATAGAGCAACAACCCAGACTATATGATTTTGTAGGGATAACTTTGTTTGCCATGTTATTTTGAGAAGACATGATTACTTTGATTAGTATGCTTGAAGTATTACTATTTCTTATGTCAATATGAACTTTTATTTTGTATTCATTTGGATCTGAATATTCATGCCACAATAAAGAAAATTAGACTGAGAATTATGCTAGGTAGCATTCCACATCAAAAATTATGTTTAACACCCGAGACCTAAGCTCCAACACCCCAGATCCTCTAATATGTCCGGATCCAACCCTCAGGGCTGGTGGGCGGCCTCCTCGATCCAAGAGGAGGACATTGCGAAGCTCAGGGAGGTCGGATATCTGACCGCCGACATTCAACACAGGCTTCCTGCTCCAGGGCAGGTCATCCCTACACCAGAGCCCAACGAGAGCGTCGTGTTTGTTCCTCACTTCCTCCGCGGCTTGGGCCTCACCCTCGATTCCTTTGTGAGGGGGCTTATGTTCTATTATGGGTTGGATTTTCATGATCTAGCTCCAGACGCTATCCTCCATATCTCGTGGTTCATCATTGTGTGCAAGGCTTTTCTCCACGTCACTCCACACTTCGGCTTATGGCTCAAGACCTTTAATGAGAAGCCGAAGATGATTGAGGGGCGACATGTGGAGTGCGGAGGTGCCATAATAAGCAGGAACGCCGATGCCCCATGGCCAGAGGGTTCTTTCCTAGAAGTATCCGGTGTATGGCAACAGAGGTGGTTTTATGTCACGGCTCCCAGAGGCACAAAGTGGGTGGCCGCCCCCGAGTTCCGCTCGGGACCACTGTCACAACTAGCGTCTTGGACCGACGTAGGACGGAATTGGGGGCCCGCTGGTGATGTACCAGTACTGCAGAGCCGCATCTGAGAGCTTCTTGAGAGGGACATTAACCTTATCAGCATAATGCAAGTGATGTTAATCCGACGGATGTTGCCGTGCCAACGCCCGCGTCTCCGGTTGTGGGAGTTCAATCCAGAGGGTCCGCGGACTGTTAAGCACTTCTTCGGCTTGAAGCTCGAAGGGATGTGCAAATTATTCTTTGGACCAAAAGTAGAGTGTCCGGACACCATCGAGGATGCGGGCCTAAGCTGCAATCGCCTAGATACCCAAGTAAGTAACCTTGATACCGGACACCTTGTTTTATATCTATCATAGTTGTTATTCTGAAAAACCCTTCGTGGCCATGAATGGCTCAACAAGGCGGAGAGAATCAGGTGTCCGGCGCCACTTCCCGAAGGCTCGCCCGGTCCAACCGTCGCCAAGATGCTTGACCGGGTGCTCAGTAGATTGCCCTCAGAGAAGGACAAGGGGAAGAATACAGAAACAGAACTTCACACGCTACGCATCCGAACCGTTACCTCCCCTAAGGAGGATAGTCGAGAAGGGGAGGCTAAAGCCCCCTCCTCGCGTAGAAAGAAAAGGGCCGCCTCCAAAGACTTGGAGACGGAGATGCCCCAACCAGGGAAAAAGATGTCACCAGGGGGCTCTGCCCCGACGGGCACCCTCACCGCGTCATGCCCGCCAACGGGCCAGCCCTCCACCGAGCTGTAAGTTAATCATTAATTCAAAGGTACTGTGCTTCTTCAAGACCAATAACCAGGATTCGTTTTCTGCAGTCCGGCTAGCAGCTCTTCTCAACAGAGTTCGTCTTCGGGGGACCTTCCTCCGGAGATGATGGAGAGCGAGATCCCACCCACATCTCCGCCTCATGAAGCGGGCAACACCGAGGTGTCGTCACGGAGGAGTCCCGATCTACCAAAGCTGGAAACTAATACGTCAGCCGCCCTGAGCCCGAAGCGTTTGGCTCCCACGGGGGGCGATGAGAAGGGTCCGACACAGTTCGATGTCGGCGGACATCTTGACAGTTTTCCGAGCGAGCTGCGCTCTCGGAGGAGCACCACTCATTAATGAGCGCGGTGCTCAAGAAGATTTCATCCGCTACAAGCGGTTTGAATGAAGCATTTACGAGCCTGCTCAAAGGCTTTGAGGTATTTAGTGAAAAATACATATTTTTTGGCTGTGAGGTGCGCGCTAGGTGTGCTCCATATGGATAGTAGCCCCTGAGACTCTGGTTGCCCGCCCTAGGCGGCAAACAGAGGATCATATTGTGTAAGTACTGATTGCGCTGTACATATGCATAGGTATCTAAGGATCCGGCTGCCGAAGAGTCCATTGAAGTTGCTGAGCTAAGGAGGCAGATCGGATCTATTGATGCCGATATCACGCTGGTGGACAAGCGGCTGGACAATTCACAAGGTATGTGCTCTGCTTTCCTTATTATGTTGTATAGGAAAATATGAGAGCGGCATAATATTAATGCAATATGTTCGGACTGCAGATGGTGCTGCTGCGGTGGAGGCCCTAAGGGCGGAACTTGCCCAGCTAAGGAACAAGCTCGGGTTAGCAATGCGGCTGCCCTAAAGGCGGCCGAAGAATTGAGAGCCGAACAGGCTGCTCATCGCCGAAGCGAGGAAAAGATAGCCGAAATGGCTGTGGAGTTGAAAAATGCCACCGACCGGTATGAACTCCTTGAAAAGGAGCATAAGGCTAGTTCGGCCGACCTGAACAAGGCACTTAATGCCACCAAGGAGATTCAGACTGAGGTTAGGGGTGTGCGGGAGGAGCTTCAACAGGCCGGAAAAATCGCGGCTGGGGGCTCCTACTTACTGTGGACGATTTTTTTATCCGAAGTACGCTCCCTTGGATGGATGCTGGAGTCCTGCAGATGCGTATGTGGACTTGGCGAAGAGTACAACTAATACAGCCAAGTTTTTCGAGGATCAAGGTGATAAAGAAGTGGAGAAGCTTTTCTGGTCGCAGTTCAATGCGCCCACTCGCCCGCTGCCATTAAGTGAGAAGATGGCTGCTGTGGCGGAGCTTCATAGGCTGTCCGGGCTTGCAATGCGGTCTGTAATAGACCATCTTTGGCCGAAGGGGCCTAAGCCAGGCATTTACTTTGGTTTGGTGCAACAATTCCTTGGGGCCGTGCCTCAGATCGATGCCATGAGGAGGTCGGCGTGCGTAGAGGGTGCACGAATGGCTCTTGCTCATGTTAAAGCCTATTGGAAAGATATGGAGGCCACCATTATAGCGACCCAGGATCCGGCGGGAGGCCAGTATCCGGCCGAACACTACTTGGAGCAGGTGATAGAAGGTGCCCGCTTAATAGGGGCACAGTGCTCAAAAAATGTATTATTTGAGTGACAAATCGAATCATTGTAAAAACAATGCTATTTTGGTTATAAGGCTATATTTATACTTTTTGCCTGAAAGTATTATTGTGTCTCCTGTGCGGCCGTTATATATATATATATATATATATATATATATATATATATATATATATATGTAATCCGAAAGTTAGCAGTCGTTGGCTTCAGCCCCCTTGCATATAATGCGGGGGTGTTCATGAAAAATATGCATAATCACACTTGATCCAACGTCTTGGTCCATTAAGGAGGTGATCGCATGTCGAACTAGGCAACTAGACTATATAGCTATAACACTTTCGCTTAGCCATGGTAGTGTAATGGTGGAGCTACTATGTAGCCCCTGGTACCTTCGCATGCATCCGAATACGGGCGCGTGTGTACATGACCGGGAAACGGTCCTTCGTTAATGCGGAGGGATCCTAAAGATTCGAATAAGTCTTCGAGTGGTTGAACAGTCTCTCGCTGTATCATGACAGCCAGTTTTCGGCTTTCTCTACTGAGGTGCTCATCTGGAATAACCAGGCCACAATCGCAGTAGTTCTCCTTTGGCCGCCTTAGCCGATAAGAACGGAGCGTAAGGCGGCAAACCCAGGAGCCGGGCAAACCCAACATTTGACCAAAGACATGATTCGGAGCTGATACACATAAGGCCAAACTCGTGACGCCGAACACTCCTGAAGGTATTCCGACTTTGTAATAGAAAATGGGCTGAAGAATGCCCTTTCATTATAAACCCTGTATTTCCAGGTATGTGTGTTAATCTGTCGTGGCGAAATGCCAATAACAGTAGTATCCTTTGTGGGTGCAGTACCCATGGGATGTGTGAACAACAAGAGGCAATATAAAAGGTTTACACAGGGGCTTAATCTAAAGAGAAACCTTTGAGCGGGGCCCTGCTGCATGTCTGTGCCTTTGTCTCTGTTGTGCCGTTTCCTGGAAGGGTATCGCACGAATGTTGTCTGTAAAAAAGAAAACTCATGTAGGAGAGTACAACGTAAGTATGCGATGCATAGTAAAAGTGTAAGACGTTGGCCTGCCAATAAGGTTGAGCCAAGTGTGGGGCTATATTAAATATTTGTAGCCCCTGGTGTCCTCTATGGGATTACATATACGGTGCCCTGGTTCAATTTTATCCAGGCTGCCGGACTCGTCTAACCGTGTCTGTGGTCTTAATGACCAGTCATGCTTTCTGATATTGGAGGCTGCTTATAGTCCGGCCGCTAGGGACGTCGCGTGTTCCTCTGCGCGTGAGGAGCGCTCCGTGCTTCCGTTAACGGTTATGATGCCACGTGGACCAGGCATCTTGAGTGTAAGGTAGGCATAGTGCGGTAATGCGTTGAAGCGGGCGAAGGCCGTTCTTCCAAGCAATGCATGATAGCCGCTTCGGAAGGGTGCGATCATGAAGAGTAGTTCTTAACTCGGTTGTCTAGGGGCGAATGTTACCTCGAAGATGGCGGAGCCCTGCCGTGAACTTCAACGCCTGGTATCACCCCTTCAAAGGTGGTGTTGCTTTGGCTAATTCTGGATGGGTCTATCCCCATTCTGCGGACAGTGTCCTCGTATATTAAATTAAGACTGCTGCCACCGTCCATGAGGACGTGGGTGAGATGGTGCCCGTCGATTATTGGGTCAAGCACCAAGGCCTCTGATCCTCCGCGCCAAATACTAGTTGGGCAATCTATTTGATCAAAGGTGATCGGATAAGCCATCCAGTAGTTAGGTGTGGGTACGATGGGCTCTATAGCGTACGCGGCGTTGAGCGCGCGGCCGTGCCTTCTCGTGGATGTATGAGTCGCGTGGATCATGTTTACTGTTTTAACCTCTGGTGGGAATTTTTTCTGTCCCCCAGTGTTCGGCTGACGAGGTTCATCCTCATCTTCACTTGGTGTTTCCCTTCCCTTGTGTTTGGCATTTAATTTACTGGCCTGCTTGAAGACCCAACACTCTCTGTGCATGTGGTTTGCAGGTTTGTCAGGGGTGCCATGAATTTGGCACAGTCTGTCCAGGACTCTGTTCAGACCGGACGGTCCCTCTTTACTACCTATAAGTGGCTTCTTTTGCTGATCGGGTCGAGAGCCCCTGAATCCGGCGTTTACCGTTTTGTTGTCCGGGCTCTCTTCCTTGTTTTGACGTTTGTTTTTATTACGCCGTGTCTTCCAGTTGCCATCCCTTATTTCGGATGTGCTGGGGTCGCTGGTGCCTTTACAGGCCAACCAGCTATCTTCACCCGCGCAAAAGCGGGTCAGAAGGCTTGTTAAGGCTGCCATTGTCCTTGGCTTTTCTTGGCTGAGGTGTCTGGCGAGCCACTCGTCACGGATGCTGTGTTCGAATGCCGCTAAGGCTTCGGCATCCGAACAATTGACAATTTGATTCTTCTTAGTGAGGAATCTTTTCCAAAGCTTGCGGGCAGACACTCCGGGCGGTTGAATTATGTGACTTAAATCGTCTGCATCCGGAGGCCGGACATAAGTCCCTTGAAAATTGGCCCTGAACGTGTCCTCGAGTTCCTCCCAACTCCCAATTGAATTTTCGGGGAGGCTTTTCAACTAGTGTCGAGCTAGTCCTTTCAGTTTCAGGGGTAGGTATTTGATGGCATGGAGGTCATCCCCACAAGCCATGTGTATATGCAGGATAAAGTCCTCGATCCAGACCCCTGAGTCTGTCGTTCCGTCGTATGCCTCTATATTCACAGGTTTAAAACCCTGTGGAAATTCATGGTCAAGTACTTCTGCGGTGAAGCACAGGGGGTGAGCAGCCCCTCTGTATCTGGACATGCTGTGGCATGCCGTCGGTTGTTGTTGTGTCCGGTGCTTATTCCAAATTGGTATTTGGTTGGTATGGTCGTTTTGGTGACCATAGTCCCTCCCCGGGGTGTGTCTTTTATATCCATAGATGGACCTGGCCGCGCCGGCTTTCTTATCCAGGTGCTCACGCAAATCCTGTGCGATGTCGGTAGCTGCTCTGTTGCGGTTGTGAAGCGGTACGTCTGGCCTCCTGGTCGTGTTATTCTTTGGTGGAACGGCCTCGTCGTCGAATTCTGGCAATAGCTTACATTTTGGATAGCTCTTTGTATGGCGATCGTCGCTGTATCTTTCTTCAGTGTCTAGCACTTTATTCCATCTACGATTGAGCGTTTCCTGTGCGGCTTTTAGCCATTGCTTCTGCTTCTTTAGACTTCTTGCGGTAGCCATAAGCTTTCTATGGAGGTTATCTCGTTCCACGCGTGTATTCGGGATGATGAATGCGTCGTCATCCGGGCTTTGTTCTTGTCCTGGGGCGGTTTGATGAACTCGTCCCTTGGGATCATTGTGATTGGGCGTCCGCTCCAGACTTTGTTCGGCATGACCTGGCTCGTCCTGCTCCATCGCTGGGTCCGTATGGTCGTTGTTGCCTTCGGAGTTGACTGGGGTGTCGATCTTTCTGGAGCTCTTGTCGCTATTTTTACTGTTGCTGGACTTTGAGCGGCGTCTGCGCCGTTGTTTTGGCTTTTGCCCGACGGCTTTATCTTCCGGATTGTTGCCGTTGTCCTCCTTGGGCGTGTCCACCATGTATATATCGTGTGACGAGGTAGTAGTCCAGTGCCCCAAAGATTCTGAATCTTCTCCTGCATCGTCGTCCATATCGTCGATGCCTTTAGAGTCGAAGTCAAGCACGTCGGTTAAATCATCAACCGTGGCAATGAAGTGGGTGGTGGGTGGGCAATGAGTTCCTTCGTCGCCTGCTTCCCACTCGAGCCGAACATAGTTCGGACGAGAGCCTCCTGACAAAGAGAGAGACTTTAACGAGTTCAGCACGTCGCCAAAGGGCGAGTGCTGGAAGATATCCGCAGCGGTGAACTCCATGACCGAAGCCCAACCAGACTCGGCGGGCTCGGGAGCGCGTGGACTGGAACCTACAACCGGATACAAGTCCGGGGGTCCAAAGTCACAGTCTTCCTCAGAAGTGAGGCCTGTGCTCGACTCCACCGCCGATGAGTGTACGGCCTGCAGGGAGGGGTCCATCCCTCCGTCCATAGGCAACGAAGCCTGCTCCGGATTTTTGTCCGGGGCTACTGCAGGGGTGATACCCCAAGCATTGTCCGATAGCAGGTCTAAGCCGTGCTCGTCGTGACTGTCTGGTGCTCCTGGCATAGGCCCGAATCCGTTGAAGATCAAGTCTCCACGGATATCAGCCGTGTAGTTCAGGTTTCCGAACCTGATCTGGTGGCCAGGGGCGTAGCTGTCGATCTGCTCCAGATGGCCAAGCGAATTGGCCCATAGTGCGAAGCCGCCGAACATGAAGGTCTGTCTGGGAAGAAACGCCTCACCCTGGACCGTGTTGTTGACGATGATTCAAGGAGCCATCGAGCCTTGCAGCGATGACACAGAGGAACTCTCAATGAAAAGCACCAATGTCGGTGTCAAAACCGGCGGATCTCGAGTAGGGGTCCCGATCTGTGCGTCTTAGGCTGATGGTAACAGGAAGCAAGGGACACAATGTTTACCCAGGTTCGGGCCCTCTCGATGGAGGTAAAACCCTACTTCCTGCTTGATTAATATTGAAGATGTGAGTAGTACAAGAGTAGATCTACCACGAGATCATAGAGGCTAAACCCTAGGAGCTAGCCTATGATGATTATGATTGTAATTGTGATCGGCCTTCGAAGGACCAACCTCTCCGGTTTATATAGACACAGGAGAGGGCTAGGGTTTACACGGAGTCGGTTACAAGGAAGGAAATATAATATCCAGATCGCCAAGCTTGTCTTCCACGCAAAGGAGAGTCCCATCCGGACACGGGACGGAGTCTTGAGTCTTGTATCTTCACGCTCCAATAGTCCGGACGATGTATATAGTCCGACTGTCCGGATACCCCCTAACCCAGGACTCCCTCAGTGCCATTGAGAATAATTATCCATAATAGTATCAAGGAGTTTTTTAGATTCTCGTAAGGTGATTTCCATAAACGTGCCTCCCGTGGCCGAATCTAAAAGATTTCTTGAAGCAAAATTCAAACCGGCATATTTTTTTTGCATGATCATCCATAAATTCAACCCATGAGTAGGGCAATTGCGAATCATCAATTTCATTATTTCCCAAGATTGGGCAACATGCTCATGATCAAGTTGTTTAAAATTCATAATATCATTCCTAAGAGTGATGATCTTAGTGGGAGGTAAATACCTAGAGATAAAAGCATCTTTGCACTTGTTCCATGAATCAATACTATTTTTAGGCAAAGACGAAAACCAAACCTTAGCATGATCTCTAAGTGAAAGCGGAAATAACTTCAATTTAACAATATCATTATCCGTATCTTTCTTCTTTTGCATCTCACACAAATCAACAAAGTTGTTTAGATGGGTAGCGGCATCTTCACTAGGAAGGCCGGAGAATTGATCTTTCATAACAAGATTCAGCAAAGTGGTATTGATTTCACAAGACTCAACATCATTAAGAGGAGCAATCAGAGTACTAAGGAAATCATTATTATTGGTATTGGAGAAATCACACAATTTGGTATTATCTTGCGCCATCGTGACAAGTAATCCAATGCACAAGCAAACAAAAAGGCAAATGAAAGAGAGAGGAGATTGGAAAAGAGAGGGCGAATAAAACGGCAAGGGTGAAATGGGGAAGAGGAAAATGAGAGGCAAATGGCAAATAATGTAAATGCGAGGGAGATGAGTTTGTGATGGGTACTTGGTATGTCTTGACTTGAGCAAAGACCTCCCCAGCAACGGAGCCAGAAATCCTTCTTGCTACGTCTTTGTGGGGACCCCGACTCATAAGTCGAGATCACCGAATGCACGTGTACAGTGATCCCAGAGATCAATGCTCACTTGAACACACGAAGCTGAATAACAAGAGTCTTACATCCATACATACCGTCTTACACAAATTATGACCATTATGGTCAAGTCTTACATTGATAAAGCCTTAAGGGCTGAACATCAAATGAAACACAAGCAGCGGAAATCTTTGTCGATAAGTAGAGCATGCCATCTGCCTTAACCCTACAGGCATTACATCGACCGAAACGTCCTAGTTCGCATGTTCGTCTCCAAAGAACTCTTCTTCGAACTCCAGTTCTTCCATGCCTTGTCAATTAAATAACTAGTGGCAAGCCAATGAGTACTTTGAATGTACTCGCAAGCAACCCATGTTTTGGTTCAAGATACAACAATGCATGATATAGGTAAATTTTTGCAGAAAGCTAGTTTTGAGTGCAATGCCATGTTCAACAACTTGTAAGACATGCATCAAGAGAATTCAAGTAACCATGAGGACAGGTTACAGGTATCAACATAAATAGAGTGGGCACCAACCCATCTCAATCACGTCAAGTCCTTTGACTTGACCCAAGTAGTTATCCAAACACACACACTGGTTTGTAAACTCTGGACATAGTTTAAGTAGCACCGCCCAACTGTCCTTGACCGTGGACACGGCTATTCGAATAGTTTTACACTCTGTAGAGGTTGCACACTTTACCCACAAGATCCGGGAACTTCATGTCATCCACGACCATGATACCTCAAGTACCGGGGTAAGCACCCGATCACTATCTTTCCCTAGACGACACTAACAAGGAGTCCACTCGTTGTTCCGTATCCTCACGATGTACATCATACAAGACTCACTCGAGATCGTAACATCCGAGAGGGGACACAACGGTGTATCCGATGCCCTGTGAAACAGTCATGGCCGCTAAGGGAGTCCTGGACTAGGGGGTGTCCGGACAGCCGGACTATCATCGTCAGCCGGACTCCAAGACTATGAAGATACAAGATTGAAGACTTCGTCCCGTGTCCAGATGAGATTTTCCTTGGTGTGGAAGGCAAGCTTGGCGATACGGATATGTAGATCTCCTACCATTGTAACCGACTCTGTGTAACCCTAGCCCTCTCCGGTGTCTATATAAACCGGAGGGTTTTAGTCCGTAGGACACACAACCATTACAACAACCATTACAACAACCACACAACCATAGGCTAGCTTCTAGGGTTTAGCCTCCTTGATCTCGTGGTAGATCCACTCTTGTACTACCCATATCATCAATATCAATCACGCAGTAGTAGGGTTTTACCTCCATCGAGAGGGCCCTTGTCTCCTGTTACCATCCGCCTAGACGCACAGTTCGGGACCCCCTACCCGAGATCCGCCGGTTTTGACACCGACATTGGTGCTTTCATTGAGAGCTCCTCTGTGTCGCACCGATAGGCTTGATGGCTTCTTCAATCAACAACAACGCAGTCCAGGGTGAGACTTTTCTCCCCGGACAGATCTTTGTGTTCGGCGGCTTTGCACTGTGGGCCAATTCACTTGGCCATTTGGAGCAGATCGAAAGCTACGCCCCTGGCCATCAGGTCAGGTTTGGAAGCCTAAACTTCACGGCCGACATTCGCGGAGACTTGATCTTCGACAGATCCGAGCCACAACCGAGCGTGCCGTGCTGTCACGATGGGCATAATTTAGCTCTGCCGCCAGGACAGTGCCCTGGAGGCCGCACATGAGTCCGCTCTGACCCATAGTTCGGAGCAGACCATGCAGATCGAGGACAGGTGGCTGGACACTGCCTCGGGAGCTGCAACCGGCGGCGATGGGCGAATCGACCTTGTCCCTTATAAAGCTCGTGACTCGAGGCACGGACTCCTTGCGGACTCCGAACCTCCTGCGCCCCCAATCGAATCCGATTGGGCACCGATCATGGAGTTCACCGCGCGCGACATCTTTCGGCACTCACCCTTTGGCGACATCCTAAATTCGCTAAAGCATCTCTCGTTATCGGAGAACCTGGCGGACTGCGGTCGGGATGGTTGAGATGCGGACGATGAAGAAATTCAAAGCCCACCCACCACCCACTTTGTAGCCACCGCCGACGATCTAACCAACATGCTAGACTACGACTCCGAAGACATCGGCGGTATGGGCGGCGATGCGGAGAGCGATCAAGAACCAGCGCCTCGGACACCTTTGGAAGACCACCTTGTCATCGACATATACATGGTGGACACCCCAAAGAGACGAGGGACGGCGAAGAAGCAGCGGAGGCAGATTCTTCTAAGAAACAGCCCAGCGCCAAATGTCGTGGCGCGCTCTAAATCCCGCCACAAGAAGAATGGAGATTCCGCACGGAGATAATAACACCCCGAGAGTGCGAAGACAACCCCCTCGGCAAGATTCAGCACGGGAGGGCGGGAAGCCAGCCCTCGAGAGAGGCGGCGGACGAGGAGGATGAAAACTACATGCCTCACTTCGGAGACGAGGCAAGCCTCAACGACAGCGAATTCGTGCGTGCGAGAGATCCCGTCGAACAAGAGCGTTTTAACGCAGGCTTATCGCCACGACAAATAGCACGAAGAAAAGCAGCAGCAGCTTCAAGCTGATCAAGACCTGCTGGCCGACGGATGGACCGAGGTCCTCGCGGCGAAGAGTATGAACTCGAGCGCCCTCCAAGAGCTACCCAAAGCGCAAGTTGCTCCCCGACTAGAGGAGGGCGCATATAAACCTTCATCACCAGCGCTGTCTGGCGGACCGACCACCCGTGGTCGCGGCGAGAGGCATCTAGGCCCTCCATCGGGACCGTACCCGCACCGCTCGAAAAGTACGGCCACGAGGAATGCACGGACTTGCGGGATATATTGGAGGACAAGGCAAGACAATCCAGATCTATCTATGGATCACGTGGGCGCCCACGACCCACGCGACTACCGTCGCGCGGATCTGACAACTCGGCGGGCGAACATAGCATACAACGCTCTCTTGAGCTACGTCGTCATATTGCTCAATAGAGAGGGCCGCACACCACTATGCTTCACTGAGCGAAGTAATGGATCATCAAATCCTGAAGGGTTTAAACCCGTGAACATTGAATCCTACGATGGCACAATGACCCAGCGGTTTGGATCGAAGATTATCTCCTTCATATCTATATGGCCCATGGCGGCATCTCCATGCCATCAAGTATCTCCCACTCAAGCTTAAAGGACCAGCTCGGCATTGGCTTAACAGCTTGCCCGCAGAGTCAATTGGGTGTTGGGAGGACCTGGAAGCCGCATTCCTCGACAACTTCCAGGGCACATACGTGCGACCACCAGATGCCGATGACCTAAGCCACATAATTCAGCAGCCAGACGAATCGGCCAGACAGTTCTGGACACGGTTCTTAACAAAGAAAAATCAAATCGTCGACTGTCCGGACGCAGAGGCCCTCGCAGCCTTCAAACATAACATCCGCGACGAGTGGCTGGCCCGGCACCTAGGGCAGGAAAAGCCAAAATCCATGGCAGCCCTCACATCACTCATGACCCGCTTATGTGCGAGAGAAGACAGCTGGCTAGCTCGCAGCAACAACCTCAGCAAAACCGCTGGCAGTTCGGATACTAAGGACCACAATGGCAGGTCGCGTCGTAACAAAAACAAACGCCGCGTTAACGGCGACACCAATGAGGATACGGTAGTCAACGCCGGATTCAGAGGCTCTAAACCCGGTCAGCGGAAGAAGCCATTCAAAAGAACTACTCCTGGTCCGTCCAATTTAGACCGAATACTCGACCGCTCTTGCCAGATACATGGCACCCCCGAAAAGCCAGCTAATCACACCAACAGAGATTGTTGGGTATTCAAGCAGGCAGGAAAGTTAATTGCCGAAAACAATGACAAGGGGCTTCACAGCGACAACGAGGAAGAGATCCGGCCGCCGAACAGTAGAGGACAGAAGGGCTTCCCCCCACAAGTGCGGAAGGTAAACATGATATACGCAACCCATATACCCAAGAGGGAGCGGAAGCGTGCACTTAGGGACGTATATGCGATGGAGCCAGTCGCCCCAAAGTTCAATCCATGGTCCTCTTGCCCGATCACTTTCGATTGAAGGGACCACCCTACCAGTATCCGTCATGGTGGACTTGCCGCATTGGTTTTAGACCCAATCATCGATGGATTTCACGTCACTAGAGTCCTGATGGACGGCGGCAGCAGCCTGAACCTGCTTTATCGGGATCTGATGTGCAAGATGGGCATAGACCCTCAAGGATTAAACCTACAAAGACGACCTTCAAAGGCGTCATACCGTGTTGAGGCCAATTATGCAGGCTCGGTCACACTGAAGTGGTCTTCGATCCCGGATAATTTCTAAAGCGAGGAGTTAATCTTGACATAGTCCCGTTCATGGCGGCTATCACGCTCTACTCGGACGAACGCGTTTGGAAAATTCAGCGCGTACCGCATTATGCATACCTTAAGCTCAAGATGCGGGCCCTCGTGGAGTCATCACGGTCAGCGGAAATCTCAACGCTCCCTCGAGCGGAGGAACACACAGCTGCTCTCGCGGCGAAATCTGAGCAGCCTTTTAAGGCAATTTTGAGTCCGGCCGTTAAGCGACCGGACATGGCCAAACGCGCCCGAAGTAACATCAATCAAGACCACCTGGCACGTTCCAAGCACGCATAGCAATGCGGCCCCAACCCCAGCCCTCGCATGATTGCAAGACCAGCTCTTCGCGTACATCACTACGCTCTGGAGATACCATGGGCATAGGGGGAGGGGCACGGCCACGACAGGCCCAGAGTGTGGCTTAACCACACCAGGGTCTCCCAAGTGTGTCACCCTTTTTCTTCCTTTTTTTATTCTTCCGCAGGACTCCGTTCACCAGAGGCCCTGTCTGGCAGTAGATCTGCCGAACTCACGATGCAACAGCCAGGGAGGGACAAAGGCTATGACGAACACTCAGGTGGTCTCCATTATGAGCATTAAATTTGTTAAATAAACCAGTCCGCAGCCCCACCCCTCGAGGGGGACATGTTTAATTAGTCCAATCCCTTGCTTACCGCACTATTTGTATCATCCTGCACTCATAGCAGAATTCCTTGAATAAACAATGCAGCACTTTTTGCCTATAATTGCATTACTTTTTTTACATATATGTTCATTAATGACATCTCGCACCCATACATATTGGTACGGCCGAATACACCAGGGGCTCATGTTCCCCGCATTATGGTGTGATAAGTCCGAACACTTTCACAAGTGCGGCACCCCGAACTTATAGCATTATATGCATCAGCTCCAAATCATGTCTTGGGTCAATAGTTGGGTTTGCCCGGCTCCCATGTTTTGGTACCTTACATTCTGTTCTGTCGGCTAAGGTAGCACTGGGAGAACCACTGCGATTGCGCCCCGGTTGAGCTGGGCGAGCGCCTCAGTGGAGAAAGCTAAAACTGACTGTCATGATAAGGCAAGAGACTGGTCGCTGTTCGAGAGGTCTTTTCGAGTCCCTAAAGACTTATGCCGCTTGAGCGAGGCTGGCTGTGTTCGCCCAGCGTGGATAGCGCCCGAACTCGGTCTTCGAATACTAGGGGCTTCGCCGAAATTTAAAATTATAGAATTCTATGGCTAAGTGAGAGTGTTCAAGCATTATAAGTCCGGTTGCCTTGTTCGTTGTGTTGAGCGCCTCCCTAGATGGACCCAAAAATGGGAACAAGAGTGCTCAAGTTTATCCCGAACACCCCAGCACTCGTGGCATGGGGGCTGAAGCCGAGGACTTGCCATCTCTCAGATTTTCTAAACGGCCGCACAGAAGGTAATATTTTAAATCAATAAGCGTTGCTTAGCGCATATGAACAAAGTTTTCAGCGCACAGGATAACACATTGCGAGTTTACTCAATAATTACATCTTTGGGGCACTCATCCGCAATCTTGCGGGCACCCTTCAGGACACTCTTATAGTACATCTCGGGCGTACGATACTTCTTGCCAGCCGGCGACGCGTCTGTGATAAGCCTCTCGACATCCAGCCTGCCCGGTGCACCTTTGCGCGGGCAAGGGCCCGACAGGCACCTTCAATGCAAAGTGAGCGCTTGATGACTTCCACCGAGGCGCGCATCCACCAGCTGCGCCTGAGGCCGAAGTAGCTCCTGGGCATGGCGTCTCGAGCCCTGGCCGGACGATGAGGCCCTTCATGGCCTTCTCGGCTACCTTGTGGAGCTCGACCAGCTGCTTCACTGGTCGCTAGGGGCACTGGATGTCCGCCTCAGCGTCTTGAGACCGAAGACCTTCTCCGTTGAGCTCCCTCCTCGGCCCGGTAGAATCTGGCGGCATCGAGACACGCTGCGAGGTAGATCTGCAAGCGCCTCGAGAGCTCCGAATTCGGGTAAGTAATGTAATTTACATTCACATGCTTACTTTGCATG
The DNA here is from genome assembly GCA_021437245.1 of Aegilops speltoides. Lineage (NCBI taxonomy): Eukaryota > Viridiplantae > Streptophyta > Magnoliopsida > Poales > Poaceae > Aegilops > Aegilops speltoides. Next base: position 175,589,817 of record CM038144.1, on the reverse strand, counting down.
AAAAATGCCTTACCGCGCTATTTTCTTCACCTCCTCAATCTCTGGAGGGCCTTATGGGCCTCGGCCTTAGCGGCTTTGGCACTTTCAAGAGCCGAGGCAAGCTCGATCTCTCGAGTCTTGAGTCGCGCTCCAAACTCTCATGCTTTTCCATGAGGCACAGGAGCTCTTGCCGCACCTCCGCCACCAGCGCCTCCTGCTTATCTCGGTCCGCTCGTTCATGCGGCCGCATTACGTTCGACGCGGACACGGCCTCCTTCGAGGTTGCCACCTCGTTCGTGGCCCTGCAGTACTCCACGTTATCCTTGTTATTTCTATTGCAGCCAAAATCCTTTTACAGAAGGTACAAATTTAAAAGTGGTGTTACTCACCTTCCTTGTCCTCGAGCTGCTTCTTGGCAAGGCCGAGTTCTTGCTCAGACCACTCGAGGTCCTGCTTCAAAGCACCGACCTCCATGATCGGTCTGGCGAGGTCAGCAGCGCAAGCCTGCAAACCCATATTGACATAATTTTTAGCACTCCTGCGTATATCTTTTTAGATACTCAATCCGGTTTTCTTTCGAACACGAACCGAGCATCGAGGGCTCTGTCTATGCGGTATTACATTACATATTTGAAACTTCTTACCTCAAAGCACATTAGAAGGCTCTGCGAGCCGGTCGGCCCGCTCTTGGCGAGCTGAACCTTCTGAATCACCGCACTCATGATAGTGCGGCGTTCTTCCTCGATGGTAGCGCCTTTAAGCGCCTCCAACAAGTTGTCCGGCGCCTCCGATTGGACGGAGGCTGCCGGCGTCACAGTCTTGCCCTTCTGACGAAGGGCCGCCTGCCGGACTCCGGAACCACTGCGGGTTCCGGCATGGAGTCTGACGCAAAGTCCGGGAGGCTCCCTTGCGGCACCTCCGGAGCCTCCTCCTGATGGGTCCCCTCCTGGGATCCTACCTCGGCGTCGTCAGCATCACGAGGGGTGGAGGCGGTCGGAATGGAATCCACGTCCGACGGAGCCAAGGACCCGCTTGACGAAGCGGGAAGATCATCATCGGCCGGACTACAGGCAGTGTCAGGCATTAGAAGGACACTATGTGACACAAAAGAGAAATTATAAATCATTCAGGAGTCCGGATACTTACGATCTTGCCGTAGGCCTGACCCTTGAGGGCCACTCTTCGTTGCCAATGTTGGGGAAGAGTCCTTCCCCTCTTGGACCCTTCGGCCTCCCCCGTTGGGGAGGCCTTCCTTTTCCTCTCTCCCCCCTCCGGGAGAGAGTCCTCCTTCTCCTCCTCGTCTTCGAGGGAGGAGTCCGCCTCGGAGCCATCGGACGATGAGTTCGATATCACCTGGCACCGGGAACTTCTTCGAGTTCCCGTGGCCTTCTTCTTGGCCTTCTTCTCCGGCACCACATAAAGTGCCGGGACTAGCAGCCCCGTTAAACGGGCGTCCGCTGGGTCTTCGGGAAGGGGAGCCGGACAGTCTACCTGTCCGGACGTCCTCTGCCAGTCTTGTCAAAGGCATGGGGAGTTTTAAATCCCACATAGAGTCAAACTATGAAAGAGAATAAGTGTCCCATAGAGGACAACAAAGCTTACCTCGCTGGCCGGGCGCTTGGTGCTGAATCCGCGGTCTTCCGTCGCGGATGCGAGGGCTTCTCCGCCCTTGAACAGCACCCTCCAGGCAGCTTCGTACTTCGTGTCGAAGAGCCCGCTCAGGGTCCGGTGCTGTGCCGGATTGAACTCCCACAAATTGAAGGCCCGCTGTTGGCAGGGGAGAATCCGGCGGACGAGCATGACCTGGATCACATTGACAAGCCTAAGCTTCTTGTTCACCAAGGTGCAGAGACAGGGTGGAGTCTGTCGGCTCCTCTGAACTGCCCCATAGCAAGCCCTTCTCTTTCCGGAGGTGAGCTGCATAGGGATACCAGATCTGAACTCGGGGCTGCTGCCCATTTAGGGTCCTGTGCTCGGTGATGTAGAACCACCCGATTGCCATCCCTTGATGGACTCCACGAAGGCCCCCTCGAGCCAGGTGGCGTTGGGCATTTGCCCACCATAGCGCCTCCGCACTCCGCTTGGCGCCCTTCACCACCTTCGACTTGACATTGAAGGTCTTGAGCCACAAGCGAAGTGAGGCGGATCTGAGGAAGGCCTCGCACACGACGATAAATGCCGAGATGTTGAGGATGAAGTTCGGCGCCGGATCGTGGAAGTCCAGCCGTAGTAGTACATGAGCCCCGGACGAAGGGATGAAGTGGGAAGCCCGATCCAGCGGAGGAAGTGGGGAAGAATCGACCCTCTCATGGGGCTGGGGTGGGGATGAGCTGCCCCTCTTGAGGCAACCGTGCGCGATGTCGCTAGAAAGGTATTCGGCGCCAGCGCAGCTTTGATGTGCTCCTCCGTAGCAGAGGAGGCCAACCACTTGCCTCCGCTCGGACATGGCTAGAGAAGGTCGAGACGAGATCTGGCGTGCTTGGTATTTGGAGCTCGAGTCTTGCAGAGATGGATAAGCAAAGGAGGAAGAAGGCGTGGGTAAAAGGTGGATCCTTATCCCTTATATATATAGGCGACGAAGACTATGCATCCCCACCGCCCGGTAAAACTCGCTTATCTCCCAAAGCGCCACCATCAATGGCGCGTTGGGTTACCCACGTCCTATTGATGGGAATCCGGAATAAGGGAACACGATCTCTGCTTCGACAAGGCGTGCCAAGAAAACCGCTTAAACTAAGCTGAGGTGGTATAATAAAAAGCGATTCAAATAAAAGCTTGGTGGTGGTATGATGTCATGCCACAAAATACGTCAGCAGATTGAACTTGTGTACATATTATTCTCTCTATGATGGAATGTGGAATTTATTTTGCAGAGCCGGACACTATCCTGGTGTTCACAATCTTCTATGAATTATTTGGAGGAGGAACCCGCCTTGCAATGCCGAACAATATCTTGCTACGGACTAATCGTCATTGAAGCCTGGTTCGGGAGCTCTTGAGGAGTCTGGACTAGGGGTGTCCGGACAGCCGGACTATCATCGTCGGCGGACTCCAAGACTATGAAGATACAAGATTGAAGACTTTGTCCGTGTCCGGATGGGACTTTCCTTGGCGTGGAAGGCAAGCTTGGCGATCTGGATATGTAGATCTCCTACCATTGTAACCGACTGTGTAACCCTAGCCCTCTCCGGTGTCTATATAAACCGGAGTGTTTTAATCCGTAGGACACACAACCATTACAACAATCATACCATAGGCTAGCTTCTAGGGTTTAGCCTCCTTGATCTCGTGGTAGATCCACTCTTGTACTACCCATATCATCAATATCAATCAAGCGGAGTAGGGTTTTACCTCCATCGAGAGGGCCCAACACAGGAAAAAACATCATGTCCCTTGTCTCCTGTTACCATCCGCCTAGACACACAGTTGGGACCCCCTACCGAGATCCGCGGTTTGACCCGACAGCCGCCCTACAGCATGACCTGTCCCGAGAGAGAGCACCAACTCTCCCCGTCACTAATGTCATGGGCTCCAAGCTAGTATCGGCCTAGGTAATCAATAATGCCCTTTCCCATATAAGGGTAGAGTGGTTGCGCATGTAAGGTTGGGACAGTCGACAAATCTTAAATCTAATCCATTTTCAAAAACAACACACACACTTGCCTCGGTACACCACTTCGTCATCAAGTGGTTACCCATCTCATCATCTCCCTCGGGCATAAGTGGCACCTGACGGGGTTTTCGAAAAGTCTTTTGAAAATACTTTGTCTCCTTCCTCATTCATATACCCGTCCCTTTTTACGTAGCATCTACTTTAGCATCCTATCTACTCCCACCGGCATAACCCTCATAAGAAGGTAGGGTCATGCATAATGCAAGTATCAATGAGGAAGTACGGTGGCAAACCATTAAAGTGCTTACCACCCCATCATGATTCCGTTGCAACAACAGTATGGTGCTATATGACATGCATAAAAAGGGTTTCATAGAGATGGTCAAAGGGCTGCTTGCGTGGCTCAACAAAGTCTTCTGGGTCTTCAAAGTCTTCTGGTCCAACTCCTTAAATCGAAGAGCGCAATCTATAAATGCAAAATAATAAGAGGAAAATAAGGCAATAATAAAACAGAAAAACCAAAGTGCTCAGAAAAATGTCAACTCATTTTTGTTAAATACTAGGGTGAAAACTAAGAAGGGGAAAATTCCTAGTTTTGGATTGGGAGTAGCAGAATAGGAGAAATGGATTTACAAAGGTATATTTAAATGCTTAAAATCACATTTAAATATTTATAGTGAAGAACAGGTTGTGGGATTAGAATGAAAGTTGCACCATTAAATAGGTGGGATTTTTACAAGAATTTAGGAACTGGAATTATTTCATTTGGATTAATATTTAGTCCAGAGGAATTTTTGCAAGTCTGACAGAAAAGAAAAAGGGAAGAACCTTGTACTGCTTTGGGCGATCTGATCATGAGCAGCCAGCCTAGCTAGAGAGGCGGCCCAACCTTATCGGTGCACGTGTATCATCTTTAAACCTGACGGGCGGGCCCAGGCGTCAGCGAGAGAGAGAGAGGGGCGATGGAGGGGAGAGGCTGACAGGCGGGGCCCGCCTGTCATCCCTAACCCCGAGTCCATACGGCTGGCAAGCTCACCGGCAACGATGCAGGGCGCGGCTGGGCTCAGAATCGTGTCGCCATTCGGGTGATGGTGGTTGCGGTCGCCGGGTGTCGGTGTACTAAAGTAGGGGTACCTTAGTACCCCGAACTTGTCTATGAGGCGTCAGCGGCGCCCAGCACAAGGCTTTGCCGGCGTCATAAAGATCCTCCGCCATTCCTATTTACTGCCATTCAAGAACAAAGTATTAACTAAGAAGACAAGACCCCGGCAAGAGGAGTTTGCCGGGAAGGACAAGACCCCGGCAAGAGGAGCTTGCCGGGAAGGCCAACCAAGGCACTTCAGAAAACTTGCCGCGACGCCCCGCGCGTCCCGGCAAGGCCCGGCGAGCGGCAAGCTTGCGGGTGCGACAAGACAACGGCCGCGGCAAGGCGCTTGCCGCGACAAGGCTGCCACTCTGCACCTGAGCTCCAGCGCATCCAACGACGTGTCACCCCAGGACCATCCCAGGAGCACGTGGCGAGGCGTTGTGCCGCCATGCGGTGCGAGGTGGCAAGCGAAGCTGACAAGGAGGCCATCGTGGCGATCGGTGGCGCCCCTAACGGTCGTTTCTTGCACTGTCGGGGCGACCGGACGGGCATTAAATGCCCTTGTCCCCTACCGTCAGAGTTAGGTAGGGGGCACTGTTGGTAGTAGTTGTACCAACCTGCGTTTTTACTCTTTTACCCCCTTTTCTACGCTGCCACCTGTCGGTGAGCCCCTTTAACCTATAAAAGGGAGGCCCATGCGCACGTAGAAGGGGTTCCGCAGTTGGTTCGGTTCATCCGACACATTCAACACCACAGCATACCCACGCTCTCGAGCAAGAACAGAATAGAAACACAAAGCAGCAGTAGGAGTTTTATCTCTCCGGAGAGCTCCGAAGCTGGGTAAAATCCCCCGCGTGCACTCGCCTCGATCTGCTCTGCGTGCGCCCTCCGCTCCCTTGCCGGACCAGAAGGGGCCCCCTGCCCCATAGGTGCTCGTGCTCCCACAAATCCCACGACATCTTTGGCGCGCCAGGTAGGGGGGCGCCGAGGTCGTGCGTATCCGATCCGACATCTGCGCGCACTACATCAACATCTTCATCGACATGCCACCGAAGAAGAAGACTTCGGAGGTGGCCGCTCCGTCTGCGACTATCCTACCGCCACCGGAGCAAACGGGCGGTGGGATGGACGCCGGCGGAGGAGCGGGCGCCAGCGGGGGGACTCACATCGTCACCCGGTCTAAAGACAAGGCCCCGCAAGGTTCAGCGTCTGCACATCCACCGCACCCCTCCCAGGAGGTGCAAGATCGACAACGCCACGGTGCTCCTAGCACCGTGCTTGCATTGGAACAAGGCCAAGCTGGTGGGACGCGGGACGCTCAAGGCCAACATACACGTAAACACGCTGGCACGAGCGCAGTGCGGTCGCCTGGACGAGATGTTGCTCCTTCTAACACTGTTAGGAGTTTGAGCATGTCCTGCACCTCGCGTCGCACACCACCGCCACCCAAGACTCGGAGGAAGCGCGGCCCGAGCCCAGCTATGCGGATTACCCTCGGCGCTGGACAAAATCAACGGCGGAGGGCGCCATTTATAGCCTCATTGGCCGCCACGCGACAAGCCCCGCAACCGAAGCGCGCCGAAGCCCGGCAAGACGCCCAGCGCGAGCCGATGCAGAACAAGACCGCTGGGGTGCCACCACCGTGCACTCCCGCCCGAAGGCCAAGATCGCCGACTCGCCGGACCAACCTCGGCAATGACTCCACCGCGTCGTCGGACCCATGAGCTTCGCCCGCGATCAACGCCAAATTCTCCAAACGGCGACACGAAGCGCTCGCACCGCGCCGGCGTGGAAGAGAAGCGCGACGTCAATCGACCAGCGCTGGGCCCACTGTCGATATGCATGCGCCCGAAGAACGAGCGACTTGCCGTCTGTGATAGGTTGCCTGTGTTCACCCGTGAGCTGCGGCAAGTCGATGGCCCAGCACCAAGAACTTCAAGCCAGATGTGCCGAGAAGTGCGATGGCGGGATACATCCGTCGGAGTTCCTCGGCGTCTACACCATCGCGGTGCAGGCTGCCGGAGGACGTGACGAGAAGATCCTCGCCAACTACTTCCCGCTGGTGCTCAAGTCCAACGTCAGATCTTGGCTCATGCACTTGCCGGAGAACTCCATCTCTTCGTGGGCGGATCTGTGCCATCGGTTTGTCGGCGCCTTCACGAGAGGCCACAAGCCCCATGGCGGAGGCGACCTTCATCTCGCCGCCTGAAGGAAGGAGAACCCCTGCGCAAGTATATACAGAGATTCAGCCAGGTGCAGCGCAACATCCCAGACGTCCACCCTGCCGCGGTTATCAGCGCGTTCCATCAGAACGTGCGTAACCGCAGAATGAGGGAGGAGATGGCAATGTGCAAGATCAGAGATGTCAGCGAGCTATATGCCCTGGCCGACAAGTGTGCACGTGCTAAAGAGGGGAGGAGACTCCCCGGAGAGAACGCAGGAGCAGAAGGATCTGACAGTGAGGAGGATGCCCCTCCGGCAAAGAAGAACCGGAGGTGGAACAACAGAAAGAGAAAGGCTAAGGATGTGCTAGTTGTCGAGCATTCCGGCAACGGAGGCGGCTCCGACAAGGCCAAAGCTGGCGACTCCGGCGAGGCTGTGGTGGCCGCCGACAAGCAGGATGGCTCCGGCAAGCAATATTGCAAGATCCACCGCACCAAGGGCCATGACCTCCAAGCCTGCAAGAAAGTTGAGCAGATGGCAGAGCTACAGAAAGCTGAATATGAGCGTCGTGACAAGGAGAAGGCCCGGGAAGGTGGCGGAGGATCCGGCAAGAAGCTTCCCGCCCGGGGAGGGCGCCGCGGCAAGCCCAAGCAGCGGCAAGGAGATAGGCCTCCCCGTGGCCGCGACAAGGACGAAGACGAAGATGAAGACGATGAGATGGAGGAAGATGAGACTGATGAGCAGGAGTTCCAGAAGGCAACAGAGGTGTTGTGCGTCGACGGCGGTGCTTCTCTGCACACCTCGCACCGCCAACCCAAACAATGGGTGCGAGAAGTGAGCGCAGCAGAACCATCCATTGAATCGTGCAAGCCCCTAAAGTGGTCCAGCACGCCCATCATTTTTGATGTCGAGGATCACCCTGATCGCATCACTGCGGTCGGGTGCTTGCCGATGTTGGTTTCGCCAACAATCCACAACCTCAAGGTCACGAAAATGTTGGTTGACGGCGAGGCCGGCCTAAATCTGATCTCTTCCGCAGTGCTCAAGAAGCTCCAGATCCCCGACAGCGAGCTCGAAGAAACTGGTACATTCCAAGGAATCAACCCGGGAAGGAGCAAGCGAAGGGAAGATCACACCGCCCGATGCGTTTGGCAGCAAGCTGAATTCGAGACGAGAGAGAGTCACGTTCGACGTTGCTGATTTCCCATTGCCCTACAATGGGATACTCGGCCGTCCAGCGCTTGCCAAGTTTATGGCAGCCTCTCACTACGCCTACAATGTGCTCAAGATGCCTGGTCCGATAAGTGTCATTTCTGTCCAAGGCGACAAGAAGGATGCACTTATCTGCACCGACAAGATCTACCGGGAAGCAACAGCCGCAGCAGAACGCAAACCACTTGCCGCTGAAGCTCCTGGGGGGAAGAAGAAGGCCAAGTCTGGCAAGAGTAGCTTTGATGCCCACTCCGGCAAGCGCACCTCTTCGGAGTGCTGCGCTACCGTCGAGGACGCACCATCGAGCTCCACCGACAAGTGCAAGAAGGCAAAGACAGCTTCACGAGACCAAGAAAGTGGCCGCCAAGGAGGGCGACATCGGTGGTACCTTCACCATCGGTGCCACGCTTGATCCTAAATAGGAAGCGCGCTCGTTGCTTTCTGCTGGGCGAATGTCGATGTGTTTGCATGGCAACCATTTGACATCCCGGTGTTCCTGAAAGTAATTGAGCACCACCTTGCCGTCTGCCCTCACGCGCGGCCCGTCAAGCAAAGAGTCAGGAAACAAGCAGTGGAGCGTCAAGAGTTCATTGCAGAGGAGATCAAGAAGTTGGAAGCAGCAGGCCTGGTCCGAGGAGTACTCCATCCAACGTGGTTAGCCAATCCCGTGGTTGTGCGCAAAGCAAGCGGGAAGTGGAGGCTTTGTATTGACTTCACCGATGTTAATAAAGCTTGCCCCAGGATCCATTTCCTTGTCGGCGCATTGACCAGATTGTCGACTCCACGGCGGGATGTGATCTGCTTTCATTCCTTGATGCATACTCGGGATATCACCGGATCTTCATGGCGAAGAGGATGAAGAAAACCGCATTCATTACTCCATGTGGCACGTATTGCTTTGTACGGATGCCTTTCGGACTAAAGAATGCTGGTTCAACATTTGCAAGAGTAGTCAGTCATGCTTTTGAGCCGCAGTTGCACAGAAATGTAGAAGCTTACATGGATGACATAGTGGTCAAGAGCAGGGACAGAGCAACTTTGGTCCAAGACTTGGACGAGACCTTCACAAATCTGCGCAAGATCAATCTCAAGTTGAATCTCGAGAAGTGCGTGTTTGGAGTTCCTTCCGGCAAGCTTCTCGGATTCTTTGTATCCCAGAGGGGGATCGAAGCCAATCCCGATAAGATCAAAGCCATTGAACAGATCGAAGCACCAAAGTGCGTCAAGGATGTGCGAAGACTTGCCGGCTGTGTTGCTGCTCTCAGTAGGTTCATCTCTAAGTCTGTTGAACGCGCCCTGCCATTTTTCAAGATTTTGAAAAAGGCAGGTCCAATGAAATGGACTCCGGAAGCGGAGGTTGTGCTGCAGGACTTGAAGAGATACCTATCCTCCACTCCAACACTTGTCGCACCTAAGCCATAAGAGAAGTTGCTGCTATATTTGGCGGCAACCAATCAAGTGGTTAGTGCTGCGTTAGTAGCAGAGAGGGAGGCGGATGATGAGTCGGCAACCGCGGCAAGTGAGTCCAGCGACAAGCAGGGGGCTTCCCCGACAAGTTCTGGCTCTAGCAAGGATGGATCTGTACAGTTGCCAGAAGAGAAACATAAGAAGATGGTGCAGCGCCCAGTTTACTTTGTCAGTTCCCTTCTGCAGGGGGCTAGATCAAGGTGCTCTGGTGTGCAGAAGTTGCTTTTCGGCCTACTCATGGCCTCGAGGAAGCTGCGCCATTACTTTCAAGCACATGAGATCACAGTTGTCACTCGCTTTCCGTTGAAGAGGATATTGCAGAATCCAGAAGCAACAGGCAGGATCGTCGAGTGGGCACTAGAATTGTCAAGCTTTGGCCTGAAGTTTGAAAGTACTTCAACTATTTAGAGCCGAGCATTGGCAGAATTCATAGCAGAATGGACGCCAACACCCGATGAAGAAACTCCGGAGAGGAGCATCCCCGTCAAGGAAGCGAGCAAAGAATGGATCATGTACTTTGATGGTGCCTTCTCGCTACAAGGCACCGGTGCGGGCGTACTACTTGTCGCACCCACCGGAGAGCACCTCAAGTACGTGATCCAAATGCACTTCCCCAAGGAGCAAGCAACTAACAATACTGCAGAGTATGAAGGCTTGCTTGCCGGACTCAGGATCGCAGCAGAGCTTGGGATTAAGAAACTCATTGTCAGGGGTGACTCACAGCTTGTCGTCCCCCAAGTCAACAAAGATTATCAGAGTCCGTTGATGGAAGCACACATTGATGAAGTGAGAAAGCTAGAAGAACATTTTGACGGCCTGCAGATGGAACACGTTCCAAGAGCTCAGAATGACATTGCAGATGGCCTGTCAAAATGTGCCGCGCTCAATACCTGTGGAACCAGGAATTTTTGTGCTTAAGTTGACTCAACCATCTGTAACACCATCAACTGGACAGAGTAAGAAGAGAAAGTTGGTGACTGGCGACTACTTTCCGGCAGAGCTCCCCGAAGCCGCCGCCAAGAAGGTCCCCAGGATCGACACAGAATGTGCTGAGGAGCAGTCTGCTCCGACAAGCCCTAGGGTTTGTTTCGTTGAAGCTGACGCTCCCGACAAGCTGTGTCCCGACACACTTGCCAGGGAGCATCATGCTCCGGCAGGATCCCAGATTCTTGCCGTTGAAGCAGATGTTCCCGCAGCAGCATTTGTGCCTTTAGTCCTTGTCGTCGAGCCACAAGCTCCGGCATGGGCACAGTAGATCGTCCATTTCCTTCAGATAGGAGAACTTCTCGAGGAGCAACAAGAAGCTGAGAAAGTAGCCTGGCAATCGAGTATGTACCAGTTTGTCGACGACATACTATACAGAAGAAGATTCAACGGAGTGAAATTGAAGTGCATTTCCCGGGAAGAAGGACAAGAGCTGTTGGCGGAGATACACGGAGGCATATGTGGTCACCACATTGGCGCAAGAGCGCTTGCCGGCAAAGCCTTCCGGCAAGGTTTCTTCTGGCCGACAGCCCTCCAGGATGCAACTGCACAAGTAACCAAGTGTGAAGCGTGTCAGTTCCACTCCAAACAAATTCATCAACCAGCTCAAGCTCTCCAAACAATCCCTTTATCCTGGCCATTTTCGGCCTGGGGGCTCGACATCCTCGGCCCCTTTCCCTGAGCTGTCGGGGGCTTTTAGTACTTGTACGTTGCAATCGACAAGTTCACAAAGTGGCCTGAAGTGAACCAGTGAGGAAGGTGACAGCCACAAGCGATCAAGTTCTTGAGTCAATTGTTTGCCGTTTGAGTCCCTAACAGATCATCACCGACAACGGCACACAATTCACGAGCCGCACCTTCATGCAGTACGTCCAAGATCTTGGCACCAAGATCTGCTTTCCTTCTGTTGCTCACCCGAGAAGCAACGGTCAAGCGGAGAGGGCAAACGCTGAAGTGCTGCATGGGCTCAAGACCAGAACTTTCAACAGGCTGCACAAGTACGGAAGAAATTGGATCGAGGAGCTACCAGTGGTTCTTTGGTCGATCAGGACGACACCAAATCGAGCCACTGGCCAGACACCTTTCGCTCTTGTCTATGGAGCAGAGGCAGTTCTCCCCACGGAACTCGTATACGGATCGTCTCGAGTGCTCGCTTATGATGAGCTTGAGCAAGAGCAGCTGCGGCAAGATGACGCGCTGCTCCTCGAGGAGGATCGTCTTCAGGCTGCTGTACGAGCTGCTCGTTACCAGCAAGCTTTGCGTCGCTACCATAGCCGCAAAGTTAATGCCAGAAGCTTCGAGGAAGGCGACCTTGTTCTTCGGCGTGTTCAATCCGCCAAGAATTCCGACAAGTTGATGCCGAAGTGGGAAGGCCCTTATCGGGTAAAGCGAGTCACTAGGCCCGGCGCTGTCCGCCTTGAGACCGAAGATGGCTTTCCGGTGAGTAACTCCTGGAACATAGAGCATCTTCGCAAATTTTACCCATAAGGCGCGGTTGCCGGACCCGTTTCGGCAACCACCTTTTGTACAAGCCTTGCTGCTGTTGCATGTAACCCTTTGTACAAAGCCGGGCACAGATCCCGTGCATAAATAAAGATTGTATGCTATGCCAAAAGTTGTCAAATTTCATGCCTTTTTCTTTTTAGCATGTATACACTGACACTTTGTGCAGCACTTGCCCCCGGTAAGCAATAGCGAACCTTAAGGTTCCATATCATTATTTTCTCTTCTTTCTTCTCAAAAAGAAGGTTCCTCCACCCACAAGTTCACCGGGGAGGAGAAGATAAGGATGTGGGCCAGGCGTCGTTCAAAGGAATCTAGCCTTGCCGGACACGCATTTACGTAAAAGCTAAGTTGCCAAAGTTTGAGCATAGTCAATTTTAAATCTTTTTAAGTTATATTCCTTGAACGACCGTGCCTTGTATGGAAAACCTATGCGCGGAGGAATCGACTCATGGCTAAGTTGCGCCCTTGATTTGTTTTCGAGTCCGCTCAACAATACAAGTGCGCTGCAACTAGCCCCGACAAGGTTTCTTGCCGGAGGCAACACCGCCAGCAGGCTGCTGATGTTCCGCACTCAGCAAGTGTGCTTGCGTCGGCAAGTTCCCTCAAAGCGCAGGGTAAAAACATACAAGGCATAGAATCAAGTAAAGGATATAACATAGCAAGCGTTGCCCAGGACAAAGTTATATTACGAAAGTAACTTGTTAAGGCGCTGACTAAGTTGTTCTCATAACTAAAACAACAGCGACAAGGAAGAAGGAGAAGGACGCGCCAGCACCTGGACCCCGGCAAGCCAGTGTTGCCGGGGGCCGCGTATACCAAGATTCATCCAAGGCAAGCTAGAGTTGCCGGGGGCTGCGATATCAGATAAGTCTTTCGTCCCTCATCATGCATCCTCTTATGGACTGGGGAATGCGAAGCCGTGTCCTCCCCGACCGTGCCTTGTATGGAAAACCTGTGCTCGGAGGAATCGACTCGTGGCTAAGTTGCGCCCTTAATTTGTTTTCGAGTCCGCTCAACAATACAAGTCTTGCTGCAACTAGCCCGACAAGGTTTCTTGCGGAGGCAACACCGCCAAAGAAGTTGCTGATGTTCCGCACTCAGCAAGTGTGCTTGCGCCGGCAAGTTCCCTCAAAGCGTAGGGTAAAAACATACAAAGGATGGAATTGGGTGAGGGATATGACGTAGCAAGCATTCCCCTTTTCATTAAAAACATCCCACTCGAGTACAGTCCATAGAGGATGAAAAACATGAAAGAGAGGATTACAAGTTTTAAATGCAGCTAAGGCCCGGAGGCTTACAAATTAAAAAGATAAGATGCCCGTAATCCCTTTCCTGTCCCCCTTTTCAGGAGGTAGGTCAAGGAGGCGAAAAGGGCAAAAGAAGCGCCTAGGTGAGCTACGGGTGCCAGAAGACACCAAGAGAACATCCCGGGGGCCGTCCGAAGGCTGGATGGTGATGGCGGCGCCGGAAGCAGAGCTCGAAGACGGGGCGGCAGGACGTCAGCACGCTGTCGAGGGCACCACGCCCTCGTACTCCGACTTGACGGCCTTGCCGCCAGCCCTCTTCCCCTTCCACAGCCTCCCTATGCCAGCCGCCCAAGGAGACGACCCCGGGGAGTTCAAGGGGCCGGCGACCCGGATGATGGGGTCGCCGGTGACGCACGAGGCGACGCCCGACGCCTAGTCGGGCCCGCCACCCTCGTCGTCGCTCTCGCTCTCCTCCTCGTCACTCTCGCTCGAGGGGGAGTCTTCGCTATCGGAGGAGCTGTCCACGCAGCATCTCGCTCGAGTGCCGGAGTCCCCGAAGACCTTGACGGAGAGGAGGTCGCCCTCCATTAACTTAAAATGGAGGGTAAACCCCGCCGTCAGGCGGATACGGGCGAACGTCTTCCACCCTCGATCAAGATACATCACATTAGGGGCTGGGGATACAACGCTGACTCGCGTGCCGCCGATCCCACAGCCCCTCATGTGCAATCTCAGTGTCTCGGGCGGGTCCGGCTCCATCGCGCTCCCAAACGGAGCTGGAAGCCGGAGGCGACGACGGGGCGCCCAGCGCAGCCTGACGAAGAACTCGCAAGGGTCGTCCCCCGTATGGACCGCCGGGGGGAGAGGAACCGCCGGCGGAGGCGAAGCTGACGCGCCGCCCCGTCCGCCTCTTCCCCGCGTGCCTCGACCTCGCCCTCGACCTCCTCCACGACCACGTCCCCTCCCTCTTCCCCTTGTGGCTGGCTCTGCCACCACGGGCGCAGGATAGGGAGGGATGCGCTGTCTCGCGGCGACCCTCGCCGCCACGGATGAAGGACCGGGGTTCCCTTTCTCCATGGTGAAGGAGAGAAAGGGGAGAAGAAGCTGAAGAAAGGAGAAGATGAGGAAGTGTGGGTTTTTGCGCTCCTCTTCCGCTCTTTTTAAGGAGCGAGGTGGGGGCTCGGCTGCCCCGGTCAGCCAATCAAGGCACGAGAAGAGCAGAGCATCGGGGCCTACCTGCTGCCTCCGCTCGCGACGGCCCAGTTTCCCACTCCCATCGTCCGTGACCCCAAGCGCATGGGAACCACGTGGCGGGGATGCAGAGCTGAGGCGACGGATGAGGTGACCTCGCCCCGCCCCGTGACCATGGGGGGTGGGCACCTCGAAAATCGCGCACGCCACCCACGTCTCCCACGATGCCGCGATCGACACGTGCCGTTACGGGAGAGCGCGGCGGGTATGGAGTTAGATTTTGTGTGGACCTAGGCCGCGTGTGCCGATGCAGATTGTTTTGGGCTCGCCCAACAGCTTCGGCACTGTATGGCCCAGGCCCGGGGGCTCCTGTCGGTGTACTAAAGTAGGGGTACCTTAGTACCCCGAACTTGTGCACGGGCAGTCGCAGCGCCCCGCGGCAAGGCTTGCCAGGCGTCCGCCAAGATCCTCCGCCATTGCTATTTACTGCCATTCAAGAACAAAGTATTAACTAAGAAGACAAGACCCCGGCAAGAGGAGTTTGCCGGGAAGGACAAGACCCCGGCAAGAGGAGCTTGCCGAGAAGGCCAACCAAGGCACTTCAGAAAACTTGCCGCGACGCCCCGCGCGTCCCAGCAAGGCCCGGTGAGCGGCAAGCTTGCGGGTGCGACAAGACAACGGCCGCGGCAAGGCGCTTGCCGTGGCAAGGCTGCCACTTTGCACCCCGAGCTCCAGCGCATCCAACGACGTGTCACCCCAGGACCATCCCAGGAGCACGTGGCGAGGCGCTGTGCCGCCATGCGGTGCGAGGTGGCAAGCTAAGCTGACAAGGAGGCCATCGTGGCGATCGGTGGCGCCCCTAACGGTCGTTTCTTGCCTTTGTTAGCGACCGGACGGGCATTAAATGCCCTTGTCCCCGCCGTCGAGTTAGGTAGGGGCACTTGTTGGTAGTAGTTGTACCAACCTGCGTTTTTACTCTTTTACCCCCTTTTCTACACTGCCACCTGTCGGTGACCCCCTTTAACCTATAAAAGGGAGGCCCATGCGCACGTAGAAGGGGTTCCGCAGTTGGTTCGGTTCATCCGACACATTCAACACCACAGCATACCCACGCTCTTGAGCAAGAACAGAATAGAAACACAAAGCAGCAGTAGGAGTTTTATCTCTCCGGAGAGCTCCAAAGCTGGGTAAAATCCCCCGCGTGCACTCGCCTCGATCTGCTCTGCGTGCGCCCTCCGCTGCCTTGCCAGACCAGAAGGGGCCCCCTGCCCCATAGGTGCTCGTGCTCCCACAAATCCCACGACACCGGGGTAGCCTGGTTCGCCGGCGACGAGGTCACGCGGCGGAGGAGCCTCGGGCGTCGACGGTTTCGGCTGTTTCCGGCTGCAAAAGAAGCGGGGGAGAATGGGGAAATGATCAGGGGTGCTTGGGGGTTCCAGATCGAGGCCAAGGAGGAGCGGGGGAGGCCTGTACCTCGCAAACTCCGGCGAGCCGAAGCGGCGGAGCTCGAGCTCGATCTCGAGCTCGGGTGGCTCTGGAGAGGAACTGGGGCGCAGGAGGATGTTTTGGGGAGTGGGACCGCGAGTGGTGAGGAGAGGAGGGCTCGAGGAGGCCCTTAAATAGGCGAACGGTGGGGTGCCGTGGACCCGTGCACCGGCGAGCTCCTGCTCGTTGCCAGAGGGCTCGGGAGGAGCTGGCGCCGTGTCTGGGGTGTTGCTGGGCGTGTACTACACCGAGTGGAGCTAAGGGAGAGAGCGGGGAGGGGTCAGAGCGCCGTGCGTGTGAGCCACGCCATTAGCGCGCTCGGGCGGCCAGCGCGCGTGCGAGCAGGGGTGAGAGGAGGGAGAGGGAGGAGGGGGGACAGAGGTGTGGCGTGACGCAGACGTCGAGGTGCATCGTCGAGCGTGCTGGGGAGGCACGAGGTGGCCGGAGGCGGTTAAAAGGGGGTGGCTATAGTGCGGGAGCGCACTATAGCGTGCTCCAGAGTGCCCAAATGGCCGGCATGGCCATTTTCTATGCATGTGGTCACGACCAAAGGTGTCTGGTATCTCTAGTAGGGAGTAAAGAAGTAAGAGATGACCTTGGATGCCCTGGGTGGCCATTAGGAGAAGAGAGGGGTAGAAGAAGAGGGAGAAATGGGCTGTCCAGGGAGAGAAAGTGGGGTTTTACCCATCCTATAATTGAGTTGTGGGTTTTCCATTGTTACTGGGGGTGAAAGGGGACTAGTAGGGGTTGTGGTAAAAAGTGGAGCTCATGGAGATTAGTGGAAGAGCCCCAAACATGGTTTTTAGTAAACATGCAGAAGGTGTTTGATATGGTTTTGGGGTGCTTGCACTAATTTACTTCTTGTGGCACTTGGCAGGGGTGTTTGTCATGACAAAATGATAGGGAAAAAGGAAGATGAGCTCATTTGGAAGAGTTTGCTAATGAAACTTTGGCAAACCCTAGAAATTAGCAGAAATGAACTTGTGTAGATCTAGTTGAGCAAATCACTTCTCCTTGATGCCCCACTTGGTGTAGTGGCCTCATTTGGTCATGTGTACATGCTCACAAAAGTTGGGGTCAAGGAGAGAAAGTTGGTAGTACAAACTTGTTCAAATTTGATTCTGGTCAGAGAGGGTTTTGGGGCATTTTGGTGAACCAAAATGACTTTAATTGACATGAGGTTTTGCAAGGTGATCAAAATATGCATTTGTGACTTGCTGGATTTTCCTTGGAGTTTTGTGAAAATATTTCCCGTAGAAATATTTCAAATCCTTGAATTGGGCATAAATGGTTTTGGGAGGTTTTGTCCAATATTTTGAACATGACCATGTGTTGAAACTCTTATATATGGGAAATATATGCCCACTGAGTTTCCCTAATTTTTGTCAAATATTTTTAAAACAATAAAATAATTTTTCCCTATTAAAGACCATTTCTGGCCTTAAGAAAAAGCTTTTAAATAAAATAGGAAAATAACTTTTAAAATTATATTTTTGTGGTTTATGGGAGTCCTACATCTAATAGGATTCAAATATACCTTTTGAAAGATTTTTCACACCCCAAATCAAGCACATGCAGTGTAATCCTCAATTCAGGGGTTTTTGGAAAACTAATTTTAGAAAATACTTTTTGGCCAAATTATTTTTGTAAGAAAATACTATATTGCTCTATACACATGGCATGATCATTGGGCAGAAGTTTGGGGCAAGGAGATGAAGTATATAAGGTGGGGTTGTGTTGACTTTAAAGAGCACTTAAAAAGAATCACAGAGAGAAAACCAACTCCAAATAAAAGCCAAATAATGCAAAAGTTTTTGTTGGTCCAAATTTTCATGCTTTAATAATGCAAATGAAATGTTACAAAATGCAGGGTGTGACAGACCTACCCCCTTACAAGAATCTCGTCCCCGAGATTCCTAAACTAGGCTTTAAAGAGATATGGAAACTCGGATCTAAGGTAGTCTTCACGTTCCCAGGTGGCTTCTGCTTCAGTGTGGTTGCTCCACTGGTCCTTGAAGTACTTGATGGTGCGGCTTCGAGTGTGTCACTCAGCGTCATCCAAAATGCAGATGGGCCTCTCATTGTAGGTCAAATCAGGATGAAGGTCAATGGCTTGGTGATTGACGTCCTTGTAGAGATCAGGCTTGACTGGAACTTGGAGGCACTTTCGGAGTTGTGACACATGGAATACGTTGTGCACATCGGATAGTTCAGGTGGCAGTTCCAACTGGTAAGCCACTTCTTCTCATCGTTCAGTGATCTTGAAGGGGCCGATGTATCTTGGTGCGAGCTTCCCTTTAACATGGAAACGCTGGGTTCCCTTGAGAGGTGTGACCTGGAGATAGACATGGTCTCCAACTCGGAAGTTCATGTCTCTACGACGTGAGTCAGCGTAGCTCTTCTGCCTTGACTTGGCGGTCTTCAAATGCTCTCTGACAAGATGGACTTGCTCTTCTGCTTCACAGAGGATATCGGGCCCAAATACTAGTCCTTCTCCGGTTTCTGACCAATTGAGGGGTGTGCGGCATTTCCGTCCATATAACACCTCAAATGGTGCCATCTGAAGGCTTGACTGATAACTGTTGTTGTAGGAGAACTCGGAAAAAGGGAGGCAATCTTCCCACCTATCTCCATATGCTAGGACACAGGCTCGGAGCATGTCTTCGAGTATCTGATTCACTCGTTCTGTCTGACCTCCGGTCTGTGGGTGGAAAGCAGGGCTGAAGGACAACTTGGTCCCCATGGCTTCTCGGAACTTCTTCCAGAACCTTGAGGTAAACTGGGTTCCTCGATCTGACACAATCTCCTTGGGAACACCATGAAGGCTTACGATCCTGTTGATGTATAGAGTTGCTAGCTGGTTGCCATCATAGGTAGTCTTAACAGGATTGAAATGGGCTACTTTGGTCAAATGATCGACTATGACCCAGATGGAGTCATGTCCCTTGTTTGACCTAGGTAGTCCAGTGATGAAATCCATTCCGACTTTATCCCATTTCCAGTCGGGAACCTTGAGTGGTTGGAGCAATCCAGCAGGTCGCTGATATTCAGGCTTGACTCTTTGTCATACATCACACTTTGGAACATAGGTGGCAATCTCCCTTTTCATCCCATGCCACCAAAATCTTTCCTTCAGGTCTTGATACATCTTGGTTCCTCCAGGATGGATGGAATATGGGGTGTCATGAGCTTCTTGCAAGATCAAATTCTTGAGCTCAACCTTGTTGGGCACGCAAATGCGATTCCCAAACCACAGAACTCCTTGCTCATCCTCTGAGAAACTTGGGGCTTTGACCACCTTGATCTTCCTCTTGATGCCTTCAATACTCTCATGTCCCTTCTGAGCTTCCTAAACATCATCCATCAAGGTAGGCCTAACTTCGAGGTTGGCCAAGAATCCTGGTGCAACTAGTTCCAACCCGAAGCTTTCAAGTTCTCCATACAAGGCGGGCACCTTTTCCTTAAGCATAGCATTCAAGGAACAAGCCTTTCTACTTAATGCATCTGCTACCACATCAGCCTTCCCAGGGTGGTATTGAACACCGAGGTCATAATCCTTGATCAACTCTAGCCATCTTCTTTGCCTCATGTTCAATTCCTTTTGAGTGAAAATATACTTCAGACATTTGTGATCCGTGTATATCTCACACCGCTTCCCTAGGAGGTAATGTCGCCATGTCTTCAGGGCATGAACCACTGCTGCTAACTCAAGATCATGAGTAGCATAGTTCTCTTCATGAGGCCGTAGTTGCCTTGAAAGGTAAGCTACGACTCAGCCCTCTTGCACCAGGACACCTCCCAGTCCAGTTCTTGACGCATCACAGTATATCACAAACTCCTTGTGTATATCTGGTGTGCCCAGAACTGGGGCGGTGGTCAGTCTCTTCTTCAGGTCATCGAAGCTCTCTTCGTACTTCGGCGTACATTCAAACTTCTTATCCCTCTTCAAGAGCTGAGTCATGGGTCGGGCAATGCTTGAGAATCCTTCAACGAACTTGCGGTAATATCCTGCGAGTCCGAGGAAGCTTCTGACTTCCTTCACATTGCTTGGGGATTGCCATTCAGTCACGGCTTCAATCTTAGTGGGATCGACCGACAATCCTTCTTCGGTCAAAACATGACCCAGGAATCCAACTTCACGCAGCCAAAATTCTCACTTGCCGAACTTGGCATACAGTTGGTGCTCTCGAAGCTTGTCTAGGACCATCCTCAAGTGTTGCTCGTGCTCCTCTTCCGTCTTCGAGAAGACAAGAATGTCATCAATGAAGACAACGACAAACTTGTCCAAATATTCCATGAAGACCTTATTCATGAGATACATGAAGTAAGTTGGGGCATTGGTCAATCCAAAGGACATGACCGTGCACTCATACAGGCCATATCTGGTTACAAATGCCGTCTTCGGAATATCTTGGGGTCTGATTTTCAGCTGGTAGTACCCAGATCTGAGGTCAATCTTGGAGAACACCTTGGCCCCATTGAGTTGATCAAACAGATCTTCATTCTTGGGAAGCAGATACTTGTTCTTGATTGTAACTTCATTGAGGGAGCGGTAGTCAATGCACAAGCGGATGGTACCGTCCTTCTTTGCCACAAACAGAACAGGTGATCCCCAAGGGGAGGCACTAGGGCGGATAAATCCCTTCCTCAACTGCTCTTCCAGTTGCTTCTTCAATTCTGCTAACTCCTCCGATCCCATTCTATAAGGCTTCTTTAGATGGGTCCTGCTCCGGGTATGAGCTCGATGATGAACTCAATGTCTCGGCCAGGAGGCATTCCCGGTAGCTCATCAGGAAAGACATCGGGGTATTCACATACTACTGGCACTTGCTCCAATTCAACTTCAGTCAGACAGTTGACTTGGTTGGTTTGAGCAGAGGAGGTGTTGGAGGCAAATTTAACTTCGACTCCTTGGTCATTGGTCACAGTGATAGTGCGGTTGGCACAATCTAACAAGCCTTGGTGCTTGATGAGCCAATCCATTCCTAAGATCACATCCAAACCTTACATTCTTAAGATGATAAGGTCTGCTAGGAAGTCTACCCCATTAATGACAATCCCGACTCCTTTACATCCTATCTTGGCTCTCATCTCTGCTCCGGGGGTTTGTACCACCATAGGGTTACTCAGGGGTGTAGGGGTCATGCCACTTTTTAGTGCAAACTTTTGGGTGACAAATGAATGCGTGGCTCCAGAATCAAACAAGACAGTTATAGGTGCTGAATTGACAAGGAACATACCCAGCACGACGTCCGGGTCTTCCTGGGCTTCTTCTGTAGTGACATGATTCACACGACCCTTGCCGTTGTTGGGCAGGTTGCGGGGAGCTTGGTTCCTTGGTGGCATTCCACGGCCTTGTCCTGGGTTCTGCGCATTAGGGCGCGGGGCGTCGGGCTTCTTGTTGGGGCAATTCTTGGAGTAGTGTCTGGTGACCACATCCAAAGCAAGTGACTTGGTTGGGGTTGCTGCTCTTACCGACATTGTTATTGGGGTTGTTGTAAGCTGGCACAGGGTTGGCATCTTCTGAGGTGGATAGTTGGTGCAGGTGCAGGAGCTCTTGGCTGCTGATAGGTTGGCTTGACCGGGGCTGGCTGCCATGGGCGAGGCTTCTGGTTGCTGGAGCTACCCTTGCTGATCATCTTGCGCTTACGGGTATCATCCAAAGCATGTCGCTTGTCCTCAAGCATGAGTGCCTTGTTCACCGGATCAGAAAGGTCGGGCAGTCACACACAACAAGCGAAATCTTCAGAGTCCGTTAAGGCCTTCCATGAAGTGCTCCTTTTGGCAGCATCGGTCTTGACATCCTCGGGAGCATACCTTGAGAGAACGCTGAACTTCGATGTACTCCTTGACAGTGCTACTTCCTTGCTTGGGGCTCGAACTCACGCTTCTTGATGGCCATGATTCCGGAAGGAATGTGGGCCTTGCGGAATTTTGCCTTGAAGTCATTCCAAGTGATGTTTTGCTCAGCATGCATGGCCTTGAATCCATCCCACCAAGCTCTGGCAGTTCCCCCGAGACAGTGGGCAGCATACGCCACCTTCTCACGGACCTCAATGCATCCGACTAGTGCCACCAGATCCTCAATGGTGCGGACCTAGTCATCTGCATCCAGGGGTTCAGCAGTCTCGATGAAGGTGGGTGGTGCATGCTTCTTGAACTCCACTAACGTGGAACGTCCATTGCCGTGTCCTGCCGGTTGGCGATTGACAGGTTGAGCAATCATCTGGTGGGCTGCAGTGTTGGCTTGGCGTTCCTCTCGGAAGGCTTGGAGAAGCTGAGCCATGTCCATGCTTGGAGGAGGTGGTGGTGGTGGAGTCTGTCCTTGGGCTTGGTCTGGCTGACTCTGCTTGTGAGAACCTCCGCTTCTTCTTTGTTGGGTAGAGGTACCAGTACGTGTTACAACAGGCATCCTGTTGGAGTGGTCAAGGTCTCATGATTGGGAAAGATGAGGGAAGGCAATATAGATGGGACGCCTAGTAAGGGGGTTGGTATGACACTAATTGTTTTCATGCAAGGGCCAAAAGGGCCAAACACATTCATTAAAGTCCAAATGGGTGATGGAGTCGCTTACAAGTTCCCGAAGGAAAACACGACGTTCATCAAACACATCAAAAGCAAACACAACACTACATGGTTTCATCTGAACCATTACAAGGACTTGACTTCGCATAGGGGTACACGAGCTATCCTACCGTAGGGGTTACTAACGGGCATATCCAAGTTGCGAATGATGCCTAAGTGGTGGAATGCTTGGTCGTGTAGTCTGGCTCTTCTGGGTCTTCCTCCTCATCATTAGCATCCTAACTTTCCTCTTCACTTGAAGGGGTGGGGGAGTGGAGGATCTCAACACGGCGTTGCTTTGCTGGTGGGGTGAAGAGCTTGCGGTAATCCCTTGCGCTCATGCGGTGTTGTTGTGGTGGTTCTCCATCCTTTGGGGGTCTTCCGCCTCTGTATGCGATTGCAGGCTGTCCAGGGGGAGCACCTTCTTTCTTGATCCTACCCGTCTTCACTTGAGCTTGGAGAAGAAGTGCCTTGGTCTCATGAAGTTCCTTTCGGAGCTCCA
This sequence comes from Aegilops speltoides, assembly GCA_021437245.1. NCBI lineage: Eukaryota > Viridiplantae > Streptophyta > Magnoliopsida > Poales > Poaceae > Aegilops > Aegilops speltoides. The sequence goes on along the minus strand of CM038144.1, from coordinate 175,566,817 downwards.
TTGATTCCGAGGCCAAGTGTTGTGCCAAACTATCAGCACAAAGGCTGAAGTACGTCTGGAATCAGAGTGGAAGTCCTTCTTCTAATTGTGGAGCTGGTGCACTGCTCTCATCCTCACCTTCCTTCCGATAAGGCAAGATGCGGTTTGCCAACTCGTCTGCCATCTCTGGAAGAAGGTCTCGGAGGCAGGTGAGTGCCTTGAGGGTTGCCGTCTCGACGGCAAGAACCAGAGTTGCCATCTGGGGTCCCTCGAAGAAACAGCTTGTTGGAGAGTCATTGGCCTTCACGATCACTTCCACATGATACTCCATCTCGGTGTCATTGATCCAATGCTCATGGTAGGTGAAAATGGGGGCTCGGTGAAACTGGCACTTCTTGAGGCTATCCTCGAGAAGCACGGGAAATCCGGTGGTCAGGAAGTCTTCGGGTACGGCAGCCATCTACAAAGGTTGAATGGGAGAGGTCAATAAGGGGAATATATCTTTGGGTTGGGTATGCTTTTAGAAAAGAAGAGAAGTTTAGATGGTCTCAAGCTAACTAACGTCCATGCTAACTAAGGCTTCCTACAGTCATGATGGCTCTTATACCAGCTCTGTGGGGACCCCGACTCATAAGCTGAGATCATCGAATGCACGTGTACAGTGATCCCAGAGATCAATGCTCACTGAACACACAGAAGCTGAATAACAAGAGTCTTACATCCATACATACCGTCTTACACAAATTATGAGCATTATGGTCAAGTCTTACATTGATAAACCCTTAAGGGCTGAACATCAAATGAAACACAAGCAGCGGAAATCTTCGTCGATAAGTAGAACCCATGCCATCTGCCTTAACCCTACAGCATTACATTACCGAAGCGTCCTAGTTCGCATGTTCGTCTCCCAAGAACTCTTCTTCGAACTCCGGTTCTTCCATGCCTAGTCAATTAAATAACCAGTGGCAAGCCAATGAGTACTTTGAATGTACTCGCAAGCAACCCATGTTTTGGTTCAAGATACAACAATGCATGATATAGGTAAATTTTTGCAGAAAGATAGTTTCGAGTGCAATGACATGTTCAACAACTTGTAAGACATGCATCAAGAGAATTCAAGTAACCTTGAGGACAGGTTACAGGTATCAACATAAAAACAGTGGGCACCAACCCATCTCAATCACGTCAAGTCCTTTGACTTGACCCAAGTAGTTATCCAAACACACACATTGGTTTGTAAACTCTGGACATAGTTTAAGTAGCACCGCCCAACTGTCCTTGACCGTGGACACGGCTATTCGAATAGTTTTACACTTTGCAGAGGTTGCACACTTTACCCACAAGATCCGGGGAACTTCCGTGTCATCCACGACCCGCGATACCTCAAGTACCCGGGGTAAGCACCCGATCACTATCTTTCCCTAGACGACACTAACAAGGAGTCCACTCGTTGTACCGTATCCTCACGATGTACATCATGCGAGACTCACTCGAGATCGTAACATCCGAGAGGGGACACAACGGTGTATCCGGTGCCCTGTGAAAACAGTCATGGCCGCCCTACCTGGCACGACCCCATCCCGAGAGAGAGCACCAACTCTCCCCCGTCACTAGTAATGCGGGCTCCAAGCTAGTATCGGCCTAGATAATCAATAATGCCCTTTCCCATATAAGGGTAGAGTGGTTGCGCATGTAAGGTTGGGACAGTCGACAAATCTTAAATCTAATCCGTTTTCGAAAACAACACACACACTTGCCTCGGTACACCACTTCGTCATCAAGTGGTTACCCATCTCATCATCTCCCTCGGGCATAAGTGGCACCCGACGGGGTTTTCGAAAAGTCTTTTGAAAATACTTTGTCTCCTTCCTCATGCATATACCTGTCCCTTTTTGCATAGCATCTACTTTAGCATCCTATCTACTCCCACCGGCATAACCCTCATAAGAAGGTAGGGTCATGCATAATGCAAGTATCAACGAGGAAGTACGGTGGCAAACCATTAAAGTGGTTACCACCCCATCATGATTCCGTTGCAACAACAATATGGTGCTATATGACATGCATAAAAAGGGTTTCATAGACATGGTCAAAGGGCTGCTTGCCTGGATCAACAAAGTCTTCTGGGTCTTCAAAGTCTTCTGGTCCAACTCCTTCGTCTGCAACGCAATCTATCGTTGCAAAATAATAACGAGGAAAATAAGGCAATAATAAAACAGAAAAACCAAAGTGCTCATAAAAATGTCAACTCATTTTTGTTAAATACTAGGGTGAAAACTAAGAAGGGGAAAATTCCTAGTTTTGGATTTGGAGTAGCAGAATAGGAGAAATGGATTTACAAAGGTATATTTAAATGCTTAAAATCACATTTAAATATTTACAGTAAAGAAAAGGTTGTGGGATTTGAATGAAAGTTGCACCATTAAATAGGTGGGATTTTTAAAAGAATTTAGGAACTGGAATTATTTCATTTGGATTAATATTTAGTCCAGAGGAATTTTTGCAAGTCTGACAGAAAAGAAAAAGGGGAAGGGGCACTGTGCCTGCTGGGCCAGAACAGCCGCAGGGCAGCGGCCCAGCCAGAGAGGCGGCCTAGCACACTGGTGCACGCGCGCGCCATCTTTAAACCTGACGGGCGGGGTCCAGGCGTCAGCGAGAGAGAGAGGGGCGATGGAGGGGAGAGGCTGACAGGCGGGGTCCGCCTGTCATCCCTAACCCCGAGTCCAGACGGCTGGTGACCTCGCCGGGGACGATGCAGGGAACGGCGAGGTCGGGCGAGGGCACGGCTGGGCTCAGAATCGTGTCGCCGTTCAGGAGATGGTGGTTGCGGTCGCCGGGGTAGCCTGGTTCGCCAGCGATGAGGTCACGTGGCGGAGGAGCCTCGGGCGTTGACGGTTCCGGCTGCTTCGAGCTGCAAAAGAAGCGGGGGAGAATGGGGAAATGATCAGAAGTGCTTGGGGGTTCCAGATCAAGGCCAAGGAGGAGCGGGGGAGGCCTGTACCTCGCGAACTCCAGCGAGCCGAAGCGGTGGAGCTCGAGCTCGATCTCGAGCTCGGGCGGCTCTGGAGAGGAACTGGGGCGCAGGGGGATGTTTTGGGGAGTGGGATAGCGAGTGGTGAGGAGAGGAGGGCTCGGGGAGGCCCTTAAATAGGCGAACGGTGGGGTGCCGTGGACCCGTGCGCCGGCGAGCTCCTGCTCATTGCCACAGGGAGGAGTTGGCGACGTGTCTGGGGTGTTGCTGGGCGTGTACTACGCCGAGTGGAGCTAAGGGAGAGAGCGGGGAGGGGTCAGAGCGCCGCGCGTGTGAGCCGCGCCGTTGGCGCTTCAGCGCGGCCAGGCCTTCGTCTTGGGGGCGAGAGGAGGGAGAGGGAGGAGGGGGGACAGAGGCGTGGCGTGACGCAGACGTCGAGGTGCATCGTCGAGGCGTCTTTGGGAGGCCCGAGGTGGCGGAGGCGATTGGAAGGGGCGGCTATAGTGCGGAGGCGCCTTCAGAAGGCCTCGAGCGCCTAAATGGCCGGCATGGCCATTTTCTATGCATGTGGTCACGGCCAAAGGTGTCTGGTAGCTCTAGGAGGGAGTAAAGAAGTAGGAGATGGCCTTGGATGCCCTGGGTGGCCAGTAGGAGAAGAGGGAGAAATGGGCTGTCCAGAGAGAGAAAGTGGGGTTTTACCCATCCAATAATTGAGCTGTGGGTTTGCCATTGTTACTAGGGTGAAAGGGGACCAGTAGGGGTTGTGGTAAAAAGTGGAGCTCATGGAGATTAGTGGAAGAGCCCCAAACAGGGTTTTTAGTAAACATGCAGAAGGTGTTTGATATGGTTTTGGGGTGCTTGCACTAATTTACTTCTTGTGGCACTTGGCAGGGGTGTTTGTCATGACAAAATGATAGGGAAAAAGGAAGATGAGCTCATTTGGAAGAGTTTGCTAATGAAACTTTGGCAAACCCTAGAAATTAGCAGAAATAAACTTGTGTAGATCTAGTTGAGAAAATCACTTCTCCTTGATGCCCCACTTGGTGTAGTGGCCTCATTTGGTCATGTGAACATGCTCACAAAAGTTGGGGTCAAGGAGAGAAAGTTGGTAGTACAAACTTGTTCAAATTTGATTCTGGTCAGAGAGGGTTTTGTGGCATTTTGGTGAACCAAAATGACTTTAATTGAAATGAGGCTTTGCAAGGTGATCAAAATATGCATTTGTGACTTGCTGGATTTTCCTTGGATTTTTGTGAAAATATTTCCTGTAGAAATATTTCAAATCCTTGAAATGGGCAGAAATGGTTTTGGGAGGTTTTGTCCAATATTTTGAACATGACCATGTGTTGAAACTCTTATATATGGGAAATATATGCCCACTGAGTTTCCCTGATTTTTGTCAAATATTTTAAAACAATAAAATAATTTTTCCCTATTAAAGACCATTTCTGGCCTTAAGAAAAAGCTTTTAAATAAAATAGGAAAATAACTTTTAAAATTATATTTTTGTGGTTTATGGGAGTCCTACATCTAATAGGATTCAAATATACCTTTTGAAAGATTTTTCACACCCCAAATCAAGCACATGCAGTGTAATCCTCAATTCAGGGGGTTTTGGAAAACTAATTTTAGAAAATACTTTTTGGCCAAATTATTTTTGTAAGAAAATACTATATTGCTCTATACACATGGCATGATCATTGGGCAGAAGTTTGGGGCAAGGAGATGAAGTATATAAGGTGGAGTTGTGTTGACTTTAAAGAGCACTTAAAAAGAATCACAGAGAGAAAACCAACTCCAAATAAAAGCCAAATAATGCAAAAGCTTTTGTTGGTCCAAATTTTCATGCTTTAATAATGCAAATGAAATGTTACAAAATGCAGGGTGTGATAGTTTTGAGCTTGTGTTGGTTTTCCTTGAAGAGGGAAGGGTGATGCAGCAATAGTTGCGTAAGTATTTCCCTCAGTTTTTGAGAACCAACTTATCAATCCAGTAGGAGGCTCCTCGGAAGTCCTACGCACCTACACAAACAAACAAGAACTCGCAACCAACGCAATAAAGGGGTTGTCAATCCCTTCACGGCCATTTGCGAAAGTGATATCTGATAGAGATAATATGATAAGATAAATATATTTTTGGTATTTTATTATATAGATTGGAAAAGTAAAGATGCAAATAAAAGTAGATTGAAAGCTTATATGATAAAAGATAGACCCGGGGGCCATAGGTTTCACTAGTGGCTTCTCTCAAGATAGCATAAGTATTACGGTGGGTGAACAAATTACTGTCGAGCAATTCATAGAAAAGCAAATAATTACGAGATTATCTAGGCATGATCATGTATATAGGCATCACGTCCGTGACAAGTAGACCGAATCCTGCCTACATCTACTACAATTACTCCACACATCGACCGCTATCCTGCATGCATCTAGAGTATTAAGTTGATAAACAACAGAGTAACGCATTAAGAAAGATGACATGATGTAGAGGGATAAACTCATGCAATATGATATAAACCTCATCTTTTTATCCTTGATGGCAACAATAAAATACGTGCCTTGCTGCCCCTGTTGTCACTGGGAAAGGACACTTCAAGATTGAACCCAAAGCTAAGCACTTCTCCCATTGCAAGAAAGATCAATCTAGTAGGCCAAACCAAACTGATAATTCGAAGAGACTTGCAAAGATAACTCAATCACACATAAAAGAATTCAGAGGAGATTCATATATTTCTCATAGATAAACTTGATCATAAACCCACAATTCATTGGATCTCGACAAACACACCGCAAAAAGAGTTACATCGAATAAATCTCCAAGAAGATCGAGGAGAACATGGTATTGAGATCCAAAAAGAGAGAAGAAGCCATCTAGCTAATAACTATGGACCCGAAGGTCTATGGTAAACTACTCACAACTCATCAGAGGGGCTATGGTGTTTATGTAGAAGCCCTCCGTGGTTAATTCCCCCTCCGGCGGACCGCCCACGAAGACTCCAAGATGGGATCTCGTGGATACAAAAGGTTGCGGCGGTGGAATTAGGTTTTCGTGGCTTGTTCTGATGTTCTTGGGGTACGTGGGTATATATAGGAGGAAGAAGTAGGTCAGTGGACGCCCGAGGGGCCCACGAGATAGGGGGCGCGCTAAGTACGGGGGGGGGGGCCTCCACCCTCGTGGCCGCCTCGACTGCTTCTTGACTTGCACTCCAAGTCCTCTTGATCACGTTCGTTCCAAAAATCACGCTCCCAAATGTTTCACTCCGTTTGGACTCCGTTTGATATTCCTTTTCTTCGAAATACTGAAATAGGAAAAAAAGCAGCAATACGTGCTGGGCCTCCGGTTAGTAGGTTAGTCCCAAAAATGATATAAAAGTGTAAAGTAAAGCCCATAAACATCCAAAACAGGTAATATAATAGCATGGAAAATTCAAAGTTTATAGATACGTTGGAGACGTATCTCTGATCCCTTGGTTGCTGAACCGCCAAGCCCAACTAAGCCTCCAAAACCAAACACTAAGGAAGTTGTGGTCACTGGCACTGGTTTTCAAGAACTAGGGAACCCTGTTGCTCTGGCTAAACATTCTTCCAAGGAAGAACTGATCGAGAGGCACAAGGTCAAATTTGACATGGCCAATTACTCGCATATGAGCATTAGTGAAGTCCTCTCCGGCTATCTTAATCAAGTACACAACAATTGTGATCTGGATATTGACATGGTCAAGCACATGCATCAGAAAAATGAGGTATTAATTCTTGCTCTCATATGAGATATATTCCTTTAGTCCCCAAGTCTACTGAAGATGATAGAGTAAAATATACAATAGACTTGTTAGATAGGCTTTTAACTATGTATCTGAATCAAAACCTGTAGTCCCAAGGGCTGGCTTAACTATTAAGTTGAGCCGGTTCTTCAGTTAATAGTGTTCAACCTTGCATCTGTAGTCTCCAAGGGCCGGTTGAATCTATCAGAATAAACCGGGACTTATCACTTGATAAAAAAAATCTCATCTAGTCATCCTTGCAAACCGGGTGAACTTTTATAAATGATGAACCGGGGTCATCTGCCATTGCATCATAAAATATGCTTTGCATCCATTAGCCCCCAAGTGCCAAGTGTTGTTGCTTGCAAAGGGCTTGGGACTTATCAATATATATAACTCCATAAAGAAACTTTCTGCACCCATTAGCCCCCAAAGTGCCAAGTGTTATTGCTTGCAAAGGGCTTGGGATTTATCAATATATATTGTTTCATAACTATTCATATTTGTTTTGACTTTTTCTTTCAGGAAGCATCCAGTCAATTTCAATCTCAGCTGACTGACTTGAAAACCCGGCTTGAAACACAAGAAGCTGGGACCCGGAAGGCTGACTCCAAGTTCAAGTTTAGCTTGGATGAAAATGAAAAACTCAAGACTGAGTTTAATACTGAGAAAGCCGCCTGGGCTGAAGAGAGGGCTACCCTAATCCAAAGGGCTGAAAAAGCTGAGGCCTCATTGGAGGAGGTCACAACCGAACTCACTGGCTTGAAGCATCATATCAACCAGATGACCTTTGCTATTTTCGGTAAGATATGTTTATATCATAATGACTTTTCGCTCTCCGTGTTATAAACCGCCAAGTGACTTAATCATAATACGCCATGCAAGTCCCAGAAGCAGCAATCTTGGGAAGGAGATGCTAACAAATCTCAAGGCGGTTTATACCCTAGTAGAACAACTATACACCGGAGCTCAATGCACTATAGACGCCATCTCCCCAAGCAAACAAACACCATCTCTTCTCAGCAATGTGTTAAGTAGCCTTTCTATCTTGCCAACCAGAATTGAAGAAAACAAGCGGTCGGCTGCTAGAGCCGGTGCCATTACGGCTGTAAGCTGGGTGAAAGCATGGCAATCAGAATTAGACCCGACCGAGCTAGCTACTGGCTGCCCCAGTTTAAAGGAGGACGAGTCTCCTTTTGACAAGAAGGATTTTGCTTCCTGTGTGAAGGAGATGCATCCTTTAGCGAGCCTTCTTGCTCAAGAAATGAATCTGTCCAAGTATCAGGCGGCTTACACCGTAGAACACCAAAAAATGCCCACGCCGGCTTACAAGATTGCAGATCTTATCCCTCCAATTCATAAGAGTACTTTTGCCCCGGAAATCGATCCGTCTGAGCTTATTGATGACGACGCTGAATTTCAAGCCTTGACTGGTATCAATTGGTCATCTCCTGACTTCCAGACAGTGGATGTAGAAGAAGAACTGGCATAGGATGACCCGGGCAGAAGCACAATGCCTTGTTCAATGTATTCACACTGCCGGCTTACAACGTTGCATGCAGCAAGGGGCAATATCCCAAAACTTTGAGCACGACGCTCTAAGCATATAATCATTATACCCTGGCGACTTAAAGTCCACAACCAGGCCGGTCAATAACACTCCGGATAAAGTCATACATGAATGATAAGGCAACATGGCCCTCATTGGTTCTTCAACCATGTATTGACATGTCACAAGAGACAAAACGCAAAAATGTTCAAATCAAAAATAAATCAGAAAACAAGGCTTTCATAGGCCACCAAGCCTCAAAGTCAAGTGCTTTCATGGGCCGCACAACCGCCGAGTTAAACCTTCATTCAAACCTTGTAAGCCAGACCTCACATGAACAATCTTCATTTTAACATTGACAAGTTCAGGGTCTTTATAAGATTGACTGTCAAGAGTACGGCGAGTCATTCCAAGATTACTTGGGCGGAGTGGCAGACTTACAAAGGCAGGATAACCCGGATTTTTTGGTGAATACACCCGTCGTCCAAGCCAATTACAAGGGTCATCAAAGCTTTGTTCAAAAAGCCCCCAAGTAATAGTTCATTCCAGGCATATAAGCCGGATAAATAGGGTATTCATAGCTATGCTCAATGAGCAGGAAGCCCCCAAGTATGTTTTAATCATGGCATACAAGACGGATCAAGAGGGTAGTCATAGCTATGCTCAGTGAGCAAGAAGCCCCCAAGTGGTTTATAATGTGACAATAAAGACTCATATTCCCAGAAATGAAATGACAGAGGCCCTGAATTATCAGGGATGTTGGCTTTATTATATTCATCATAATATATAGATTGACAAAATATGTACATCACAAGAGCCGGTGGCTCAGGTGTAATAAGGCTGAAGATGAGCAATATTCCACGGCTGGTGGGTCTCCTCCTCCGACGTGCGTGAGTCCTTGTGGTCTCGAACATCGATAAGGTAGTATGATCCGTTGTTCAGATTTCTGCTGACCGCAAAGGGCCCTTCCCAAGGTGGGGATAGCTTGTGCATGTCAGCTTGATCCTAGATGAGCCGGAGCACCAAATCGCCTTCTTGAAAGGTCCTGGTTTTAACCCGGCGACTATGATAACGACACAGATCGTGTTGGTAAATCATCGAACGAGCTGCCGCAAGGTCACGCTCTTCATCTAACAGGTCAATAGCATCCTGGCGTGCTTTCTCATTATTAGCTTCAACATAAGCCGCCACACAAGGCGAATCGTGACATATGTCACTAGGGAGAACATCCCCAACTCCGTAAACCATGAAGAAAGGCGTGTAACCCGTAGATCTGTTGGGGGTGATATTGATACTCCAAAGTACTGAGGGCAACTCCTCCACCCAACGACCCGGTGTCCTCTGCAAAGGAACCATAAGTCGGGGCTTGATACCTCTCAAGATTTCTTGATTAGCTCGTTTGGCTTGGCCATTAGACTGGGGGTGAGCCACTGATGACACATCAAGCAGGATATGCTCTTGTTGATAGAATTCTTTCATTGCTCCTTTAGACAGATTAGTACCATTATCAGTGATGATACTATGAGGATATCCAAAATGAAAGATCACCTTTTTAATGAATTGAACCGCCGTGGCAGCATCACATTTACGGGCCGGCTCAGTTTCAACCCACTTTGTAAACTTGTCAACTGCCACCAAGAGGTGGGTCTTTTTATCCTTGGACCTTTTGAAGGTCCCAACTATATCCAGCCCTCAGACTGCAAACAGCCAAGTAATTGGAATCATCCTCAATTCTTGAGCTGTTACATGAGCTCGTCTTGAAAACTTCTGACAGCCATCACACTCACTGACCAGATCCTCTGCATCAGCATGAGCCGTCATCCAATAAAACCCATGACGAAAAGCCTTAGCAACGAGAGACTTAGAGCCGACATGATGACCGCAATCTCCTTCATGAATCTCCCTTAAAATTTCACGGCCCCATTGACAATAGTCATTGACTTAGACCTCCGGACTATCTACGTGGCCAAAGTTTCATCCTCAGGTAACTCGCCACAGGTCATATAAGCCAAATATGGAACAGTCCAATCAGGGATAACATGAAGAGTCGCCACCAATTGTGCCTCCGGGTCAGGAACTGCCAAGTCCTCCTCCGTAGGCAACTTTACTGATGGGTTAATCAAAATATCAAGGAAAACATTAGGGGAACCGGCTTATGCTGAGAACCCAGCCGGCTTAACGCATCAGCAGCTTCATTTTTCCTACGATCAACATGCTCCAATTGATAACCCTTGAAGTGACCAGCAATAGTATCAACCTCTCCATGATAAGCCGCCATGAGTGGACCCTTTGAATCCCAAGTCCCTGACACTTCCTGAGCCACCAAATCTGAGTCTCCAAAACATCTTACCCGACTTAGATTCATCTCTTTAGCCATCCGAAGACCATGGAGTAAGGCTTCATACTCAGCTGCATTGTTAGTACAAGGGAACATCAACCTTAAAACATAACAAAATTTATCACCTCGTGGGGAAGTCAATATAACTCCAGCAAGAGCCAAGTGTGCAGTTCAAGCAAAGAAGTATCGGCCAAGAGGAAGAGGAACAAGGACGAAGTCGAGGACGTGGATGAGGACTCCGAGTAAGGTGGCAGTCTCATTGCTCATGGTGGTTCTAATGCAGTGTCTACCGGAATAGTTGCAAAGTTTAATTTCAGGTGTGCTTAATTTAATTTGACGAGGACTCCGAGTAAGGTGGCAGTTTCTTCTCGTTATTTTAACTCTTCAGTACGTACATACTAGTATTTCTTACATTTCATCTTTTAGTTGGTAAAGTACTACCACTCGTTTCTTCACATTATATACGTACAATATATATGGCCAACATCATATAGCCAGTAGTTTAGTTGTCAAAGAATTTCAGGGTGCTTAGTTTTGTCAAAGAATTCCAGGATGCTTAGTTTTATTTGAGGTGTGGGTTGTGCTGGACACCATTATTGTGACTAGCCCTTTTAATAGTACTATATGCATAATTTGGCGACGAGCGCTCTCTATATGTACCACCTTTTTCTAATTTCAAGTTTTGCTCCATGGCACAATCCATCGATACTACTACTGTACAAAAGTATACATGTTTTAAAAGGCTAGAGGGCGGGGCAGTCTAGCTTGGTCGGTTTCAAGAGAGGCGAGGGCCTTTGTGATTTGAAGGCTCAGTATTGCTGGAAGGCGGGGCCTTGTGATTTGACTGCTTGTATAAATGCGCCGACGACCAGAGGAGGAGCACAGAACCGTGCGGTATACTTAAGTTTTCCACTGAAGTAGTACTACGACGGAGGAGCACGAAACACGGCACCCCAGTGCCATATGGCGATAAAAATGATCTCATGTGCTAGTCATCTCATTTTTAGCATTGTTCTATTCATTCCCTAAAAATCATTTTCTATTCATGCCTCGCAGAGAACGTGACATGTGTGGCGAAACACCCGAAGCAAAAGATGAAACACAGGAGCAAAAGAAGAAGGAATATTATCACCCCAAATGATCTAATTCGTCGCGGAGTCATAACTGCTTCTTCATCACCTCCACGACCTCCATCTCCTTGCGCGTCTCCTCCGCCATCTTTGGGATTTCTCAACGCGAGCCTTCATCATCTGTTCCACGGCCGCATTACGTACCTTGATAGCAGCCGGGTGCTCAATGAAGAGCTTCGCCAACTCCTCCTTCTGTTCCATGACGAGGGCCTGCAGCATCTTCATCGAGGAACTACTATTCTCATGCAGCTTCTTCCAGCCGGCGTTCTTCTCCTTCAACAGGTCGATCTCGTGGCAGAGCTTCGCCTTGTCCTCCCAAAGTCGCAGGATTTCGCCGATCGCCTTCTTCTCTGAGGCAATGCTCTTCTTCAGCAGCATCACCAAGCCGGCAGTCAACTCCCCCTGCTTATTGAGCTAAGCGGGCATGTCGTCGAGGCTCCCCTTCAGCAACTCTACCAAGCCTTGGATGAACTCCTTCTGCTTATTGAGGTGCTTATTGAGCTGGTCGGGCATGCCGTCGAGGGATAACGACTCCAGCACTGCCGGCTCAGCATGTTCGCCTCCGCGGCTAGGGCGCTCCTGGGAGCCATCGCCTGCCCGTGAGAGATCTTTCAAGGTCTCTGCGTGGCGGCGGGCCCTCTTTTTTTTCCGCAGCCTTGGTTGTCGCTCGCTTGTTACGAGTAGTTCTCGACCTAGAGCTCTGCTCACCGGCCATGACAAGGACGTACGAAGAAGAAGCACTTATGAGGGGGAAAGGTAGAGTAATTTTCGGTTAGGTAGTTCCCCTTTTTATAACCTAAGTACTAGCACTAGTACTAATACTTGCATAGTGGGAACACATTCAGGTTTGGTACGTACTAGTAGGTGTGAGCAGGCTTTCGAATGTGATGGGAACAAGGTAAAGATTAATTGATGGTTTTGGTTTCGAGGCCCAAAACGGCTCCCGATGAGTTTAGTGGAACATAAATTTCAAGTAGACTACACTGCTCAAATGCGTAAATATTATGTTAGACTAGCCATAGTGGGAGTAACTTCAGCAGTAACATCGAGTCCAAATCAGCAAATTTGTTTATGTGGCAATGAGTTAATGAAGAGAGAGGTAGTTATAGTAACTTAGCTAGTTACTGTAACATCACATGTCCCAATGCAATATGAGTCTATAACCTAATAAATAAAGCTTTGCATGTTACCACACTCATGTTACTACCCACTATGAAGAAGTAACATAGTCTAGGAATATGTTTATGTTACTAGTGTATGTTACTCACCATTGTGGCTAGTCTTACTGCCAAAAATTGGCACAAAATACAAAGGAGACCAATGGAAGTACTACTAGCAACCCATGATTTAACTACTCGCATGCGCGCAGTGGAGTATGTCTTTCTTCCACCCTCACGTCCACTCAATTTGCATGCGCTGTATTAATTGACCATCAATAAAGTGAACGACTTTACATGCGTCAAATTATCACATGGGGTGGATCTTGGTACAAAATTACGCCCGCCCGTGTACCCGCGTGTGCGTCCGAGGGAATGAGTGCGTGTGTGGCGTGCGTGCACATCTTTGCTTGGTGCATGTACCGCCACTATGGCTCAGGGAGGACGAGTACATTCTTCTGGAACCAGCAGCACGTCACTGTGATCAATCCACGCAAGGAGGTCGCGACAACGCCTCCACATGTGCCACGTGGCTTCATGAACTGTAAGAGAGACACTGTGTAGCGTGCCATTGGAATTCTAATTTACGTGTTTTGCACATACTCGAAGTACTAGTAAGGTACACGTACATTGCACGCATCAGATTTTGCAACCAAATTATGAAGAAATACCACACTATAGCATGTAAGTTCTGAGTCATATATGCCTGATGTAGACCTTCATCTAATTCTTATAGTTCATCTCATTCAAAATCAATTAGTTTTTATAAAAAAGCTAGGGCCTCTTGGATTCGTAGGATTTCCAAAACGCGGGAATAGGAAAAACATGGGATTATAGTGGAATGTCGTCTTGAATCCTACAGGATTGTACGAGTGTTTGATTGTGCATAGAAAAAATGCAGAGTTTTTTCAATGAGGTTTGAGTGGATGGGATGTTTCCTATGAAATCTAGTGCAAATGAATCATATGGAAAAATTCCTATGGTTTACAATCCTACGAATCAAACAACCAAGATTGGAAAAATTCCTAATGATTCGAATCCTCCAAAATTCCTTTGAGAATCCTTTGAATCAAAGAAGCCCTTAATCTATTTTATGACATGGAATTGTGTGTTGTAAAGCATAAAGTAAAAACAAATAATGGCAATTCAACTAGAAAAAAGTTTGGGCAATTATGATAGGAAGATTCTAGAACAAAAGAGAAACATTGTTGTTTTGAGGTTTGTGCATTATGCTTAAGTTCAACCATGGAGTCTGCTAGATTGTACATGTGGCAAAATCCGGTGGGGGGCTGGAAGATGGTGCGAGGGGCCGAGTGGAGGGAGACTATGAAGGAATGCTCAAGTGCGAGACTGATATTTAGAGAGAGGGGGCGAGAACATGCGCTGTTGCGCGCAGTGGCGGAGCCATGAAAAATAAATGAGCTAGGGGGCCAAGCATTGCTAATCCTTTACAAGGAGGGTCAATTCATGAAATTAAACGATTTCAGCAGCAATTGTCTAATGATCACATTCATATTAGCCTCGATATATAGTGATGTTAGGGGGGCAGGGCCCTTACTGCCCCATGTTTTTGCCATTGTGCACGCATCTGAGAGATGAAGCGGAAGGCATGGATGATGAGAGGGGGATGTTGGATATATAACTAATGTGGGTGTGTTAGCTATATATGTTAGTCCTATATAGAGAGGTATAGATTGATCGATGTGGACATGGGAAAGAGGGTGAGACCTCATTGGATATATCGATTGATCGGTTTGTGTGGATAACTATGAAAGACCTAGCTATATACACACATACATAGAGCAACATCAATCGTTGCGCATGCACGCGTGAGAGATAAATAATGCCTAATATGATGGAGAGGGGGATGTGTGTGGGTGTGTGCCTTCATGGGAGACCGACCTGAAGAAAAAGATTGCATGTGTGCGATGGATAATGCCAACTGGTAGTGTGTGTGTATGCATGCACGAGAGAAAGTTAGGGGTACAATTATAAAGAGAAGACGACTGTGTGGGTGTAAAAGACTAGGTGAGGTCATAATCAATGTAAAGTTGAATTCAAATATTTGAATAAGAGATCCTGATGTTTGAAACCCATGCATGCATGAATATAATGAGATCTGATCTCGGTGTGGTTTGGAAGCGAGCATGTTGTAATTTATACACATTGAACAAGGTCAGACTGATTTGAATTTGCGATACCGATGGCAGATATCATTTGGCCACGTCGCATCCGTGCATGGACACACTATTCTAATTGGAGATGATGGGTGGCTTTCGCATCACATATCTATATATGTACCCCTATATATATATATTATATTTTATAGTTTTTTATATTGTGTGCGAGTAACTTTAACTTTGAAAGATGGTCGTTGGATGAGGCAAATCCGATGGTCCAAAGATGGCAAATTTGAGCACTACTGGCCGTTGGATATCATCTAGATTCCACCAGATTTCGCGACATGTATAATATAGAAGACACCATGGTTGAACTTAAGCATAATGCACGAACATCAAAACACAAGCACTTCTTCTTTGTTCTAGAATCTTTCGTATCAGAATTGCCCAAATGTTTTTCTACATGATTTGCCATTATTTGTTTTTACTTTATGTCTTACAACGCACAATTCCATGAATCTTAAAATAGATTAGCTTTCTTATAAAAACTAGATGATTTTGACTGAAATGAACTATAAGAATTAAACGAACATCTACATCATGCATATATGACTCAAAAGCTTACATGCTATAATGTGGTATTTATTCATAATTTGGTTGCCGAATCTCATGCGTGCAATGCACGTGTACCTTACTCTAGTCTAAATGGTGTTTGTGTGTGTGTTGTGCGTGTTGAGGTGCAAATTGCCTTTTTTGGGTACACGTTAACCTTGTTCTTCCGAAATTTCAAGCCGCGCCTTGTTATGCCGAAAATTCATGCTAGCGTCTTTGTCTATCGTGCTGCGAAACTCCCGCCTCTTCAACCCGTGCCTTGTTAGCCCGAAATATATAAGATATATCTTTCTCTCGTTGTGCTCCGACAACTCCATCCATCTCAACCCGCGCCTTGCTATTCCGAATTTACAACGCGCGAAAAAACTCCTCAAATCGATGGGGGTACTTTCGTAACTTACCTAACATTTCGTACACGCGCGTCCCTAAGCCATGGTTCCCCACTACCATCCCATCTGCTCACCCATTCGTACACCAAGGCCGCGAAAACCCGCGACGAAACCCCACACCCTGCTCCGTCCGCCACCCAGCCGGAGCCTCTTCCCCGATGACGTTGTCCACAGCAACACCTCGATGTCCCTCCTCCACCATACCGGATGAGGATCCATCGTCGATCTCGTCGTCCCGCCGGTTCAGCCACCCCGTCCTCCACCTCCAAGGAGGTGCCCCGATGTTACCCTCGTCTTTCGCGCCACCTCCATTCCCACACCGCCGTCTATACCTGCACCACCGAAAGAGCATCATCATCACCGTTTTCTCGGATGAAGGTATGTCCTAATCGGCTCCACCAAAGAGGTTGTACACTAATCGCCGCATTTTCTTCTTGATTCGATCTCACGGTGCTGCCAGCGCTCGGTCCCGAGCCGTCACGGCGCGACTCCATCCATGGCGGCGTCGCCGGCCACTTCCTCCACGGCGTCGCTCCCTCAGCGGCGACGCCCACATCAGTAGGAGCTGCTGCTGCTTTAGCTCTCGCTCACGCTACTGCTCTGCTCTTGCTCTCGATCCCCTGCCTGGTCTGCTCTTGCTATTGCTCTTGCTCGCGCTGCTTCTCTCGCTCTTTCTCTTGCTTGCGATGCTGCTCCGATTTAGCTACACTTCAGTTGACTAAATCAACTTTTGGGTCGATCGATTTTAGGGGTGGGGGCTCATTGGGTGAAGGAAGAACCAGCCAGCGGGGAGGGGCTCATTGGAGAGGTACCCCACTATCTATCTTAGGGTTTAGGGTGGGGCGGCGGTGCAGTGGTGGCGGGCGTTGGCGGGCGGTGGCGTGGGGATCACCGAGAAAAGCTCGGCAGAGGGGGCCTAGAGGATGGCAGGGCGGTGGCGGACCGGCGGTGGGGAGTGTTTTGGGCGGGCGGGGGCGCCTGGCGCCGGCCATGGCGGCGGGGGCTGCTGTTTGGCCGTGGTGGTGGCGGCTCGAGGGGTGGAGGTTGAAGATGAACCGCAGGCCCTTGATTTCGTATCCAACGGCTGCAAAATCGACTGACCAGAGATGAAAAAGTCAGTAGACCGACGTGTAGCCTCACCTTGCTAGTG
Source organism: Aegilops speltoides (assembly GCA_021437245.1). Lineage (NCBI taxonomy): Eukaryota > Viridiplantae > Streptophyta > Magnoliopsida > Poales > Poaceae > Aegilops > Aegilops speltoides. Next base: position 175,549,659 of record CM038144.1, on the reverse strand, counting down.
CGTTCAGTTTCGACAGCAAAATTCAGTTTCGAGAGTTAAGTTCAGTTTCGACAGTTAAATTCAGTTTCGACAGTTAAGTTCAGAGATGAGCGGTTAATGTATTTTACATCTAGCACTTTGTGGTTATGTATTTTACGTCATGTATTGGAGATGCTATTAGAATTCTACTCAGGTTAACGTTGTCTCTCTTGTTCTGCTTCAGCCTCGGCGTCGTACAACTCACCGGAGCTGCTCCAACAACGAAACCCCCCATCACAGCAGAGCAGTACCTCAGGCTCCATCTCCAGACGCCTAAGATCTTCTTCCCCTCCTCCGACAGCCAAGTCAGCCGGAGCATCCTCACCGGCTAGCCCAATCATGCTGAGATCGACATGGCTTCGCCAAAGAGGTTGTGCACTTGTTGCATCTCTTTTTTTACTCTACATGTTATATATATTGTCCATTGAGCACTCATAGTAACGGGAAATATGATTATTTTATCCTACTATATGGCAAGCAGTGAGGTACCAGGCAACTTAGCTATCCGTGATGGAATCTCTTAAACGCCATCATTATTTATCTCAGCGTGTTTGAGCTGTGCATTTGTCGATGGGTCTGGGAGTTGAGCTAGTATGGTAGTGGCCTAGTCCAAAGTAATAGAAGTAGAACAAAAACGTTTTTTTAGTGTAGGATTTTCCTTGCTCAAGCCTGCCTACTAGAATCGCCAGTGCTTGAAAGGAAAAGTGAATGAAAAACATAGGAATTGGAAAATTTCCTATGGTACTACTTTTCATGAATTTGGTGCAAAGGAATGGAGCAAAGGAAAACTGTAGGATTTGTTCCTTCAGTGTCTCCTTGAAAGAAAAACTGTAGGAATTCTAATTTCCACTTGTCCTCCTTTTCACATTCCTATTCATCAAGCACAAGACTAAGAGATAGTAGCATAATAGCATTATAACTGTATATTTTCTTGTGGTTTGACATAATCTCACCATGGTTTTTGCATCGTGTGATCTTCCAATTGTTGTGAATCAAACACCCAGATTGGCAGAAAACCTGTGTTTTTAAATTCTCTGTTTTGCACGTGCATTCCTATCCTATTCCTGTCTATTTCCTATCCTTGCATTGTTAGAATCCTCAAATTCAAACAAGCCCTTACTCAATTACTTCTGTTACAGATATGTGTCAAAGAAAACTTTGTGTGGTTTGTCCTGCTCCTGCGGCGCTATGTTCCACCCCAGCTCAGTTGCTCCAATGACGGAAGGGTTCATCACAGTAGGGATCTGCTCTCCAGACTGTGTTTCACCGCCTTAGATCTTCTTCCCCACCGCCGGCAGCCACGACAACTGCATTACCATCATCAACCGAGCAGATGACCTTGAGGACTACACGGGTCCACAAGAGAGGTCGCACTCTTCCGTGTCTGCTTACGTTACGCGTCGCTTAATATGATGACATGCTACATTATCGTCGTGTTCACCTATTAGACTCCGAGTCAGGTCCAAACTAATGCCGCAACTTGAGTTTTTAAATGCTTGTGGGGTACATATTGGGGCAGCAATCAGTACTATCTGTCTACAATCTGGTTAATCTCCGGTGTCTACTATGAGTTTCATGTTGGGTGCAAATAAACATTAAAGGAGCCATTATCTATATTTTTTAACTAAAGCTATTATGTGCCTGATATCATTGGTTTTGGGTCTATCCATAGTTTGCTACCATCACTCTAGATTTGTGCATGCACTCCTTACATAATCTCACTATGTTTTATTCCTATGCATGCCAGTTATTGTACACAATAGAACTGATCATGTAGAGCAAACGTCGTTCCATGGTGGGCGCAAAGGCAGCCCCCCTCCACCCATTTCGGATCATAATCAAGAGGAAGATAACTATTTTGAGGGGGATTCAGAAGGAGAAGACCACTCCTATTTACCCCATGAGGTCTTCGCTCTAACTTGGCATGCTGATGTTGGTAATATCATGCATATGGTGCCTTGCGTTGCTTATTGTATACATTAAAGATGTCATCTGCTTAGTTTAGACATGCTTTGTGTCAATGCCATCTGTTTAGTTTCTTTATCGTATATGTGAATCATGCAATGCCATCTTGTTTAGTCAGGCATCATATATGTGAATTTTGCAATGCCACCCTCGTTAGCCAGTCATCTTATATGTGAATTATATCATGCCATCATTTTTTTATTATGTGTTAAATTTGTCAACAATTTTAGTACATTCAATTACTCTTCCTGTGCATTATCCATTCGGCATGGTCATGGAAAAATCTGGAGTGGAAACAAGGTCTTCAGAGCAGACAATGCTATCTAACGAAGCACATGTCTTGCTGGTTACCGATAGCTCCTCAGTGGAGGATTCAGAGATAGATGACCAGTCATATTTCCCCCACGGGGTGCATGCTCTAACTAGGCAGGGTTATGTTGCTCATATCGTGCGTATGGTATCTTGCATTGCTATGTCATTTGCTTAGTTTAGACATGCTCTGTGTGAATGCCACCTGTTTAGTGTCTAATGACCATATATGTGAATTATGCAATTCCATCTTGTTGCAAGACATTATATATGTGAATTATGCAATGCTATCTTGTTGCAAGGCATTATGTATGTGAATTATGCAATGCTATGCTGTTTAGGCAAGCGTCATATATGTCAATTATATCATGCCGTCCTTTTTTTGTATTTCTCATTGCTTTTGTCGACAATGTTTGTATATTCAAGTGCTCTTCCCGTGCATCAGCCATTTGAATTGGTGATGGAGAAATCTGGAGTGAAAACAAGGTCTTCAGAGCAGACAATGCTACTGCTGAACCAGATATCTTGCTGATTCTGAGATAGCTCTTGAGAGGAGGATTCAGAGGCGATGACCAGTCCTATTATCCCCGAGGTGTATGCTCAAACTTGGCACGGTTATATTACTCATATCATGCATATGTTGTATTGCAATGCTTAGTTTTTACATCATATACACAATATTGAATGCCATCTCCTTAGTTGACACATCATATATCGATTGCCCTCTGCTCACTTCCTTAGTATATAAATCATATATTTGAATTATGTCATGCCATGATGTTTACATAGACAGAGATGTATCTGAATTATGGCATGCCAACCCATTTTCTAAAGACATAATATAGTTATATCATCTCATCCTGTTTACATAGTCATCATATTTTAAATTATGTCATTCTATCTGTGAATTATATCATGCCATCATGTTTCCATCGACGTCATGTTTGTGATTTATGGCATGCCAACCACTTTAATAGACACATCGTATAGTTATATCATGTCATCCTGTTTACATAGTCATCATATTTTGAAGTATGTCATTCTATCCTGTTTAGTTAGCCATCATACATGTGAAATTGTGGCATGCTATCCTGTTTAATTAGCCATCATATATGTGAAATTATGTCCTGCTATTCTATTTGGTTAGACAACATAAATGTGAATTATTTCATGCCCTGTTTTCTTCCCTACTATCCATTGCACGTGTCTATCTTACAATGTCTGTACATTCAATTACTTTTCTTGTTTATCAGTCATTTCAATTGGAGGGAGTGATGGCAGTTTCTATGGGATTAAAAACACGGTCTTCAAAAAAGATCGTGCTACCTGTCGATGCAGATAGAACCACAGTTGTACTTGCCCAAGAACCAGAACCACCACACATAACCCACACTCATGCAGATTGTACCCCTACCCAGTTGGATAGAGAACAAGCTACACCCCTTCTAACCCCAACCCCAGTAGATAGACACCCAGTTCCCGTTGACACAGCACCGTCTCCACCACAGAGCACCCAAACACGAGTAGTTAGTAAGGCAACTGCAGTGCCCAAAGCACGAGGACCACCACTCCGAACCCCAAGTCAACGCTTAAAGCAGAAGAAGAATTGTTCTCAGGTTAGGTTCCGTAGCTATGGTTCGTACTACTTTGCTCTTGCATCACTGTATTTACTCATACCAACTAATTTCAAATTTGAAGGATGCAATTGAAACTCCAATGGTGCAACATGTATGTTTTAAACATGTTTCTTCAACGTGTTTGGCTTTTTGCTATTTTAACTTCCTCTATGTTGATTTCAGTTTCAATTGAATAAACAGTTATGTTCTCATGCCATGCACATTACAAGTGTTGTTATTGCTGTGTAGTTTCCCACACTTATATTCTGTCTATGCTGCTTTGTCTTAAATAGATATGATTCGAACGGTATCTATCTTGATTTGGCAACATAAACTAGAATGATATAGACCATACAATGACCACACTACATAGATATATGTTTGTTTCATGCTGTTATCCTGTCCACCTTACTACTAAACTGATTTACCAAAATGAGTTTCCTATACTACATTGTAAACCTATGATGTATTTGCTTGTTTCTCTTTTAGAACGCGGATAAAATATTGGAGAAGAGTACCCCGTTATGCAATGGTAAAGGAAGTAATGCAGATAAGGTTCAAGATAGTGAGACATCCCTATTGGTCTCAAGAAAGCTGATAAAAACTATATTGAAGACACTGAGACAACCCCAAAGTCCTGTCTTGATGTAGTGTTCGAGTTACTGGTTACTACTGCTGGCACCAGCTCTTCGAACTCATTGCCTGAATCAGTTCCGCTTCTTGAGTCTCAACTTCAAGTTGAAAGACATCGATCAGATGTTATGCGATAGGAAGCCGAAGGACTGAGGAAGTCCCTGCAGAATTCAGATGCATACTTTCTGGTGCAACAACAAGTGCTGGAGGACTTAAGCGCCAGACAAGAGAAAGTTAATAAGCTTGCTAAGCATCTTGCCAGATTATGGGTACCGGGATATTGTTTCTTGAGCTCTTATGAAGTGGTTTCAGTTCTGGACTTGTTTTACTGCGGCGTTTATATGCTGCTGTGTTCCCTATATTTGCACTGGTGGCGAACTTTGATGCCCAATGGATGTAATATGTGTAATAACCGTGATAGCCTAGAGTAAGTTGCTTTCTTATTTATTTCCTTATTGTCTAGTTTATTTCTTTGCTTGTAGTTAGTGCAGTTATTTTTCCGCGGTTTTGCTAGTGGCCGCAATAACCTATTTTTTAAAAACTAGGCCACAATAACCATGGGCTACATATTTACTGTAGTTACCATTTCCCTCCTACGTGCCGTAGAAACAATGGGCCTTCTACGTGTCATATACACAATGGGCCTTCTACGGGCCATATCATCAATGGGCCTGATACAGGCCATATGATCAGTTGGCCAAACATGGGCCAATAACAGACCGCATTATGGCCATAAACGGGCTAGAGTTGGAATCGTCTATTCATGGGACGACCATAACGGGCCGTCGTTAATCGGCCATATTTGATTACGCTATGAAAACGGCCCAACGTATTAACGGGCCACAAAACGGGCCGACTGTAACCTCGGGCTGAATTTAGCCCTAGCGAAAAATAGCGATGGGCCGTAAGTAAACGAGTCTTGGAAATGAGCCCAAGAGTAAATGGGCTCTGAGAAGGCTGAAAGATAACATGGGCTGGAAACGGCCCAACGGAATAACGGTTTGTTAATGGGTATAAAGTGATACACTGTTCATTAGGGGCCGCCACCACCACGGGCGTTAATGGGTATAAAGTGATACACTTGTTCATCGAGGGCGATTTCACCACGGTACATTAATGGGTCAAGAGTTACAAAGGGCCTCATATGGGCCGAAGGACGTCATGGGCCATACATGGGCTAGAAGTGAAAACAGGCTGGAATCATATTGGATGGCCCAGATGACGCTACTGGGCCTAATTTGGATAGGGCGTAACGGGCCTTGGGTTAGCGGGCTGTAAATGGGCTATATGCGAACAAGCCGTTAACAGGCTTTCCATGGGCCGACCCGCCACCTTTTGACCAAGTCAAACGGGCCGGCCTTTTCACAGGAATGGGCCTCTATTGGGCCGTGCCACGTGTCGACGTATCATAGGCGCCTTCCGTCCAATGAGTGGATGACATGTGTCCCAATGATGAGCCGACACGTGTTTCTTCTAGCCAATGATGAATTTACACGTGGAAAATCCCCATGCAATTTATTTAGTTGAGGTTTTAAAAATTAAATGGCATGCTGGCATGATGACATGATGCAATGAAAAAAATAAAAGAGCAAGCACAAAAGAAACACACGGCAATAACAAAATAACTGGGCGGCATCTGGAGCGTCGGTCTTGGGGCATCACAAAGGGTGAGGAGACGAGGATATTCATCCAACCGCCTGAAATGGTCGATTGACCCAAATGATGAAAGTCAAGAGAGCAAAAGATCCCTAAAAACAACAACATAAAGAAATCTATCACTGCTCGCGGAATGAGACGGCCTCGTCGTCATTGGCTGCCTGTGCGAACCAGCCGTAGCTGCCGACGTGTGTCTCCGCACCATGGTTGTCCTCAGCCTCTAGCTACTTGTTCACACGGAGCGTGCAGGCGCTCTGCACGGATGCGAGCACCTCCTAGTTCAAGTCGAGGACGTCCGGTTCCACCTGCAGGAGGGCCTCGATGGCAGTGGCATCCGCGCGCTCCGCATTGAGTTGAGACTCCACCGCTCGGTTCAAGTCTAGGACGTCCGATTCCACCTATAGGAGGGCCTCGATGGCAGTGACATCTGCGTTCTCCGCGTCAAGTAGAGCCTCCGCTACCTGGTTCAAATCCACGACATCCAATTCCACCTACAAGAGGGCCTCGATGGCAGCGACATCCACGCGCTCTGTGTCGAGTTGAGCTTCTGCCTCCTGGTCCTCCTTTAGTATCGCCAGGTTGAACCGCTGGTCCGCCTGCACCATGGGGGACCCAGACGCCGGCACCGAGTCGATGTCCATCATCTCATAGGCATCGGGGGCCTTCTACGCCATGACCTCCGCCATGAACATTGGATCGACTTCCTCCTCCTCGAAGCTTGGTTCCAGAGAACCCAGTGATTGGCCCACCGCAAAGCGAGCTTGGGAACGGAGGTCTGTGGCGCTGACCGCCACCGCAATTTCTGCGCAGCGCTCCGGCATCAGCATCTTGTAGTACGTGATATTGCGGCCCACCACAGCTTTTCGGCGAACTAGGGGACGATTGATGCGGGCTAGGGGATTGAAAGGTGGGGGAATGGGCTGGAGAGGAGGTGTGGTTTTGGGGCAGTGGCTGCCATAGGCCTAGCAACAAAGGTTCTAGTGTGAATAGTGGTTCCGGTGATGACGGATCAATCGGTTTTGACTGTACATCGCTCTTTTCACGTTCGCATTGCACCCCGGCATGCTGGACCCTCCACGTCGCTTACCGAATGGAACACGCTTCGTCTTGCATTTTCGCTTGCTTGTGGGACCACAATTGAGAGTAAACTGGCGTCCCCTCCCCTCCCCCGCCCGCGTCATTTATACTACTACTAGAAGAGAGAGAGGTCGGCCGAGTGTTACTAGTACTCCCTCCATTTTATGTGGAGTAAATAAAAACATGTAACACCCCAGATGTAACTTTCCATAATTGTAACTCCAACTCTTGCCATTTCCGGCTATGTGATATGTTATTTACTTTGTGTTTGGGTTTTTGTCTTTCGTTTTGCATTTTGTTCATGTTATGCATCTCTTCTCATAGCATCATACGCATTGCATCTGCATGTTTTCATAAAGCTTGCATCCGTTCGTAGTTGCCGCGTTCCCCCTTGCCTTCGTTATCCCTTTCGAGACCAACCGTTCATTTGTTGTCCGCACGTTTGAGCCTCTCTGCACAGCCACCGACCACCTCTGCAACCTAGTCCGAAAACTTCTCCCGGACCCGACCCGGGCTGTCATGACCAATGGGTCCGGATCATCTCCAAACATCTATACCACATCTCCGTTTTCTTATTTGAGCTTCCTAACCTATAGTTTCTAAGCCGTTCGATTTAATCGAAAGGCCCGAACCTAATCCTATTGTCCTATATATAGACCAACCCCACCCAAATTAGACCAAACCCTAATTTTCTAGGGATCCTCCCTTGTCCAATCCCCACCGCCACACTCCACCTTGTCGTCTCCCACCTCGGGATCCATCTCGATCCCGCAGGCAATCCATATCCTCTCCTCGATTTCAGCCATCGGCCAATCTCCATCGATCCCCTCCACAACCACCAAAGCCCGCAGCAGCTTCTCCTACTCCACCGCATCCAGCCACCTCCTGCAGCCTCCCGTGGTGCTCGATCCATTTTGGATCGAGGCAACACCCACGATCGAGCCCCACGCCGAGCTCCTCCTTCCTGCCTTCGCCCAAGCACCTCCTGCTTCTCCTCGTCGCACTCAACCCCGCGGCCGCCGGATCCCCCTGCCGGTCGTGCACCCAGCGCCCCCGAGCACCTCGTCACCGTGCCCAGCCTCAACTGCCGCCTTGCACGCCACTGACTCCGTCCCGAGCGCCCGCAGCAGCTCCTTTGCCATCGGATTTCGGGTTCCGGCAGACCCTTGAGGTTCGAACACTGGGGTGCACAAGAAGATCTCTCCCCTACCAGCTCACGTCTCGAAGTCTCGCAAAGATCTAAGCAAGAAAGATGAACACACAAGGGACACGAGATTTATACTGGTTCAGGCCACCATTTTGCTGTAATACCCTACTCCAGTGTGTGGTGTGGTGGATTGCCTCAGGGGCTGATGACGAACAGTACAAAGGGAGAACAGCCTCGCGAGGGGCTATTCTTGAGCTAGTGCGATGAACTGCTTGGGTGAGTTCGGTCGCTTCTCTCTCTCTCTCTCTGGTCGATTTCCAGATGCCTCTCCCTTGTGGTGG